>OU026156.1:126490175-126641464 GCA_907269105.1 Volucella inanis | reverse complement strand
GGGCTTTCCACTTTTTCCATCTTATGTAAATATTTTCGGAAATACCCGTGACCAGATAGGAACTGTGTAATATAATAATTAATCTCTCCGAAGCGTCTTTGCAGCCAGATGTCCAAGTTTGGGATTAGTTGTGCCGTCCATCGTCCGTGTGGTTCGTTTTGCCACCTTTGTTGCCAAGTTCGCAGGGTTTCTTCTCGAATTTCCCGTGTCGACAGCTGATTTGCTTCTTGTTCTCTTCGTTGCCATTTCTTTTTTCGTTCAGTTACCAGCAGATCAATTGGAATAGTTCCGCTGATAACCATTACCGCGGCTTCAGAGACGGTGCGATAAGCCGATGCCACGAGTAAAGTCGCTATTCTTTGGACGGAGCTTAGAAATTTTCGTCGGCGTTTGGCTTGTATTGCGTATGCCCATATTTCGCATCCATACAGCAGAATCGCTTCTGTTGTTGAAATTAACAACTTTCTCTTGCATGCAGTTGGACCACCAGTATTTGCCATAAGTCTTACAAGTGATGTGGTGGCTTGAGTTGCATGTTGAATCTGCGCCCAATATGTCAGTTTGGAGTCCAGATTGATTCCTAGGTACTAAATGGCCTTTTTTGTTTGAGAGCTATTGAGCTGCGTGGTCATTGGGATTTCAACAGGAATATGTTTTTTTGTCAATATTAGCAATTCTGTTATTTCCAAGGCTAATTTTAGACCGTGATCAGTCATCTATGACTGTGTCCTTATCATAACCTGATTAAGCTTCTTCTGTGCTTCATTGGTATTGCGTGCTGTGATTACGCCCGAAGTTATCCGCTTACAAAGAGGTCCATTGTTCGTTTCGTAAATCAGTGCCCTGTTTTGTAAGAAGTTGTCCATTAGCTTTAAGAGATAGGCAGGAATGTGAAACCGCCTCTCCAATGTTTCTATTATAGCGCTCCATCTTGCACTATTAAAAGCATTTTTCACATCCAGAGTGGCCAGCAGTACTATTCGTCTAGAGTGATGATTACCGCTCTGAGCCATCTGTACTGTTTTCGCTACTTCTTCTAACTACGGTCGGAAGCCATATTACCTATTCGATAAGCCACCGGATACTTCTATAGCTTGTGCTAGTCTCGGTTTTATAAATTTCTCAAACAATTTTCTAAGTTTATTCAGTAGACATAAGACATAGACATAATAATAATAATAATAATAATAATAACAATAATAATAATAATAATATTAGTAATAATAAAAATAATAATAAAAATAATAATAATAATAATAATAATAATAATAATAACAATAATAATAATTATAATAATAATAATAATAATAATAATAATAATAATAATAATAATAATAATAATAGTTATAATAATAATAATAATAATAATAATAATAATAATAATAATAATAATTATAATAATAACAATAATAATAATAATAATAATAATAATAATAATAATAATAATAAAAATATTAATAATAATACACAATCTCCCTCATTTGTTTGCAAGCGGTTGGAATAAAGCTGGATGTTAACAGATCTAATCTCTTGTGCGACAGTATTGCGCAGGGTTTTATAGGCTTGTTAAAGTTCTTCAACCCGATAATCCTTTCAGCAACAATAGGCCTGATCACGGTGCGCGTTGGGTTCCCGTATCTCCCGAGAGAACCATAATGTTGACTTCGTTCCAGATACCCTAGGTTGTAATGGAACGTGAGTATCAAAGAAAATATTTAAATATTTATATTGTTATGCAGAAATTCGACCTGATTATCTGGTGATGGCATGCGGTAAACCGAGTCCCGTGTTATAGATTGTAAATGCTGCTCCAAAGAAAGCCTATCAACACTTCTAAAATCTCTGAATTGATAAAATGAATTCGGACGTGTATCAACAATAAAATCGTAAGTGAGAAATAATAGGTCATCCTTAGAGAATGGTGGTGCAGAAAGTTGGTTGTATAGTAGCTAACTATTAGAATCTCTTACAAATACCACATCCAGCAGGGGACTAGAAGTAACAGTAAAATATGTTGGGACAATATTATTTACAGGGTGCAGATCATAGCAAATCATGTTTTCGCATAAATGCCTCTCAGTGATGAAATTGCTATTAAGGTCACCACAGATAATAAGATTAGCCGCATTAATGGACATTTCTTCGAGTAAAGCATACAATGGTAATAAATTCACATAGTAGTTTGGATTGGAATAACCAATCTATAAAACATCGCGATTTATACAGAATGCTTTCATTTAATAAATAAAATAGGGTTCATTAAGCAAGCAGATGGTATTAAAGTTAAAAACTATGATAATAAAATCATAAAGAAAATAAAACATAGTGAATTTTTTCCAAATACATAGTATTCGAGCAGTAATTGTAGGCCCATCAAATTGTGGTAAAACTAATTTCATGTTAAGTATCCTTTTGGATCCGAAAGGCTTAAAATTTGGAAAACCTTTCTATTTATTTAAGCAAAAACTAACAAAATCCATTCCGGCAATGGGGTATAATGAATTTTTAAATAAGTGTGAAATAAAACGTCCTTCAGTTTATATTTTATGATGTGGCATGTGATAAGCAAAACAACATTCGAGATTATTTCTGCATGGCGTGCCAGACATCCATGTCAATTATATACTCATACCTAAGCATCTGATTCGTGATAATGCTAGTTACATAATTCTTTTTAAACAGGATGATCTTAATAGTATACAATGTATATACAATGTATACAATGACCATATAAGTTCTGATATGTCATTCAATCAGTTTCAAGATTTGTAATCAAGTTGCTGGAAAGATTTATAAGGGCTCTTGGTCATTAACAAAGATTTCGCTATAATAATAAATGTCGATTTAATACATCATCCAAAGAGATGGTGATTTTGTGAGAGTGTTCACTTATTGAATAGCTGTTTAAGTGAATACATCAGTTTAACAATAAGAGACCCTGTTAGAAACAGCCCTGATAAGAACAGCCCTGATAGAAACAGAACCGATAGGAACAGCCCTGATAGGAACAGCCGCGATAGGAACAGCCCTGATAGGAACAACCCTGTTAGAAACTGGTCAGTTAACATCCTTCTCATATGTCGATTTATTTTGAAAGAAAATATGAATATTAATCCACATATCCTAAATAAAATCATTAAAGGTAGAAAAGACTTACAAGGAAGGTATATGCTCCTTAAAACTGATAAAATGATAAAGGAAAGAGAATTTGAAAATACTTTCCAACCAATGATTGAACCCATAAAAGAAATTGTAAAAAATATTAAAAGCGCCAGCGGTTCAAATAACAATATAGAAAGATATGTAGAACAACTTAGACGACGATTAAAATTTCAAAGTACTCCTAAAGATAAAACTCAAATTGAACAGAGTCTTAAGACCTCATCCCCTATGGTAACTTCGTAGGCAAAAGAAATTTCATTTAGAATACCTTCTAATACAGATAGTGAGAGCACAATCATTGGTGTGAATCCATCAAATGAGAATCATGACAAAGTCTATGCTCCGTATTTAGATAGGAAATTAAATTTTGTGAAGTTGGGTAGATCAGATTTTCATATCAACGAAAACAATGACTTTGTAATCGATAATAAAATTTTCAGCAGAACAGATGGATTGTATGAGTTAATTTTTTTAAAAAGTCCCAAAAAAGCACGATATACTGATGAGGATTTACAACAATATCGATAAATTTTACAAAAGACGAATGTACACATGAGAAACTTTGACAGTAGCTCCTAATGGAGGGGTTACAAAGGGAAAAAGTATAAACAAATTATTCAACCATTTATTGAAAATCTACCCCAAAATGTGAGAAGCAAAGTTGGTAAATCTTATTTAAGTACAACTGATATGATATACTCTAGCAACCCTATCGATTATGTGTACTGGGATAACCCAAACGAACTCGTAGACAGATTACGACTTTTGATTGCATCCCAAAGCGCAGGTAATAATCTCAGAAATTAAATAAACTCTCTTGTAGAGGAGCTACGAGAAGCAAATATAATATATTAACACTGAACATTAGCCGATTAATTGTTATAAGTAAAATGAGTATCGACAAGTTCGGGTGAAGTGCAAAGCAGTTATCAGATGTAATAACTGGTCCTTAAGGCCCCCTGGGGAAGGATTTAAAGTATTACCCTCTGGTGATTTTGATATCGAAGGAAAACGTTTCAACAATGTGGGAGAACCAAGTGCTCCACATCAGGCAATCAACAAAAAATACATAGACGATAGTATTGACTTTCTTAATAATTCACTGATCGTTGTGCGGAAGTATATTGATAGTAGCTTTAACAGCCTTATCGATGAAACTAAGACGTCCTTAAAATTACATTTAAACAGATATTTTGATGGAAAACAGAAAGCAAATAAAAACATTAAGGAACCCTACGATTTGGATAATGTTGCAACGAAAAAGTATGTCGATATTAGTAAATGAATTTAAAAAATGTCACCTAGCATAAGATGAAAAACTTGAAAAACATGAGAAAATACTACGCTAATATTCCGATGACCTCGAGAAATTTAAAAATAACACTGAAAAGAAAATCGAAGAAATAAATTCTTAAATGTTGGTTTTCCAAGCAAACAGAACTCATAGATAAATATTTCATATAAGGCGGTTTAAAACTTGCTACTATTACTCCTTTTTACTTCTATGTAGTTTAACATTGTTTAAATAATTTAAAATCCATTAGTAAGCATCTGTTAGTTCATAAGATATGATGTCTGGCCTAAAATCCTCCTTAATGTTTGATGCGTTTTTATTTTTTTAAAAAGTAAACCAACATATATTGTATTACTAGAGAAACGTTTCCACGAGATTATTGGATGTGTTTCTTATCTAGGGCAATTCGAAAATATTTCCCACATCTCATCAATTCATGGTTGTCATTTTGTTAATTTCCATGGTCTTCAAATTTATGGTAGAATGGACCAGATACGTGTTGAAAATAAATAATGGCATTGTATTGTTTTTATAATAAGTAAACGAAACGTTGTGAAGGAATTGCACAAACCTGCGCGAAGGCATTTCAATAGGCGACGAGTTAAAATAATAGGATTAGATGATTTATGGCAAGCAGACTTGATTGAAATGATACAGTACAGTCAATAGAACGAGGGACACACATAATCAATGATAGTTATTGATACTCAAAATATGCTTGAACTATCCCATTAAAAAACAAAACGTCATCACTGTTGACAGAGGACATGGAGACAATTTTAAAAATTTCTCTTCCCAAACCGAAAAATTTACAGATTTGATGAAGAAACACAATATTAATCACTATTCAACGAAGAGTGTATTGAAAGCGTCAATTGTTAAACGCTTCAATAGAACTCTAAAAGAGAAAATGTGGAAAGAATTCAGGTTCAACGGTAACTACAAATGGTTACACTGTCTTAAAGACTTACTTCAAACGCACAACAATTCTGTACTGTCAACGGCCTCGCCACACTGAAAGCATCGGTTCCCACTAGATCACCAAAATCAAGCATTGTTAGGAGGACCACATGGGAACTCAGTACTCCGCATGTTCATAGTACCCCGGCGTTAAATCCCGGACCCTACAAATTAATTTGTACCGTTCCCTTGATAATAATAATAATAATAACAATTCTGTACATAGAACAATAAGAATGCGACCAGTCGATGTTAATAAAACAAATTCCAAAAGCCTTTTATCATCAGTTTTTAGGCAAGTTAAAATAGCACTCAAAAACATATTCAATGTAGGAAATAAGGTTCGAATAAGCAAGTTTAAAAAAGCTTTTACAAAAGGTTACACACCCAACTGGTCTGCTAAAGTATTTACAATAAGAAAAATTAACATGACAAATTCTGTCACATATGAGATGGAACTCTTAGAAACCCAGCACCTTAATGGCTTGGTTTTCCACGCGAACACAATTCATGGATAAATAAAAGAAATTCAAACTTGAATAGTTCTGATGCCTTAGAAGTACAAATGACAAATCAATTTGTACCCGATCATTATTTGGTAAAATAATCTCAAACTCGAGGTTTGATTTAGAATCTTCATTAAGTTGAACGAATGGTGCTGGCGCCGAAAAAAATATTCCGATAAGAATTAACAAAACTAGATATGTAGTTACAATTTTTATTCTTCCCTTATAGATTTGTTCAGACTGAATGCTTTCACCTAAATGAAATTAATGAAGAACTTATATAATATATATTAATTAACTTATTGATTACATTATTTTCCTTAAAAGTTTTTTGTGAAATGATATTTTTTGATCTTTCTCATGACTAATCATTATACGCTCTCTCTTAAATCTCGCATCAAATCGTGTTATTTTGTATTAACGACACAACTACAAAAGCTTTTTAACCCTTTTTCAAAGGTTCAAAGGTCAACTTGAACTTTACAAAACACTCTCTTAAATGTTTTAACCCACACCTTGAATTTTCTTTTATTTCTGATAAAACATTTCATAATGCATGCTTTATCTTTTATAATTAAATCTTCTTTTATACATTTCGAATTTTTGTTCGATGATTTGTGTTAGTATTTTCGTTATTGTCAACAAGTTGTGCATTTTTCACAATTGCTTCATGTTCTGTTGTTGTAGTTGTTCGCATCTTAGGCCTTTGTGCTTCGGAATTATTAATCTTCTCTCTATCCTAAACTTCTATATCACTAAGTGAACAAGCACTTGGAAAACGATTAATCTTTTTTCTTGTATTACTGTTTGGTAATATTGCACCAATTAAAGTTATCTGACCCCTATACACTGTTAGTTTAACATGTTGAAATGTCTGAAAGCTAAATTTATAACTACTGACAAGAATTACCATTATCAGGTATCGCATACAACTCAAATAATGATTTATTAAATGTTATGAAAGAAAAAATTATTTCCACCCAACCACTTTCTCAAATGCAAAAGTTTTCACCTTAGCACAATGATTCCCACCACAACATTTTTTCAAACCGTAACATATGTTTAAACATATATATACCATATATGTATTTATATAGTGTGATCCATCGTAACGTTTGATTTATTATGTAAAATAAAATACATACATTTGAAAGTGAACTTAAAGGTTTTGTTATCAGTTAAGAGAACAATTCATGGCATTTACTTTGGAAAATGTGTGCCACGACTACGTCTAAGGTCAATTTTGGGCGACTAGTTTCAGCATTGTGACTGGTATCTCGCGGATAACACGAGTAATGTTGGCTTCCAAAACGGCTTATTCCAGAAGATCTAAGACTTTACATATTCCCAGAAAAAGTAGTTCGAAGGTGCAATAATGCACGATCTAAGCAGCCAATTTACCGTAACAAAACGTGAAATTAAGTGCTCACCAAAATGATTTCTCATTAAGTCCATTGTTTCACGCGCTGTATGGCTTGTAGAAACCAAAACTCACCGAGACCATGTGCTTTAATTTTAGGAAGCACATAGTCTTTTGAAATGCGCGATAATGGTTACCATTGACGGTTACATTCTGATTTGCCTCATTTTTGAAGAAATATGGACCAATGATTCCACCAGCCCATAAAGCACACCATACCGTTGTTTTTAAGTGACGTAATGGTATCTCTTGGTACTCTTCGGGTTGCTCATCACCGCAAATGTGGATATATTTTTTTTATTAACGTATCCATTGAGCCAGAAATGGGCTTTATCACTGAACAATAACACCGGATTTTCATTGAGTTTTTCCAGAGCCCATTCATTGAAAATATGACGCAAATTCAAAACGTCTGGCTTCAACTCTTGCACAAGTTGAACTTTGTATGCTCTTAGGCTAAGATCCTAACGTAAAAAACGAAAAGTTGTCGAATATGCCAAGCCAAGCTGCTGAGAACGACGACGAGTCGATTTGTCACGGTCTTCGCGTACACTTTCAGCTACAGCTGCTATAGTCTCTTCACTACGTACTGGATGTGGTATAACCGGTCGAGTATCATCCACTAATGTAAGCTGGGACTCAAATTTGCGAATGGTATTGGCAATAGTGGTTCCAGTAGGTGAATTATCTGCACCGTATGTTCCTCGAATCGCACGAACGCTGATTTTCGTAATACAGCTGAAGAATTTAGAGACGCTGTTGTGGTGTGAGACTTTCGATGATGACTTGTCAAATGATACTGAACAAAAATGACAAAGCAGTTTGATGCTTGATCTGTCAAGAAAAGCCTATTGAAAATCAAACCCCACTATAAATCACCCTATATGTGCAGTGTTTGTTGATATACGATTATATCTTTCTCAAATTTACAAATATATGAAGATAAACAATTCTTGTTCAATGCTTTCATTGAATTGTCGGCTGTCGGCACGCTTTGTTGTGGACATACTTATTACTCATAACACTCTTCTTATCACTTATTACCAACTATCTTTTTATCACATGGCGCCGACCATCCGTCAGCTTACCACACAAAACGCGTGGTGACACACGTCTTATCACATGCCGCCAACCTACATTCACTACATCAAACGCTTGTCGACACTATTACCACACCATTATATCTCCATCTCACTCACATATCTTTCCTCTCACTGTCCCATTACCTACTCATGTTATCTGAGTGATTAATCTCTCCTGTTTGTAGTAGTCTAATCGTGCTGCAAATATTGTCAAACCAATGAAAGCTTCTATACCTGCTGTGGGGTATGTGTGCTTCCTCGGCCGATGCGGAGGTGCTCAAGTTTTTGTAGCTTTTGTGTGACAGATTTCTCTGAAGATGAGGTTAAAGCTTACTTATTCCTTAACTGTTTGAAAGAGAATGAATATAATATATAATTACACTGAAGACTAAAAAGTGGGTGGGGAAACAGATATTGTAATGGAATAGGTGTTATATTCAATCGTAATGGGAACACCCTTTGTCGTTGAAGGCTTGAAGGCCAGAAGGTGAATAACATAAATATCAAATTTTTGCTTGATTTCGTGTGACAAAATCACATGTAAATTCTATTTCAACGTAACTTAAATCTAAGGGATTACCAGGTCATTATTCCCATAACGTCAGCGATTTATACGGATTACCTTGTCCATTCATACTAGGTGGAGTGAAAAGTAACCTCTTTGACCGCCAGAATGCGTTATGGTGGCTTGAAGTCCGTTCATATTTAGGCAGACATGCCAAATTTCAGTGCGATGCTGTCTTTAGTTTTGTTTTGACAGCTGGTTGTTGTTAACGTGTTTGCCATCATGTTGAGTACGGACGAAAACGATTATTTTTTGAGAGGCAAAACGGCGAGGGAAACAAAGGAAAAGTTGGATAGATCAGATTACACCATCAAATATTGGTTTCGCGAGTTTCGTGGTGGCCGCAACTCTACTACCGATCAAGTCCGCAGCGGCAGGCCCTCCGATGCAGTATCAGAGGACAATGTCAAAAAAATACATGAAATGGTGTTGGATGACCGGAAAGTGAATGTGCGAGCTAGCAGTTACCACAAAGGTTAGTACTGAGCGCACACGCCATATTTTTGGTAATATTGTGCATATGAAAAAGTGATCCTGCTTTTGAGTGCCGTGCATACTCACTTCTGACCAAAAACACGAACGCGAGAGCACTTCGAAAGAGTATTTGACTTTTGGCGTCGATTGGTAACTAGTGAACACCAGAGAACAGAATGAGTGCCCGACAATATACTGAAGCCGGCACGAGTGCTCAGAGGGAGGCTCGATGGGTCGGAAAGGTTATGGCGTCGGTTTTCTGGGATTGTCATATCATACTCTTCGTGGACTACCTCGAAAAAGGAAAAACCATCAACAGCGAGTATTACTGTGCATTATTGGAGCGATTAAAGGCGGAAATCGCTGCAAAACGGCCTCACATTGTTTTTGCAAGACAATGCACCATCGCACAAGAGCATCGCAACAATGGCTTAAATCAATGACTTACGGCTCCAATTGCTGTCGCATCCACCGTATTCGCTTGATTTATCTCCCTCGAAATATTATCTCTTCCTAAACCTTAAAAGATGGCTCATCAATAAAAAATTCAGCTCACGCGAGGTAATCATCGACGCCACGGAGGAGTATTTTGCAGACTACCTAATAAAAGTAAAATGCTCAATCGATGTTATTATTGGAGCCGAGCTGTATTATTCTCTTCTCTCTGTGGGGCAAATCAAACTGGGAAAATCTATACCCACACGACAAAATACATGTGGGCAATTGGTGGAAAATTAAAAGGCATTCACCAATTGAACATAGTATACAGAAGTGCAGACGATGCACTATGCCATCAAATAGAGATATTCTGGCAATGGGAGGAATCACCGTCACACGTGATGGTTTCAACCAAACGTTCTCAAGAAGCGGTGAAGGACGATAAGTGGTAAAACTCCCATTCAAAGAAGAACCTAACATTTTAGGGGAATGAAGAGATGTAGCCTTCCAACGATTTCTATCACTTGAACGGAGAACTGCTAAACAAATAGACCTTACAACAAAATATATTGATTTCATGCAAAAATACCTTGGGCACATAGAAAAAGTAAATTAATTATCAGCAACCAAACAAGTCCTACTACTTCTTGCCACATCATTGTGTGCAGATAGTAGTACAACAAGGCGCAGGGTGGTATTTGACGGTTCAGCAAAAACGTCATCTAATATATAATTAAACGAAGTTTTATCAACAGGTACTACTATCCAAGACGATGTGTTTTCAAATTGTGTTTATAAGATTCCGCATTCCGAGATGTATATTTACCGCTGATATTGAAAAAATGTATCGAAAAATACTAATACATGAGGAAGACACAAAATAACAACTCATATGGTGGATAAGCAATCCCAATGACGCACTTAAGTGCATTAAGCTCAACACAGTTACATACGGAACTACTTCTGCGCCATATCTCGCTCGATTCCCGTTAGCCTCGGAGGCAATCCAAAATAACTTTTACGTTGACGACGTGATGACTCAATAAGAATTACAAGGCCTATTACAAACCACTGAGTTTAGACTTCGGAAATGGTGCGCCAACCATCAGCACTTATCCAGACCATACCAATCAGCAATCGCGAAACCGAATTGGATTTCAAAACCAACATCGAAAGCCATGTCAAAACTGCTGGAATGGGTTGGTTACCAAAAACAGATGAGTTCCGCATCAAAACATCCTGGGTTGGAAAGAAGCGAGTAATGAAACGAACTGCATACTCAGATATTGCTCATCTTTTTGATTCTCTCGGACTTATGGCACCAATCGTTGTAACACCTAAAATTTTTTTACAAAAATTTTGGAAACTGAAATATAACTGGGATGCAGCACTTCCTCAAGAGTTGCGAACAAAGTCGATTCAATCCTAAGAAGAATTAAAAACACTCCACAATATTAAAATAACCAAGCACATTTTTTCTCACAATCCCCTTCGGGTTAGGGGCTAGAATATACCCGAGGTAGGCATGCCTGTCGTAAGAGGCGACTAAAAATCCACTGCGCCGGATTAAGTTGTTAAGCGACTCGTGGCAGAATCGACTAGGTTGACGGCCCAGTATAAAAAATAGACCGATCTTTAACGGAGTACCCGCATATTTCTCGACCTCCGATCAGTCGGTCTTATCTGTCTTATGCTGATCTCTGGATACACAGAGATCCCGCTACTCGTGGTAATAAAATGAGTTCTATAAACACTATACAACACAATAAAAATACAAACCAGTACCCTTGCAAAAAAAGCTTAAGGATTACGATATCTCTAACATGCGGGTCGTTGTAAGAATCGTGCGGAAGCAAAGACCAAGCACAGTCGGTAGGTTTGGGCGATAGTATTACACCGAATAAGTTACTAAATTTCAAACGCGAAAATTCTGATCTGCACGCCAGACTCCGAAATATGGAGTTGCTCCGCGCCGAACTTAAAAAGGAACTAGATGCAACAAAGGCGCATTCTAAAACCGAGTCTGATCCGCGGCTTGACCGAATAAGTTGCAAAATCTGAAACACGAAAATTCTGATCTGCGCACCAGACTCCGAAATATGGAATTGCTCTGCGCCGATACTTAAAAAAAGACCAGGTAAGAAACGCAAAGCTGATTCCTCGCCTGAAAATGTACAAAAAGAAACACCAGCCAGCTCTAATACTGCTGGGGTCGATAAAGGAAAAAATCAACCCAACAGAGACACCACCGCCAATAAATGTCAATAAAAGGTCGAACTATAACAAGTTGCACAAAATATTAAAATCACTGTGTTCAACCGACTACAGAGTAAGATTCCGAAATAACGATACATTAAGGACTGTCAATGTCCTTAATCCAGACAATTACCGTTCGCTTTAGCAAAAACTAAATGCCGAGAAGATTCAATGGCATACGTATGAAAATAAAGCGGAAAGACCCATACGCGTAGTAGCTAGTGGCTTGCACGCCTGTTGCTCTGAAAAAAACACTTTACTTGACCTCAAAAATAAAGGCTTAAAAATAATCGACGCCCTCAATATACTTGCGCAAAAACAGTGCAACGTTGAAGGTGAGAGGACGACCACAAGATGCGGTCTCCCGCTTTTTAGTCTAACTTTTGAAAAAAACCGAAAGCCTAGAAAAGATTTATTCTATAAATTCATTTTTGGGACTTAATGCGGATGTTCTACACTCCGCGAAAAAACTCGAGCCTCATTCCATAATGTATACGTTGTCAGGAGTTTAGCCATACTCAGGGCTACTGCCAGAAGGAGCCACGCTGTGTGAAATGCGCCGGAAAACATCAAACGCGAGAGTGCAGTGCCGCGAAAGATTATACAGCTATATGCATCAACTGCAACGATGTCTTCTAAAAACGCCGGGCCAGCGAGTACGAGAAATCATAACAGCGGTCCAATCCTAAAGCCTTTAAAAAGATAGCAAATGCCGTGACAACAACGTCAAAAATAACAACGCACATGTTAAAAGTGGAAAAACTTATGCGCAAATAGCGGCGTGGATCACCTAATCCTGCTTCAAATGTTTTCTCAGTAACCCTTGAGAGACTAGGAGAACTGACTAAAAAAAAAAGATAATAGTCAAATGGCTACTCAACCTCGAAGCAGATGTGTGTAACTAATCATGACAAATAAGCTCAATATTCTTGCGTGGAATGCCAACGGCCTACAGAAAAGGCTTTTTGAACTAACAATTTTTATTAAGGAACAAGCAGTTGATATATGTTTAATTTCTGAAACTCACCTGGCGACACAATGAGGTGTGAAACCATCGGGGTACACAAGAGGCGGGTCATACCTATTTATAAAGGACTGCATTGAACACTCTCACAAAGTGATCTTAAAAAATTTCAAATGACCACGGTGAACGCTAAAAATAAAAATTCCTCTTTTAAAATATCCTCAATCTATTGCCAATCGCGTTGCAAAATAGAATTCATTGCCTTATTAATTCTCTTGGATCAATCTTTATTATTGCTTAAGATGTATCTCGCAAAACACTCTACAGGGCTGGCATGGAATGTGGTTGGCAATTTTACTCAACAGGCAGACCGACGTACTGGCCCTCGGATGTCGCCAAAACATCCGATCTGATAGACTTCTTTATATGAGAAGAAGTAGTAGTAGGCTCTGCAACTAGTTAAAAATATCTATCAAGGACTTTAATAATAAAGGTATTAATAACTACCTAGAAAGCCTCACACCGACAAAAGATACTAATTACCCCATATGGAGAGCCGTTAAAAGTCTTCGAAATCCTTAAATACACGTGGCGTCAATAAGAAGAAACCAGGATGACTGGGCGAAAGAAAATAAAGAAAAAGCTAACGTTTTCGCCGATCATCTTGCAGAAATGTTCAAACCATTCGACAGGAAGTGCTTCCAAAGAATGTCAATACGCTAGACGTGACGACGAACCTTCCAATATAAAAGGCTACATTTACGTAACTTAGACAAGTTATGGACACGCTAAAGTTCAACAAAACCGCTTAATATTACTAAAGCGTTATTGAAAAAAGGTTTGCTAAGGCATAACAGTGGAAAGTTGCAGTTATTATGGAAAACCGCTGACTAAAGTCGAGTCATATAGACCAATATCGCTCATCCCGATTATATCGAATGTTGTCGAGCGAATCTTACTTAATCGTCTTGCCCGATTATCAATTTGGCTTTAAAAGCCAACAGTCTACTGTTGACCAAATGCATCGAATAACCGATGTAATTTAATGCACAATCGAGTGTAAGCTAGACTGTTCAAGCACATTCCTTGAACAGCTTTTGATAAGTTATGGCACGAGGGCCTGAAATATAAACTTCGACTAGTCCTACCCTAGCAATTAACTCATATTTTAAGTTCATATCTAGATGACCGATTCCAATTTTAAGACAATAAAGGCGGGAGTGCCGCAAGGAAGTGTTCTTGGCCCTCTGCTATATTTGATTTTTCCCCGCGACATACCGCAAACGGAGGATACTGTGCTAGCCACATTTGTTGATGACACTGCCATTTCGACAAGAGCTAAAACCGCTGAAGAAGCAACTGCTAAGTTACAACGGATTAACAATTGGACAAAGACTTGGCGAATCGGGCTTAATGAAAACAAGTCTGTCCATGTGAACTTCACTCTCAAAAAAACTGAAAATCCACTTGTGTATATCAACGTAGTACAAATTTCTTTCGCGAACGAGGCCATATATCTTGGTATGGCACTCGACGCTAAATTTAAATAGAGAGCATACGTTAAGAAAAAACGTGAAGAGCTTGAGATTAAGTATAGAGATACTACTGGCTTCTTGGAAAGTATTCCAAGCTCAGCTTAGAAAACAAATGTCTAATATACCATTGGACATTGTAAGCCGTTAATTCGGTAAAAAATTAAAACTTAGCTTTAAATGAAAGAAACTGTGTTAAAAATACTGTATAAACTGTGTAAAATAAAACAATCGCCTTTTGCAACGTTATAAAATTCCTATTTATACAACTAACGTTTCGGTTGCATGATATAATTTATTCATATGTTCTAATAAGTTGTGTCTACTTTAATATTTTTAGTACACGTTTTTGTTTGTTTACATGTCGAGTACTGAGCAAATAATTTATTATTATAAATTTCAAATAATATAACAATTATTTTAATAATAATATGAAACTGCTGCAACATTTTCCCCGGCTGTGAACGTACTTGTATGTTCGCAATTAACTCGTTCTTCCTTGAATGATATATGAAGACCCTGTGGTTCGGTACTTTGCTACTTCAATGACCATATGTATTGTTACATGCAAAGAGAATTCAATTATTAATATTATTTGCAAAAAGGGACGGACAACACAAATGACATATGCAGACACAAAGTGAAAATAGCATCCCTATATGTGGACGCTGAATCTGGAGAGGAATCGCTGATTTAACGCAATTTTGTTCTTGTCGTTCTCTTACTCCATCATGTGCTCACACGCTTATAATAAAATATATATTCATCAGGATGAATATTTCAGGTGAGTTTTTTTTTGTGATAAGTAGTTATAATTATTTAAAATTACATATGTTAAATTTCAATGCATGTATATTTTAATTTTTATTGAATGGCATTTTGTGTAAAGCATAGGTATGTGTATGTATTTATGTACATATGCGTTCTTTAGTTACGCACTTTACCGATGTGTTTTAATTAGGTCGAATTCTATTTTGTTGTTGTTTTTTTGATTTCCTACGTTTAGGTTTGCTGTGTTGAGTAAGTGATGAGAATCAATGTGAACAATTGTGACAACTTTAAGTGTGAATTAGTGTCATGTGGGTTTGTGGATCGCGATGGCTGGTGTATTTGATGAATGGGTTTGGTGTGTATGTATGTGGTTATTGCCAGTGGAATAATTGTTACAATACGTAAATATATGATTGAATTTGTGTTGAGTATAATTAAGTGTGGAATGTGTAAAACTTGTGGGTTCTTGGTGGAATGAATGTATATTTGGCTATTTTGTTGAAGGGTTTAATTCTATTGCGTGTATGGGTGAATGAGATATCAGAAAAGGGAAAATTGCATGAGATTGGGAATTAATTTTTTGTTATTGCTTATTATTTTAAGGTTTTAACTTTTAATGAAATATTAATTTAAGTTGTGAATTAGCGGGTATGTAATCGGGTATTTTTGTTATTATTTGAGATGCAGAAATTTGAATGCTTAATTATTTATTTGGATTGTATTGTTGTGGATTTCGTTAGTTTAGTGTTATTGATGTAATGGGTTTCTGATGTGTGGACATGCGTTCAGCTGTGAGATTTGTTGCATGACTTATTATTTTCTGTTGTGATGTTGATTGCGATATTGTCCTTAGATTTTGAATTTGTGCCTTATTTAAAAAGTTTCGTTTTCTTAAATATTTGCAGCCAATTAATTTCGTGGACCAAGGACTTAGATGCGTAAATACCTCTTTCGCAATAGTTGATGGGCGGATACAACTGGGAAATTTTAATTTTGTCAAGTGGACTGTATTTCATGGTGAGTGTGTAAGATTCATGTGATTTGTTTTTTAGTTTAAGTATTATTTTATATCGGTTTTTTTTTGCATTATACTGTAGAGTATTCTGTGTTGGTCTCGTTGCATGATAGTGGACATATCTTCGTTATCGGCCTTTTGAATTCTCCGGTTTCAGTTTTTAACTTCACTACTCGGATTAGTTGATCAGCTCCTGGATAAGTCTCCGTAATTCCGTAATACGAGCTAAAAACCGAACGGTGTAGTGTTGTTGGTGAATCTTTTTATATAAGCCAAAATTCGTTAACAGTTTGTGAGTTTTGAGTGAGTTTGGATTAATTTCGAAATGTCATTTTCATCATTTATAGCGAGAAGAGTTTTGATTTCTCTTTTCTCTTCTTCTGTGTCGAGTTCCGTGGGCTATGTTGGAATGGAAAATTCCTATCGTTCCTGAAGAAAGGCTGGTCCCTTCCACCAGAGTGCGTTATTTTTAAGTATTGAGGGCAATAACCCACGCGATACAAGATCCGCTGGTGGTGGGGGTGTGTCGCCAAATGCTGACATTCGTCAGTCTCTGAATTTCAGCTACTCGATTTGCGATAAACGTTTTCCATCGAGTTGGTGGTGCAGATATCCAACAGAGGGTAATTGTTGAGTCAGTCCACGCGTATGCTTTGATGTTTTGCACTGGGAGCACAAATAGGGTGTAGCTCAGAAGCTTTGCCAGGACTACTGCACCACAAAGCTCCAATCTTGGCAATGAAACCGTATTGAGTGGCGCTACTCTAGTTTGGAGATGAGTAAATGTGTGTGTGTGATGTTGTTGCAGTCCAAAACTAGGAGATATACCACCGCTCCGTACGCTTTGATGAATGCGTCACTAAATCCGTTGAGCTCCAACTGCTCATTCTGTCCTTGCGTGTTTACCCACCTGGGAATCTGGATGTCTTCAATCATGGCCAATTCTTGTTGAAGAGACGACCACTTTCGACGTACTTCCACCGGAATTGGGTCATCCCATGATTAACCATGTAACCACAATTGCTGCATGATAATTTTCGCCTTAACAATGCGACCCCATCCTATGGGGTCAAAGAGACGCGCGATCGTTAATAGGATGGTCCGTTTTGAAACTACTTCTTCGACAGCGAGCTTCTGAAATGAAAACATATCTGAACTAGGATGCCAATTGATTCCCAACGTTTTCGTGTGTTGTGTTGTTCCAAAGCTGAGGGAAACACTGGTATCCCGGTCTTCTTCCGGTATTAAATCCATTAACTGTTGACTGTTGCTCATCCATTTCCTGAGATGAAAGCCAGCGGAAAGAAATAGGTTCGAAATTTGAAGGTGGCATGATGTGGCACAACATAATGGAAAGGCGATGTAAGTGTGGTATCCTGGGTGATGTCCATCTGGTTGAGTTGTAAGCAATCTTTTTTCCTGCCTATAGAACATACTTAGGCTATTCTTTTAAGTTGAAATGAGTGGTGGACGCTGATCCTTTGAAAGGGTGTGCAACTTCAAAACGCCCTCCCGGCAACCGTTTGACACTTTGTAAAAAATGTTCCTCGCAAGCATTTTCTTCTTCAGTTAGGGCCTTTTCGAATGTTGATTCCTCAATTTCTCAAAATTTCCTTAACTGTGTGTCTATGTCGGAAAATTGGGTGAAAACCTGAATTGAGGGTGGTGTTTCGAGGGGAACTTTACCTAATACTATTTAGCTAAACTGAGTTTTTTTGGGCGATCGGTGCAATTAACTCTGCTCCTCTTATGATATCAGGTAAAACCGCCTCACAAAATATTTTATTTCTCAACAGCAAGTCGATACTGGAAGGTCGATTAAAGGTAGGGTCCGCTAATTTCAGACCTTGTAGGTGTGTCCATCTACTTGGGTACACCTCGCGACTCGGCAAAACCCTGTTAGGGTTTTATAAACGTAACCTCGTGTCGAAGTTCTAAATTCTAAATATTTAGAACCCAGGTTGAATTCAACAAAGTTTTGACAGGAACCATTTTTAACTTGTCCTAAAACTTGGACATCAAAGAATGTTCTATGTTTCTTTAACCTTAGTAGTTGTACCGCTGATTCGGTGATAAAAGTTGCTTGCGATCCCGGATCAAGCCAAGCTCGCAAGCTAATATTAGCTAATATTAATAATAATATTAGCAGATTTTACCTTAACGATAGCTGTTGCCAATAAAATTTGTGTGTTGGTATGGTCGTGAGTGTGAAAGCAGTTTGCCGATGACTGTTGTTCATCAGAGGGATGAAAAGAAGCTGCATTTGGGTTGATACGTGATGTGTTTGATATTGATATTTATTCTGTGTGTTTGGGTTTTGGGAAATAAATGTTTTGTTATTATTATTTGTGTACATATGAGCGGATGGGTGCGACGATAGCTGAGTAGGGGGGAATTGGTTAGTGTTATGTATTTGATTAGAGTGAGAGAATGTTTGCTGTGCGTTGTAATTGGGTGGTAACTGATTAGAAAGGAAGGCTGATTGTGGGTGAGGCTTATACAGATTTGATTTATTGTTGGTGTCAAAGTGAAGCATGGAATTGTGTCGCTTTTTGCAAAAATGGCAGAATTTGTTGCTTGGACAACTATTCGTTTTGTGGCTATAGGCCAAACAATTAAAACAATTACTTAATTTGCCACCGTATTGGCATGGAAGACGTTCTTGTGAGACCTTTTTTGTGTTGGGAGCTTTGTGTTTTGTTGCTGATCTACTATCTCTAATGTTCGAAATTTTGTTTCTAGAAACTCTGAAAATTCTTTGAAAGTAGGAATTTCCTTATTTGTTCCAAGAGAAGACTCCCACGATGATTGAGTCGATTTCGGAAGTTTCCTTAACAGCAAGAATGATAATTAAATCCCAATGCTGCCCTGGCAAGTCGAGATTTTTCAGCGAATGTAAAATTTTCGTCGAGTTATCCAAAAGTTCACGGATTCCGATAGCAGATTCTTCACGGACGGCTGGCAAATCATAAAACAACTTCAATTCCTGATTCACTAAGATCCGTTTAAGATTATAGCGGGATTTTAAAAGTTCCCACGCTTGGTCGTAACTAACGTCGTCCACATTGACGTGATCAAATAACGTACCAGCACTTTCTTTACAGCATGATTTTAAATAATGCAATTTTTTTTATTTCTCATATTCTCATATTCACCTGTAAATGAAGGCGGATGGATTTTCGGAAGGTGAACCTCATGGGAGCTCTTAGACTCAGACGGATGTGAACACGCTTCAAGGTTCGCTTGAGCGGATGTGTCAAGTTTCTGCAGCTCATCCAAAAGTTGTGACTTATATAGAAGGTAGACTTCTTTTGCCTCATCATATGTACAATCGAATTGCTCCAAAACTTCCTTCTGAATCTCCCTGTTACTATAAATTCCCTCATATCTTTTTTCAATATTTGATAAATTAATTTCTAAAAGATCGAAGTAAGGTAATTTTTCGTACGGCGAGTAGGGCTTACGGTCTTTTTAAAACTTTCAAAGTCTTTTGAGACTTGGTTGCAGGTTTTTATAAATAATTTTGATACACCCATTTATTTTACTAATTAATTTGCGTAAATACTATTATATATATATGTATATCTAAGTATGTGCATATAAGTAACGAGCAAATTGTACTCACTTTGAATTGTATCTTCTAAATTACTGTAATTTCCTGGATTTCTTTCTGTGAAAACTCTGCTTTAGAATCCTTTTGTTGAGTCCCACTCCTTGAATTTCTCTCCGTTCAGCTCTGATTCCTCTGATATCCTCTGATTCCTCTGATATCCTCTGATTCCTTTGATATCCTCTGATTCTTCTGATTCTTTTGATTAGTAGCAATTTGTATTTAATAAATTTGTCTCTTGAGATTAAGGGGCCACGCACTGATTTATTTATTTAATTTTAAAATTTCAATTGGTTTTATAAATTTAACATCACAAACTGTATGCTGATTAGTTTTTTCTCTATGGCTCTATGGTAAAAA
This sequence comes from Volucella inanis, assembly GCA_907269105.1. Lineage (NCBI taxonomy): Eukaryota > Metazoa > Arthropoda > Insecta > Diptera > Syrphidae > Volucella > Volucella inanis. Next base: position 126,621,055 of record OU026156.1, on the reverse strand, counting down.
ATTAAAATTAAGCTTTAAACGAAAGAAACTGTGTTAAAAATACTGTATAAACTGTGTAAAATAAAACAACCGCCTTTTGCAACGTTATAAAATAGAGTTTTTCTTATTCTTGAACATTTTCCTATTTATACAACGGACGTTTCGGTTATGCTATTTATTGCATGATATAATTTATTCATATGTTCTAATAAGTTGTGTCCACTTTAATATTTTTAGTACACGTTTTTGTTTGTTTACATGTCGAGTATTGAGCAAATAATTTATTATTATAAATTTCAAATAATATAACAATTATTTTAATAATAATATGAAACTGCTGCAACAGACATATGGTATACAGCTTTGGGGTTGTACCAAAACTAGTAACGTTAACGTCTTACAGACATTCCAAAACAAAGTTTTCGGAGGGTTTGTTAATGCGCCGTGGTACGAGGTGGTACATTAAAAAGGTTGATATCCACAGAGATCTAGGAGTCGAAAACGTTCATAACGAAATTAAAATGTATGCGCGAAAACACAAAAATCGACTACAAGGACATACGAACACTTCTGTTCAACAGATCCTTGACGAGACAAATTTATTGCGCCTATGGAGCAGTAACTTACGTTCGTTCTCGGGACAAGAGCAATATAATTACACTACGACTGCTTTGCGCTAAGTCCATGAAAGCTCCTTTCAAGAAAAGCAAAATATCACATCAAGGTACGCCTGCAAACCGATTTGGAAATTCAACGAGATAAAATCTACTTATGGAGTGATACAGAGATAATTCTCAATCGGATTTACACATCATCTTCATCCATACGGCCGACGTTCAATGGTAATCGAGTATCCGCCATACAAGAACACACAATACCGACGTTCAATAGTAATCGAGTATCCGCAATACAAGAACACACAATACCACAGCAATGACGACATGTGAGCTCTAAAGCTCAAAAACACCGGATTTACTTCAAAATCATCAATCTGGCCACCAAAATTTTCGAAGAAACCAGATATCCGTCAAGACAACACTCCACTGCCACCCAACGCTCACCAGTCAACAGATTATGATATTCTGTGTTCTCTCAGCCATAGAAACTCGTTCAAAAAAGCACAGCGAATTATAGCTTATAGGCCAAGGTTTAAAAACATCATTAAGGTAAGAAATAGTATCGCACAGATTATATTTTTGAACAGTAAAGAACGTAATAAAACAGCAAGAAGTATTATCAAATTGATACAGAAGTACGAGTTTCAAGATGACATACCATATGTCATCGTAATAAACATAGTGAAATTTCAAATAAAAGTTCACTTTCCAGTCTTAAGCCGTTCCTCGATAACGATGGGATCATCCAAATTGGTGGACGGTCGAAATCCTTAATGTTGTCAATCAATGCCAAGCATCTAGTGTTGTACTCTACTTTCACCCGTTCACAATGCTACTGCTGCTCGACATTCATGAGGAAAATAATCATGCCGTACCTCAAGTCATTTTAGCATTCGCAAGACAAAGGCATTGGCCGAAAAAGGGTAAAACGATAGCTCGATCCATTGTGCAAGGATGTGTTAAATGTTTAAAGATGAAACCAAAACTTTTAAACCAGCTTATGAGAAATTTGCCTAACAGATTTTTTTCAGCACACCCATTTTTAAATACAGGAATTGAACTTTGCGGATATCGACATACTATAAGCTTAGGGGAAAACAACCCTAAAAATTATACTTAGCAGTGTTCGGCTTTGATGGTTATTATTAACCAAGTCTTAAAATGTCATTAGGTCGAATAATTAACACCGTTAAGCGACCCGTTGACTTAGTCAGAGTAGCCGATGTTCACACGACTTCTGTTGTTTGTTTCGTCGTGCTATACATTGGCTGACATTATTGCCAGTATGTATAGCAATCTAGCCAATCCAGGGGTACAAAACAGTACCAAACGACACATCAACGACGAAGACTAAACAGCGAACGCATCAGCAAATAACAAATCAAAGGGTAAACGATCAGTAAATAGTTCCTCTCCAAACAAACGAAAGAAAAGGTTGTCACTTGATACCACCTTAGTAACATTATTTTTGGCCTGTGTATGTATGCCAATAAGTGCAGCAAATAAAGTAGAAATTAAACAATTCGAATCACAGCCGATCATATATTTTGAAGTTCAAGGCACCATTAAGTTGATACATAACACTTGAAATCTAGATGCTTACTACAACCTTGAGCCATATAGAAGAGAATGGTACAATAATACAATGATATTAGATCATTAATGCAACCAAATTACATCAACAAGCTTATGCACTCAAGTTGTTCAACAATTTGAATTTATCGGTAAGTTCCTACCGAGGAAAATTTACTACTTAGGACTACGCGCGTTTCAAGGAAGGTTAGAAGAGGAGCGCTTGATATTGTTGCTAATGTCGCGAACTCACTGTTTGGAGTTCTTGATTCTCGATATGTTGAAGAAATGGATAAAAATATTGAAAAGATATTTTCGAACGAATATTAAAGAACAACACGTCATTTTTAGACGCCACTGTGAACATAATGAAATATACCGAAGCAGATTCGCTCAGAAGTCACAAGTCACTCGTTACACAAATAGAACAAATAACTAATCGAATAAATAGTTTCACCACCGAAATGTATCAGATTTGGGTTCAGCAATTATTTTCTTCCTAGTTGATTTTTAAAAGTTGCTATTACGTAGCGTTCTTAAGAATATATATTTGACTTGTTATCAGACACTCATCATGGAAGAATACATCATTTATAAATTTTACCGCAACAGTTGAAATAAGAACTCATTTAAATTAAGAACCATCTACCACTACAATTTCGTCTTAAAGTGCAACCAGAAAACATGCTAAAACTTACAAATTGATATCAAATTGATATTCGACATGGAATTACCATTGATTAGCTTAGACGATTTTTTGATTTTTAAGCTGTTGTCAACAACGTACTAATAGTCATAGAACCTTCATCAACGTTAATGGCTGTGAGTGCGCATCACGATCAATATTACCCAATGAACTATTGAAATGCAATCAAATAGAAGAGACGCGTCATTTATGTACCCAAACTCATCCAAATTCTTTGTATAAATTTTACCTAATAAAAGTTAAAGAAGTCTGTTATAGCTTGATAACCATCGAAGATTATTGATTCTTATACCAAGTGAGCCTTCTTGGAAAACTGGAAATATAAGCCACTTTTGGTGTTCTAGTACTGCACTAGAAATACCACCGATAGTCCTGGTACAGAACCTAGATCTAACACATATACAGTAAAGGCACAGATGATATTAAGTCTATTGTGTAATTTAGCTAATTCTGATGTATTTATACTACCTACATAATCTACAGTGGATAAAATATCCGTTGTAAAAGTTTTTTTAAATGCCCAGTTACCAATTCCGGCACTGGAAATAAAATAGTTGGAAATATTTATTTAATGTGCCATACGTCGTCTGTCCATTGATAACACGATTTGGCATCTTCTTGTGCAAAACTTTTGTATCTCAACAATGCCTGCTTTCGTCGGAGTGATACTTTCCATGACTACCTGACAAATTAGATGAGCTGCTTCTTTATTGTATACCGAGAATACCCACCCATTTCCACTTTTAAGTCGCATCTATTGATCTTGCATTAGTATTTCTTCCAAGATACAATTAGCTACTGAGTAAACCTCATGATTTAAAAGTGTCATTTCGCAGCTGCTGGGCATTGTTAAGTGAATACTGTGGGGGTCGGTTAAGGGTATAAGGCATAAATTCCATGTTCTTAATTATTTGCATGACGCCAAATCAATTCTATTCAAAGTGACAGCAATAGGCGCTGCAGATATTTTGATGCAGCAGGTTGTATTTCATTGAGTAAATGGCACTGTTATTAAAAAACTGTCAGCTCATAAAATATTTCAACACGCGAAAATTTCTTAGTGTTCACGTCTCTGCTCTTCGACTGTTGCACGGGAACAGGAGCGTATATTCAGCTCATTAAATTCTGATATTAACAGATTAACCAATTGGGGAATTATCAACAGAGTGAAATTTAATGCTTCCAATACTTAATCTGTCTGCTGTCATTAAAGTGAAATCTAAATACTCAGCTATTATTAATGAATGTCACTTACATCGTCAAAACCGAAAAACTTTCCATTTTCGGTGTGTATGTCAGTGCTAATTTATTTTGGAATGACCACATATTCAATGTCGTCAAAAATACTGCACAATGTCTAGGCTTCCTCAAGCGATGTAAGAAATATTTCATCCCCTCTGATCTGGCCTCAATATATGAAGCAATCATTCGCCCAAAACTGGAATTCAATGCCCATATCTGAGTACGTATTTCTAAAACATATCTGCTACTACTAGATAGAATTCAAAACCGTGTGATAAATGTCATAGGTGATCAGTCAGTCAATCGACACCCTTGAGCACCGACGTAATGTCTCCTGCCTCACTTTATTTTATCACTATTTCTACCACCAGTGCCTTATTGAAATCGCCAGGAGCATTCCTTCAAACTTTTAACCGTTACACCTATCGCGCTTTGAATGCTCATTAGTATACCCTCAAGGCCTTTTTCGGGCGTACACTAAAATATCATGATTCGTTCCATTCCAAAATTAGGAGTACGCAAATGACCAGGTAATCTTATTATGGTGTGGACTGCAGTTCTCAATGTTCTGGGACACTCTAATAATTATTCACTCTAAAAATTGGGACTATAATTGTTCGAGCGGAACAGCGCGCTTTTCTATCCGCCTACAGGTCTAAGCATCGGTTGCACTTGTCAGATATAGAAGGGTTCACATCAAATGACGCCGTCTACTTTAATGAACGTTTAACGCCAAAGAACAATGCAATTCTGCACGAATCCCTAGTTGTGTGCGGTAACCTTAATATTGACCTCTTACTAGACAGCAATCTATCACAAAACTTAAAAAATGAATATTCTATGGTTGATCTAGATATTGTTAATGTTTCCAGAGCTACGTATTTTCGTCCTCATTGCAAAAAAAGTCTTCTTGATATAGTGTTAAGTTCAAACTTAGAGCTAGTCACAGAATACAAACAAGTTAGTTTTCCAGGTATTGCATCATACCATGACCTAATCTTTGTTAACTTAGATATACAGATAAGTGTAATGCCATGCCCCGTGCTAATTACCTTATGTGATTTTAGTAAAATTAACGAGCTCGATTTGACTCGCGATTTGTTCTTATTTGCCCTTGGCATCTTTGTTGGGAAAAGTGATAAAGTAAATACTTTTCAATCACTTCTGCAGTCACTTTCGATAGATCGTATTCTTCTTGGCGGCAAAGAAAAGTCAAAGCAGCATTTTACTCCTCAAGGCTTAATTCTACCCAGCCTAGCTCTACTCTCTGGAAGAACCTCCGATCCTTAAGAATTGTTGAAAAGAAGTCATTGGGACGCGATCTGGATCCGAACCATTTAAGTAGATTTTTTCTTAGAACATTGGATAGTTCAGTTACGGCTAATAACAGCAACACTGACCTTACCGTAAATAATCATGATAATTTGAATTATCACTCTTTTTCTCATTGTTTATAAACGACATGCCTAAGGTCTGTCTTGATGCATCGGTGCATTTATATGCAGACGATGCTTAGGTATATCTGTCTAGACCTGCTCTTGTTTGCACAATACTAATTTGTATTTTTTTTTGTTTTTTTTTTGTATTTCATATTGACATCCGGAATACGATATCTGTCAGTAATCGTTTGACCGTTAATCTTCTGGAAGTCAACAGCCATACGTCTTTCGGGTCTACCTTGGTCATCAATGCCTTTTTTAAGGATAGTCGATATTTAACAATATCTCAATCTCTTCCAAAGTCGTGATGAAACTTGGTATATGGATATTGTTTTGTCCATATTAGATCTTCTGATTCGGCCCTAATTGATGCTTGTACTATGGTTGGCAAAGGTAATGTTTTACTATTATAAGTAGTATTATTATTTCTTTTCATTAGTTCATCTACCTGGTCTTTAAATTCCTCATCAGTAATAGTACGATATAATTCTTGGCTCAACTTTAGGAACCCTTTTTTTTTTATATATTTCACGCTATAATCAAACAAATTAAAGTGTGCCTTCATTTGGCGTAGTCCTCGTTTTCCAAGAATCATGTCAAATTCGCTAAGTTCATTAATTTCAAAGAAAGTTATGTGTTGCCCATAATTATTTTTTTAGATTATATAATATTTTAATATATTTTTATATATTTAATAATATTTTAGTTTTTTTTCTCACATTTGTTATTTGATTTCCCACTTTTGTATTTTACATTAATAGCGTTACGGCCGTGCCTAAAAGACCCAACTTTGTTTGAATGCAGGGCAACCCGTTCATTCGCCTTAAAAAAAGTACTGCCTGATTCAAACTCTTGCTCATAGTTAGAAAAATCTGCTTTGTCTGATAGCCACATTTTGATTGCTATCTCTTTTGTGTATGTTGTTTGGATTGTTATAGTCATATACTGCATCATTTTTTCTAAATAATTGTATAAATATGCCATCTAAAGTTTTCCACGTCCATCGGGACTGATAAAAGTTCTTTTTGTTGAGGTTGATTGTTGAAATTTTTTGGCTGATAATCATTTCTCTGTATTCTGATATATGTTTTGTATTGATGTTGGTGTCTATCCTCGCGGCGTGCTTGCGGGTGAGTATTCTGATTTTGGTTGAATCGAGGGTTAAATCCTTGATTGTTGTTAAATCTCTAGACTGTTAATTGGATCTCAAGCTGATGATTCATGTTGTTATGCTATAGTGTACCGGCTATCGCATACGCTTGTTCTAAGTTATTCTGGTTTTTACTGTATAATGATCCGCTGGTGTATTTAGAAGTCATTCAAAGTATGAATGTTCTGACTTCCTCGTGGTTGGCCTAGTCTTTCGTTGTTACATTATTTTGCTCACCGGACATCTCAATTTTGGGAAATGCTAAATCGAGTGCTTTGGATACTTGCTATGAAATTCTGCAAGTGTTTTTTTGCCTTGCACGATATTTTTTATTTTATCCAATAAAACGTATAAAAGGCGTTGATCAGCAAAGGTGTAATCTAACCGGTTGATTATTGAATATAAATTCAACTTAGTGTTATGATTGGTTAGGATATCAGCGACTGGTCCTGCGATTATTGTTGCTCTTACTATTCCTAGGGCGATAAAGTACCTTGAATGTTGATTATAGTTATTTTTGCCTCCATGAGAGTCCATATTGCAACCTACACAATTGTGCTTTATGTCTGTCAAACTTCGGCAAGGATTTAAATAATTCTAATTAGTTTCTTTTGGATCTTAAGCGGCTAGTCTCATATTCGAGGTTAAATTTTGAGGGTTTTTAAGGATTTTATTTTTGCGGAAAACGAAATACAATCTTCTTATGATAATTATATGTTATAATTTAGCTGTTGAATAAAAAAAAAATAAAAATTGTTAAAAACATATTTTAACATAATTTTGGTGAGGTTAAATAGGTCTTTTAAAAAAAAAAGTAGGTGGCTGTAGAGTTGAATGTCTTTGCGTTGGCCAATTGGAATTGCTTGTGGAAAGTTTCGTTGTTCCTTTCGAGGGATGGGAAATGAATTTTTAAGTATGCATAACACAATAAAATACGAAATTAGATTTGGAGAAAAAAAAAAAACAGTATTTCATAAATTCTTTGTACATATGGTACTTTCAGATAATGAAATCTAATAAATAAATGATAGTGCTTTTATTTTGTGCACGTATCACACAAAAACTCTTGCACAGATTTCAATGTTTTTCATAAGCGTATTTGGGCAACCTAGAGATACCCAATTTGTTTGTGGTAAATTATCAAAGGTGAAAAAAGGAGCAAGAAAATAATTTTCAGGTAAAGAGAATGGTGAGTATGGTTAAGTATCGGTACGGAAAACACACCACTTTCCGCACGATTATACCTCGATATGACCAGAGCAAAATCAATACGAATACTAACGAGGTAAAGGAAATAAGAATTTGACCGAATGGTTAAACTTGATAAACTGCGCCCCGTTAAGAAAATCCAATCAGCTACTCCTATTGTAGTAGTACGTTAATCGAATGGCTCGCTTCGAATATGCGGTGATTACAAGGTAACGGTTAACCCTCAACTGGCCATCCGATGACTAAGAAGGAAGAACTTTTTTTATCGTTTTCAAGACGAAGACCATTGAGACCTTGAGCCGTATTTTCAATGTCAAACGAAGGTCACTTTTGATTTTTTAATGGGAACTCCTATTTTTTGACAGATTCGTAATCTGCGTGAAAAATTAAAATTTTTTTACATAAAACACTTTTTTCAAAAATGCGTTCTTTTCCCGTCAGAGGGCGCCATAAAACTTAAGACATCAAAATTACTCGAAAAGTACGAAATATCGCGAAAAATGTTTCAGACAAAAGTCACAAGGTTCTGAAGGTGACATAAGATGGTGACCACGAGTTTGACCTTGAGACCCATTTTCAAGGTCAAACGAAGGTCACTTTTGATTTTTCAAATGATAGTTCCTGATTTTCATTGCTCAGTCGTATTCCTCAATGGGGCACACGACTTTGTCTCAAAGGTCTTATTCATTCAGTGCTAGATACCACTGCACTGGCACGCCTAAATCATTAATCGGTTTTTAACGCTTTTAGGGTGTTAGATGGTCGAGATTTGCTTTGAGGAAGTCATTATTGCCTCGAGTGAAGTTAAAACTCAAAGAAATTTCAGATAGAGACAAATTGTCCTAAACTTATCTGAGAGTGTATGATGTGCACTCTGCCCTTTTTTCTACTTGAACGGAGCTGTACTTCATTTAGAAGTTCGATATTTTTTTTGAGGAACTGATTATTATTAGTAACGGTTTGCAGATTAGTAATGTAGGCTATTTCAATTCAAGAGAAAATTGAAATGATATTGATTTATGGAGAATCATCGATGGTGCTGTTGCTCTTTACGCCCAACTTTTCCCAGACCAGATACGATCACGCGCTTGCTTTTATCGGGTCATCCAACAATTCACTGGTGAAGGAGGTGTGCAACCAAAGAAAAGGAATCGGTCAGTTAGGGTGGCTGTTGAGGACAATTAAATAGCAGTGTTAGCTGCCGTTGCACACGATCCTCACATTAGCACTCGCCAAATAAGTCGTGAATCAGGAATTTCTCAAACGACTGTCTGTAAGATATTACATCGGCATAAATACAATCCTTATCATTCAGCAAATTGAACGAGACCCCCTTTTCTTCGCCAAGGTGTTATTCTCTGATGAGTCGACTTTGACCAATCACGGTACAGTCAATCGACATAATATGCAGGCGGGAATTATTGGGGATAAATTAGTAGGTCCATATATTATTGAAAGCAACTTGAATGGCGAAAAGTATGCAAACTTCTTGCGAGACCATCTTCTAGTATTACTGGAAGAACTGCCATTGGAGATGCGACAAACAATGTGGTTTCAACATGATGGCTGTCCAGCCCATTATTCCCAAGTGATCAAGGGGGCTACTTAAAAAGTGAGGCTTACAAAAAAAGCCAATAACACGTAAGGACATGAAAAGACGAATAACTGAAGCTTGCCGGAAGATTATGCCAGAAATACTTCTCAGTTCTGTTGGTTGATTTAGAGCGCGGATAGACAAGTGTATTGAAGTGAATGGTCACATTTTCGAGCATTTGTTGAAATAGTCTCGGGAAATAAACGTCGAAATGGGAAGAATTCAATGATTCAACAGTGGGAGGCAAGGGGACCCACTCTAATTAATCACCCCGAAGGAAACAAAACACTGTTACGTTCACGTCGTTCATGCTAAACGGAGTATGTAAAAACAAATGACAAGCCTACGAGCAATACGACAGAGGAATGAAAATCAGGAATTATCATTTGAAAAATCAAAAGTGACCTTCGTCTGATCTTGTAACTGGGTCTCAAGGTTAAACTCGTGGTCACCATCTTATGTCCCCTTCAGAAACTTGTGACTTTCGTTTGAAACATTTTTCGCGATATTTCGTACTTTTCGAGTAATTTTGATGTCTTAAGTTTTATGGCGCCCTCTGGCGGGAAAAGAACTTAAAAAAATTTAAGTTTTCACGCAGATTACGAATCTGTCAAAAAATAGGGGTTCCCATTAAAAAATCAAAAGTGACCTTCGTTTGACTTTGAAATGGGGGCTCAAGGTCAAGCTCGTGGTCACCATATTATGTCCCCTTTAGAACCTTGTGACTTTTGTCTGAAACATTTTTCGCGATATGCGTATTTTTCGAGTAATTTTTATGTCTCAAGTTAAAAAACTTACCCTGTATATTGATGGTGTCATCGTGTCGGGTAGAACCTCAACTAAGCTCTTGCAAAACTTGAAGACAGTGTTTGAACGTTTTGAAACACATGGTCTGAAGTGTAACCTCGCTAAATGTCAATTTTCCCAAAAATAAGTTTTCTATTTAGTTCACGTCATTAATGCAACAGAATTACCCACTCATATTTTGTCGATGGGAGGATCGTTATTATTTTTCAATGTATTTTGTTGATCCTGCTACAGGTGTTTTAAACAAGAATAAGAAAAAATATCTGCAATGCAATTCTACAAATATCTAAATCAGCTTTGTTGAAATTAAAATCCCCATTTGCATCGCTATCGTGCATTTTTTAATCAATTTTTAGCGGATCAATACGTTTGATATTTATTCGAGCTCATTAAAAACAGCTAGGAGTAGAAAACTATATTGACTTGAAAGATGCTATTCAGCAGGATTTAGATCCACAAAACTTAGGCAGGGAGATAATTCTTCCTTCTTATTTTACGTGAAAACCGCGATGTATGCCTTTTGCTATGTGTGAAAGTGTGGGCGACCTAATTTATTTATTACCATCACCACTTATCCCAAATGGCCTGAAATTACTTGTGAGTTTCTTGAAGGGCAACAATCACACGACATTCTTTGTTACAAAAGAAAAAATTTTTTTGCTCTTCATCAAATACTATAGTCAAGATTCACATGATTCATGGTCCTTATGGCTTATTAAACACAAACACACCATCCATTAAGGATAAGCGGTTTCCAAAAAATTTGTCAGCAAAACTATCACCGTCGATTTACCTGTGAGCTTAATTAGTGTAATACTGGTTGTCCCATATTCTCCATTTCTAGAACATTCCAAACCCATATCAATGTAGAGTCCTGCAGCAGCATTAAGTCTATTAGATACATCTGCAAACACGTGAATAAAGGCAGCGATCAAACTACATTGCATTACAGGACGTTGACCAAGGCGAAGTGAATGAATACCAATCTGGACGTTGCATATGTATATTACGTCAAAAGCAGTTTGGCGAATCCTGGCTTTCTCTATACATGATCGGTATCCAACGGTCATGCATCTGGGATGAAACCCTCGAGGAGGGCAGTATTAGTGATAGTCCCAGTCATATAAGGCAATTTTCGCGGTAATGTTGGTATTTTGTGGACTTCTTGCGAGCTTTAAGACGTACCTGTGATTTATACGACGATATAGCGGATACAGACGAGCGTGTAATAAATAACTGCATTTGTTCAATTCAAAGCATTGTATTTTCTATCCACAACAACTGCATGATGAACCTTATGTGAATCGTGAGTATACCGCTGAAACTAACTGCAACTTAGGCACAATGTCTGACATAGTTAATGACTGTGTCCAGAAGTTCACGGTTTAAAAAAAAAAGGCAAATACAATTGTCTAATTGTATGGGATGAATGTACGATGGCCAATAAGAAAGCAGTTGAAGCTGTAATCCGAACCATGCAAGAAATTCGCAGAAATGATCAGTTTTTTTTCCAGTTTGTATGCATTTTTATTGTATCACTTAATTTACTCTTACTTGCTAGACAAAAAAATGCTTAAAAATTAGCTTAATTAACTTAAAGTTATCTTATTCTAACTTACTGGCCCCACGCGAGCACTCTAAGTTAAACCTGACACTTAAATTATGTCTTTCGACGTATCTTACTACTATAGTATACTATTTCTATTCATTATAAATAAAACTAAGAAAACATTTTTTACAAAAAAAAAACTTAGTGACCTGACTTTTTTTCATTTTATTATAAAACATAAAACTAAAATCCTACAAACTACTTAAAATTAAATCTAAATCTACTTAACCTACCTACATCTAATACATACATACACATATGTATCTATATATATATATACAAAATATATATATACTTAATATACAAATATATGTATATATATATGTTCTTTTTATTCATTTTCCAGGTTTTTATTTATTTTTTTTTTTTCTTAAATCTACCTTAATCCTACTTAAAACTATGTAAGCCGGTCATGGCTAAAAAAATTAGGCGACCCACTTTGCTTCACATGAAGCTACCAAGTATTGGAGGAATTCGACGACGAAGCATCCTCTCCCTCAAAAAGCCACCAAAATTGTTGGTGCTTTTGAGAAACATCCCTCAGGTCGCGACTCCCTACCGCCCTACTGAACCGGAGACGCTCCCCACTGCCGTGTGCGACGTCTCTGTCGTAGTTGAGCCGCCTGTCCGCAGCTGTTCGAGCGACGTGGAAGATTAGCGGCACCGTCAATCTGTTCTGGATCAGACCCTTACTATCTAGGTAGAGAAACGCTTCTGGAGGAATAAAGCCGTTAAAGCGAACACTCTCGTGATACATATAATTAGGGTAGTAAGCCCCGGAGATCAGGTTGTCCGATGAGGTAATTGCTCTTGCAATATGCCTTCGAGTCAACTTAATGACGAAATTGTCCACTCTTATTAGGTTCGCCTTATTGTACAAGATCTCATTACGATAGAATTTTATGTACTTAGATTCTTTTGTTCTGTATAAGCGAACACAAGTCATAAGACAAGCCCTCTCAAACACCCGAATCTTTTCCAATAGGACATCCAAATACGAGCATGGGCCGGATAAGGGCCATGTAGCAGATCACCTTCACCCTCGCATCGAGTTGGCTGTTATTAAACAGTCTCTTTGTAAGGGCAAAAGAACCTTTGGCTCTGGCCAGAGCAACATCTATATGTTTGTTAAAATATAGATATTGGTCTAGCCAGGTCCCAAGGTATTTGACTACATTTCGACAAGCAAGTGGCTGTCCAAGTTGTCTTACGATAGAGAACTTTCGCCAATTCTTTATGGTATCCCTAGAGGCCCCAGACAAAGGCGTCCTAAACAGAATGGTTTCCGACTTCTGAAAGTTAATTTTCAACTTTTCAAGTTTTGTCGAAGTCACGTTGCAAAAGTGTATTAATGACCTCAATCTTTGGACCCGATCTGTATGCGATTAAGTCGTCTGCGTACGCTATGGCATGGTGAAGTGAACCTATTAGATCACTTGTGTAAATGTTAAACAGGATCGGCGAATTTACCGCACCTTGTTGCAGACCGTTTTTAATGTTAAATGTTCCAGCAGAAGTCACATCGCCATTCTTCACAATAAACTGTCTACTGGAAAGCATATCAAAAAGAATATACATCAGTGGTTTACTAATGCCCAACCTGTCAAGCTTGAAGAAGAGTCCCTCTAACCACACGGTATCGAAGGTCCTTTCCGAGTCAATCAGGCAGGCACCAGTGCACTGTTTCTTGCCTTTGTTCCATTGGATATCAGAAACCAGTTTAGACGCAGCATGAATGATATCATGCCCCGCCTTGAAACCGAATTGATTATCCGGAACTATATGTTTGTCCTCAACCCACTTACTGATGTTTGGGAGAAGACTGATCGAGCGGAGATTCGCCGGATTGGAAGTATCTTTATTCGTTTTGGGAATGGGATGTACCGCCGCAGTTTTCCAATGCGCTGGATAACATGCATTATTCATTGCATTATTAAACAGGGTTGTATAAATGTCCACCGCTTCTAGTGGGAGATATCGAAGCACAATGTTCGGTATTTCATCGGTTCCCACTGATTTCTTACTTCTAAGTGATTCGAAGATCGTTTGGAGCTCTTCCTTCGAAAAGAACGGTGGTAATACCCTTCCGTTGGTGATGACATTATTTGACATGTTCTCGTCATTGAACTGGGTGAAACCCGAGCTCTCGAATCGCCAACTCACAATTTCATTTCGAAGGCAGGAATTGTGCACAAGGACTCGACTCTCCAGGTCGTGGTTCAGGCCAATGATGTCATTCGCCTTGTACACTTCCTGGAAAGTCCTATAGCCTCTACCTTCTCCTGCGGATCCTCGATCACAAAGAAGTTGTCATCATCAACTGCCTCATTTGGATCGATACCCGCTGCTACAAGTATTTGTTCGTTTTTCGTCGTTCGGGCGATTTTGAGACATGGAAGGTCGTTTTGATTATTTCTCCCGAATATTTTATTTATTTGCGGGAACATATTCGGGTTGCTGGTGTTTACAGCCCGAATTTTATTGCTCCAATACAAACTTACAGAATTTCTGTAATTTTCCTTTATTAATATCTGGAGGTTTTTAATCGACGACTTCAATGTCATGATCTCCGGGTTATGTCTGTCAGTAAACTGTCTGCACAAGGTTTTTATCCTTGACAGTAGTCTACTTTTATGTCGGTGCAGTGCGTCAATAGTTGCGTTGCGGAATATGTCTTCGTTGTCTGTGTGTGTTGATACCGAGGTATCGTTTTGTCCATAGTTCGTTTAATTGTGTCGTCCATTAGTTTTAGATATCCGTCAATCTCCTCATTTGACAGATTTCTGTTGGACGGCGGGTAGAGCGAATTCGAGGAGAGTGCCCTTGTTAGTATTCTGGAGAAGTATGTCCAACGCACCCTACTATAATTGTAGGAATGCCTTTGAACAAACTCTTCCAATTCCGCAGTTTCGTTGGGAATAGTTATTTCGGTGCTGAAACCGCAATGGTCACTGTCATACATGAAAGTGCGTAGACAGTTTGTAGTTTGTTGGTTAGTGCACGTCAGTTGTATTCGTGAGTCGAACAGCAGAAGATCCAAATATGACCCATGTCTGGGAAACGACGGACTATCTGTCGCCTTAAGCCCGAGTCGATACGTTATGCTGTGCTGACCCCACCAATTGAATAGTAGGTTCCCTCTAGTTGTCGAAAAAGTGTCTCGAGCTCTGATATGAATAAGGAGGATTGAATAGACTTAGGTGCATAGACAGACACCATGTACAGCCCCTTTCCACTACGGAGAGGGATGTAAATGACGCATGCTTCCAGCACCTGAAACCCACGTACTACACGACTGGATACTATTTTGTAATGCAGTTCTTTTCTTACAAAAATTGCAACACCTCCTCCTTGAATGGAGTTGGGTCGGTTTCTTCGTAATATTTTATATCTTCTGTGCCTCATTTTGTGTCTTTTAGTGAGCTTAGTTTCGCTTACCAAAAGCACATCAGGCTCTTGGTCCTTAAGCAACTTAAATAGTGTGGCTCTTCGTTCTAACCTAATCAGTGAATTAACATTCACTGCAAGGACCTTCAGGGTTTGCTCCGCCATGTACGTACCCATTACGACTGGAAGTGCGTTAGGCCTGGCAGCAGCGTGTATATTTGATCTACCCGCGTAGCCTGTTCCTGTATTCTACGCTGAAGCTGAGCCATCTGTCCCTGAATAGAGAGCAAGATAGCCAGCATGTCAGGTACAGGTTCTGGTACTCTAGGCGCTGGGGCCTGAGAAGCTACTTTTGCTTGTTGTACCGTAGTTCCCCTACCTGCAGCCATTTGGGCGTAGGTAACTTGGGGAGTGACGGCTGGTATTTGTATTTGCACGGGTGGACGTTTGACTTCCACCTTCTGCTGTCGAGCCAGATTTACTCTTTTTATGTATTGAAATTTAGGAGAACCCCGATAATTTGCGGTATGCCCCTTGTTCCTACATAAGGCACAAGAGAGTTGGCTTTTTTCTGACGCTCCATCCATACCCAGAGCGCAGCGAACACATTGTAAAATGTTTTCACTCCTCTTTAATTTTTCCCAGTGTACCACCTGGTAGTCTAGGACTTTTATACTCCTTAGACCATCCAGTTTGCTGTTGGGACTTAGCTGAACCAGGAAAAACGGTAGTTTCCGCTTCTCCCTTTTGGCTCTTGCCGTGACGAAAGGCTTAACCCCTACGAATTTGAGCTCTTCGCACTCCTTCTCTTTCAGCAGTACAAGGAGCTCCTCCGGATCAGTCGACCGTTCTAACCCCTTCAGCAGCATTGTTTGCAGCTTCTCCCCCTTTATGGTATAGGAAAAGAACTCAGTCGTTGTATCCTTCAGTAAACTTTTAATTTTTCGGTAGCGCTCCACTGTATTGCAGTGGAAATGTAGAATGTAGAAATTGTTGCCTATGCCGACTTACACAATTCTAATGTATCCTTTAATTCAATCTTAAATGTGTTGATTGGTGGTACCCGTAGCTTTTTTAATTTCTGATGTTGTTGCTGTTGTTGATGTTGTTGTTGATGTTGATTTTGCTGCTGCTTTTTCTGTTGCGATTTTTGTTGCTGTTGTTGTTTTTGCTGTGATAGCGCTTTTTTTTTTTAATTCTTGTATCGGTCTCTGTACTTTTTGTTGATTTGGTGACTGTTTCTGTTTTTGTTGTTTTGGTAGATCCACAATTACATTTTATTGTTGAAGAGGGTTCTAGAGTTGTTGCTGTTTCTCCATCTCCCTCCTAGCCACCTGTTTTGCTTTTATAGACAGCACCTTTTGTTGTAGCTGCTTGATATGGTTATTGAGCGTTTCGACCTCGTCGTCTTCGTCATCTGACTCAGTGGCAGCGAGAGATGCGAAGTTATTTTCTGCTCCTATGTAGCGACCTGCTGCAGCTGATGACGTTGATTTAGCCACTTCCTCCACTCCACCGGGTAGCTTCACAGTGGCAGTTGGAATGGAGGAACGTTGTACCAGTTTGAGAATTGGTCTTAGTTTCCTCCTTCTCTTCGTCTTTGGTTCTTCAACAGCTACTGTTTGGCCTGAACCACTCCCGTTTTTCCAGCTGATGCCGCTATTTGCATAGCGAACCGCTCACTACAATCCATCGGGTGATGTTGTGGTGAAATTTTTTTTTACCGTTTTCCCTTGTGGAGAGAAAAAAAAAAACAACAGTTCGTTCGACTCAGAGTCGAACCACGAACCTCTGTACCCTCAGGCGAACGTACTACCTCCGCGCTAATCGGACTGTATATAAAATATTTTCAAATGTCTTATTTGTTATTATTTTCACTATCTATTAACTCTAAAGCCGAAACACGTCTAAACTCAACGGAGATCTATGAACGACTGACGCAGAAATGATCAATTAATGGGTAATGTGACACTTTACTTTAGTGGTGATTTTCGACGAACACTACCTTTAGTGACTAATGGAACCCGGGCTGACTAAGTGAACGCCTCGCTAAAGCGATCCTTTTTATGGTCAAAGATTCACACATTGTGTCTGACAATGAATATGAGGGTACGATTTGGCTCAAGGTATTGCTGAAAAGTGGTGAAGGAACTTTACCAGAAGAGAACGAGCAGGCTAAGCTTCCAGAAAAGCTTGGCAAGATTGTTGCTACGGTAGAGGAACTAATTTTTTCAGTGTACGGAGACGTTGCACAAATATTGCATCAACGAAATTCTTGAATATGTGAACGAATCATTTTAACGCCAAACGACCAAGCGGGTGAAATTAATAATAACATACTGTCCGCAATCGAAAGAAATGAAGTAGTATACACGTCAATAAACATCGTTGTCAATCAAGATAGCGCTACTAATTATGCGGTAGAGTTTTTAAATTCTCTCACTGCAAATGGTCTTCCTGTACATCAAATTATACTCAAAGTTGATGTTCCGATTATGCTCCTTCGAAATTTAACCCCTCCAAAATTGTGCAATGAGACTAGACTGAAAGTATTTAAATTACAAAAAAATCTAATTAAAGCAGAAACTGTGACAAGATGTAGTGCAGGAGAAATAGTATTTATACCACGAATGCCACTTATACCAAACAATTTTTCTTTTCAGTTTAAACGAATACAGTTTCCTGTAAGCGTTTGCTTTGCTATGACAACTAACAAATCGCAGGGCCAAACACTAAGCGATGCCGTTGTCGATCTAAAGGCAAGTCGCACGGTCAACTATGTGTTGCTTGCTCTAACGTGGATAATCTATACATATATTTAAGCTAAAGAAGGAAAAACAGCCAACATTGCTTGCAAAGAAATTTTGTAAACAAAGAATATAGTTTCTGGTATAAGATTTTTTTTGTCAAGAATCAAGCCAATTTTTGATATTCTGCTCTGATGTGAACCGTATTTCAGTGAGGGCGTTCTGCATCGACCGGAACAAATGGTAGTCAGAAGGGGCAAGGTCTGGGCTATAAGGCGGGTGGGGTAAGACTTCTCATCCACTGTTTTTCAAATAGTTCTTAACCGGAATAGCAACGTGGGGCCGAGCGTTGTCATGATGGAAAATTATTGCGTCGTGTCTGGTTGCATATTCCGGGCGTTTTTCGGCTACTGCTCTCTTCAAATGGATTAATTGTGTTCGGTGGTGTTGTCCATTGATGGTTTTATCCAGTTTTAGCAGCTCACAATACAGCACACCCATCTGATCCCACCAAATACAGAGCACTACCTTCGCTCCATGGATATTCGGCTTTGCCGTTAATTTGACTGATTGGCCGGGTTTCACATATGATTTTTTGAGGTTGTCGTAATGGATCCATTTTTCATCACCAGTAACAATCCGATGCAAAAATGACTTCCTTTTGTGGCGTTCTAGCAGCATTTCGGACATGTAAAACATCGAAAAACTTTCGACATCTCTCGGCTTCAGTTCATGTGGAACTGCTTTTGAATATATCCAGCTGCTTTTAAACGTTTTGAAATGGCTGCTTGAGTGACACCCAAAGATTCTGCGAGTTTTTTTTTTTTTTTTGTGTTTGGCAACAATCTTCATAGAGTAATGCTTCCAGTTCTTCATCTTCAAACTTTTTTGGCTGCCCAGGACGTTCATCGTTTTCCAAGCCAAAATCACCACTTTTAAGTCTTGCAATCCACTTTTGGCACGTTCGCTCAGCTAGCGCATGTTCACCTTAAACTTTCACCAAAATACGATGACTTTCGGCAGCAGTTTTCTTCATATTAAAGTAATGAAGAAGAATTCCCCGCAAAAACACTTTTTCAGGCACAAAGTTCGACATATTTGAGTGGAAAAAAAATTATTGTTGTTTACGCTTCAAATGAATGACATATACTGAAATGACGTACAATGACAGTAGCTTTACAACTCATGTTCCAATGGAATAATAACAATGGAATAATACAAGTTACGCCATCTCTTAGCAAACCGCACGAGGTTTTTTTCTGTTCTTACATCTGTTATCTTCCACTTAAAAACTTATTTACATGCCATCTAAACGAGTCATTGTTTGTTATAATCTGTCAATTTTGTATATAAAGTTTAGTTGAGCGTTTCATCAAGAAACTTTAAGCCGTTTAAATATGGTATATCATAGTGATTGCGTTTTTTTTTTTAAATGACATGTCACAGGTTTACAAAAAGGAAAGAAATCGAGTACATATTTAACGCGGGCAAAAGCTAGTAATATAATAAAATAAAATAATACCTCTGCATGTTGGACGGGAGGTTTTATATAAATTAAGTATTCATTTGTGTCGTTTAAAAAAAAAAACCTTTGACTACGGCCTTTTGTTGTCATTAAAAAGTAAAATAAATAACTTGTCAAAAAAAATCAGTTCTTATGATCTTCTGATTTATTTAGCGATCTGAAGAAGCCAGACATTAAAAGTAATACCGATTCACCCTAAAGAGTTAATAATATTGCTAAGGATAAAGTTGAAGATTTTAAAGTTCTGACTGAGAGTGTTTCACATATGGTATTTCTGACATATCAGCATTAGAATTAATAGAGTTCGAAAGTGAGAAAAGAATGGTGAATTTCACTGATTTAGGTTTATTGGTGAGCGCAATTGGGCTATGTAAGGGGTATCTTGAGATAAATATAAACAAGCATCTGGGAAAAGCTTATTCGGATGCTAGTAGAGCGGTTAGTCTATAGCCGACCGCTAATATCTGAAATGTGTGGTAGAAGCGAGACCAACTAATTATTCCATGAGGATTAGTTTGATGAGGGATGCGCCAATATACTGCTCACTGCAGATGTTTAAGCGTTTAATAAAAGCTGATATTATTAGACAGCATGATTCGCCTTATGCTTCTACCCTACAATTAAACGCGGAAATTCGCATGTGTTTAGATTATCTTATCTTAATCAAGTTTACGGAGAGTGATAATTTTCCTTTATCATTGATCGAGGACTGGTTAGAGCATTGTTTGAATAATTTTTGCCACATTAGGCTTAATGGATTTATTCATGTTAAGATTTCTGAAGAATCCATTAAGTACACAGCACTTGTCACATCCTCGGACAGTTCGAATATGTCCATATGCCCTTAGGTTTCACAATGCGGTTACTGTTTTTCAATGATACATTTATTTCGCATTAAAACCTATGATATTGTTAAAAGCTTGGTCATTGTACATCCCGATGATATTTCACTTGCAACTGAAAACTAAGAGAGGCCGGTTTAGAATTAAACGTGAAGAAAGAAGTATAGGTTTGCGTAATTTCGCAGGCAACGTTCATTGGATTAATTAAATTTTTTTTCTGTGTTGGTACACATGTTCCGAATAAATGTTTACGTTTTAAGTATATATCATTCTTAGTTTGTTTTAAATTGATAAAAAGGTTAGACGTGTTTCGATGTGATCGGGGATTTTCAATTATTGTAAAAATGGAGCAAAGAATTTGAATTAAATTTTGTGTAAAATATGGAATCAAGTGCTCTAAAATACTTGAAATGTTGACAGTGGCAAACGGTAAGTCTGCTCTAAGTAAAAAAATGTTTAAAAATGGTACAAGCTCTTTCAAGATGGCCGAGAAGATGCCAATGAAGAACCTCACCCTGGACGCTCAGGTCGATTAATAGTCAGAATGGCCAAACTGTAGTAAATTGTAATAGTTCCTAAAAGTGGTGTTGCGTGGGAAATTTTGGTCCCAAATTTGATGAAAGGGGAAAAATAGTCCGCAGGTAGCAGGTCACTACTCCAATGCCTGATTGGAAAATGAACCAGTTCATTTGAAATATATTTAGGTTTTTGTATTGGAACTTGAGTGAAAAACTCCATTTGTAAAAAGCAGTTTTCTCAAGATTATATTTGTTGTTTTCAGTTTATTTGTTTGGCTTGTTTCATGGTTGGCTTTTTTTAGTAAATTTGAAATCTAAGTTTATAAAACCATGTTTTTTAGTAGGAACTACCCTGCTGCAGTTATTTCTTGAGTTGGTTTGCTAAGTTTAAATGTATGAGTGTACATATTTTGATTCATTTTGTTAATCCTTTTGTTACGTACTGCCGTGCGTGTAGTGCTGCGATGGCAGCCGGTAAGAACGAGTTAATAAAGCACTCTAAAATGTCGAAAAAATGTTGACCCTGATGCTAGTTACCATGAAAGAAATGTTCAAACAGCTAAATTAGCATTATGCGCATTTTTTGCATCTTGTGCCTTGATAAAACATATTTTTCCTGATTAGGGTAGCTTATCAAACGTTTTTCGAATAACAATTTTTTTAAACTTGCGTTGTTTTGCGCGACACATATACTCTAAAACATTCACCATTTACACTGAATTGCTGATACTATTAAATTAAATGCTACTTATTATTCTGCTGAAACTTTTATATAAGTTTGAAAAAATAAGCATTGAAAAAATTTTCTAAAAATAAAAATTCATTTAACAAATGTTATTGGTTTAGCATGCGATAACGCTTCAGTTATGGTGGGAATGAACAAATCTTATATATATATATATATATATATATATATATATATGTATATCTGTGCTACTAAATACTGGAGAAGTTCCAAAGAAAAATATTCAGTCCATCTAAGACGAGGTGGAGTGTACTCCACATTTGCGTATTAATATTATTGGAGAACTGAACAATTCTTCAGCATTTATTCTTATTAGATTACAGAAACCAAGACAGCAAAGATTACAAATATATATGAAAATTTGTTACGCATGAAATTTGAAGTTTTTTTCTGTTATATATTTACTCTTTGTATGTGCTTGCCTAATAATATAATCTCACAACATTTAACTGTGTGATCACATTAATATAACACCTATGTACTTCCTCAAGGAGTTTCTATCAATTTCGGCCACTCAAGTTTATGTTGTCCTGGAGTTAAGGTCTTGCAACATTAATATAATAAACTTTACTATTGCTATTAACTATTGACCTATCCGTGTTTCATTTGTTTTGAGGCAGAACATTATTTGGTGACGAGGATAAAAAAAAGGTAAGAAAAAAAGAAAAAAAAGTAGTCATATAATACTCTGACTACCAGTCCTGATGTCAATTTGAAAGCTTACAAGTTTAAGATATTAAACGATCAATTGTCCGATCGTTTTATAGTAGGCCTCAAGCACGTAAAAAATCAGTAATCGCTTCTGCAGTATGACAATCTAAGTTTTGATTAGTACTGCGATAAGGCCTGGTTCAGGTTGGCTGCCTCATCAGTCCAGGTACCGGTCTCATCAAATGGTGTATACAAGCCTGACAGAAGGAAAAGTGGCAAAAGTTTACCATTAAAACAATCGTCATCAGTTATTTGGCCTTCACATAAATCATCGGTCTGTACGTCGAAATTGTCCAGTAGTCAATTGGGAATGCTTTACCTGTAACAAAAAGGGTAACATCTCTTCCATGCGTGAATCAAATGCGATTCCAAGCAAATGGTCAACAGTGTCAATGCTGTCATCCTCAACAATGTGTTATCTCAATCAACAGAATCGTTTTTCTCACGTTAGTCTTGCAAAATAATTGCTAATCTAGTGTCTATTACAGGTAGCGAAATTGAGGAATTACGAGTCATGGAGTCCCAAGTTAAACTTGCCAGTCAGAAGTTTAATTTACAAATCGTTGTCGTCAAAGGTGACCAGCCGAGTTTGTGTTTATTGGGTCGCGATTGGATAGACCAAATTTTCCTGATTGGAGAAATAATCAAAAAATATTTGCACCGTAAGTCAAGCTTCTGCCTGATTGATTTGATAGGAACATACTTACAAGTGAAAGTTAGTGAGTCGTCTAGAGATTTGTTGGTTATCAACTCTTTTTAAGACCTATTTACTTACACTCGACTTGTTCTCGGTATAAGCAGTACGACAGGCATTTTCCAGTTAATCGTGGACATAATTTTGTTGGATTTTAAAAGATTCAAGTGTTATGTTGATGACATTTTGGTCGGATCTTCATCAGTTGATGAATGTAAGGCAACCCTGTTTGAAGCTCTTCGCTGGCTTTTCTTTCATAAAGTTCGAATTAATTTGCAAAAGTGCAAATTTCTAGATCCATCTGTAAACTTTTTAGGTCACAACATTTCTGGAAAAGGGTTGAGACCAAACGAAGGAAAGGTGAAAGCGATTCTCGAAGTACCTGTTCCAACTAATATTCAACAGTTGGAGTCTTTAATAGGTTTGTTAAATTTTTACAATCAATTTATATCAAATTTTGCGACGGTTAGTTATCCGTTAAACTGTCTTAAGTATAAAAGTCAAAAATTCGTATGGTCGACTGTGAGAATGCTTTTAAAAAGTGGAAAAAGTACTTTGTCAACAATTCTCCTTTAGAGCTCTACGATCCTGACAAAGAAATCGTTATCTCTACGGATGCCAGCCCGGTTGGGACCGGGGCAATGTTGATACATGTCCCGAAAGTGGTTGAAAGGCCAGTTTTTTTTCGCTTCATGCACTTTGAGTCCATCTGAGCTCAACTATTCTCAGTTGCATAGAGAAAAGCTCGCGGTCATTTTCGCAATTAGGAAATTTCATATATACGTTTACGGCCTAGTTTTAGTCCGAGTTAGCACAATTACGCTGTTTCAGCTGGCAGACTACAGCGTTGGGCAATAATTTTGTCCCAATACCAATACAAAATAGTATACAAAAGGGGCTCAAATATGTGCCATGTTGATTTTCTTTCACGCCATCCCTTGAACGTGGAGTCAGAAATAGAACATAATCCCATCAACTACTTCGGTTCTGAAAGTTTACTTGATTTTGATTTGATACAAAAAGAAACACACAGAGATACTAGTTTGCATTCTGTTTCTAAATTTCTTCGTTGTAGTTGGCCCAAAGTGATAAAAATGATCTTCGTCCATTTTTCTTAAAAAAAGATCAACTTTGTTTAGAGAATCAGTGTGTTTTCTACAATCAACGTTTATTTATTCTTCAAACCTTGCGTCTTTCCGTTCTCGAAGTCTTACACACTGATCATGTGGGCATCATTCATATAAAAATGCTAAGTAGGTCATACGTCTGGTGGTCTTATGTCGATAAAGACATTGAAATGTTTGTCTTAGGCGATACTGTGAGGAAAACAAAATCGATTATAAGCCGGCTCCACGGTATCACGGTCAATGTAATGGTTTGGCCGAACGAGATATTCAAACACCTAAGTCGTTTTTGGGAAAATACGCTTTAAATAATCATGGCATTTTAATGGTATACAACAATACTAGATGGGGTGAAAAGTAAACACCTTGGGAATGAAAAAAAAATTTTTTTAAAGGTTTTTTTATTTTATTCAATGTAGTCCCCTTTTAGTTTAATACACTTATTCTAGCGATTTTTCAACTTCTTGATCCCGTCCGAGAAGAAATTTTCCAGAAGGTCTGCAAAATACTCCTCCGTGGCGTCGACGATTTCCTTGCGTGAGCTGAATTTTTTATTGACGAGCCATATTTTAAGGTTTGGGAAAAGATAATAGTCCGAGGCAGCCAAATCAGGCGAATACGGAGGATGCGACAGCAATTGGAGCCGAAAGACATTGATTTAAGTCATGGTTGCGATGTTCTTGTTCGCCGGTGCATTGTCTTGCAAAAACAAATTTTTTTTGCTTCATGTGAGGCCGTTTTGCAGCGATTTCGGCCTTCAGTCGCTCCAATAATTCACAGTAATACTCGCTGTTCATGGTTTTTCCTTTTTCGAGGTAGTCCACAAAGAGTATGCAATGAAAATTCCAGAAACCCGACGCTATAACCTTTCCGATCCATCGAGCCTCTCTCGGCCGCTTCGCAGCACTCGTGCCGGCTTCAGTTCATTGCCGGGCACTCATTCTGTCCTCTGGTGTTCAACAGCTACCAATCGACACCAAAAGTCCGCCCGATTCCGCATCAGCAAGTCCAAACACTCTTTTGAAATGCTCTCGCGTGCGTGTTTTTGATCAGGAGTGAGTATTCGCGGCACCCAGAGGCAAGATCACTTTTTAATATTCAAAATATTGCCAAAAATATTGCGTTTGCGCTCAGTACTAATTTTTGTAGTATCTGCTAGCTCGCGCACCTTTACTTTCCGGTCAGCCAACACCATTATATGTATTTTTCTGACATTGTCCTCTGTAACCGCATCGGAGAGCCTGCCGCTGCGGACTTGGTCGGTAGTGGAGTTGCGGCTACCACGAAACTCTCGAAACCAATATTTGATTTGGTATTTATTTGGTATGCTCTGACTTCCTTTGTTTCCTTCGCCGTTTTCGTTTAAAAAAAATAATGTTTTATGAGAGAACGAGAATCGTTTTTGTCCGTACTCAACATGATGCCAAACACGTCAACAACAATCAGCTGTCAAAACAAAACTAAAGAAAGTATCGCACTGAAATTTGGCATGTCTGCCTTAATATGAACGGACTTCAAGGCATTATAACCTTTTTTGCAGTAGCAAGAGGTTACTTTCGGAGGTCGTTCTCACGTTTAAGCATCTAAAACCATTAGATATTTTAAATCCAAAAACAAATACCAATACAAAAAAATGTCCATAATTAATTAAATAACAAGAAAACTAAAAAATCTTGTAACAAACAAAAGAAAGATTTAACATCAGTTAAAAATAAACAGATTGAATTAAATTTATTTTCTGTAGGGGAGAAGGTATTATATAGAAATAAACTGAAGAACATCATCAAATAGATACCAGCAGTTTTGAAAAAAATTATTAGTAGTTTAACGCATCTTGTTGAGTTAAATTCAAAGATTCGATATGCTCATCAAAATCTGTTGAAAAAGCAGTCAAACTTAAAGTTTCAAGTTCAAACTTATGTTGGAAATCATTCCTTAAATTTGACTTTTAAATTATGTTTTTTAATGATTATTTTCTCGCCAAGTGTAAGAAGTATTGAAGAATGATCTGATTGAAGATCAGGTCCTTCTTCTACATTTATTTTAATTGAGGATATGTTTTTAGATATAAAGAAGTCGACAAGATCTGGGGTTTTATTCTGATCTGTCGGCCATTAGGTAGGTTTTCCCGTTGAGTGATGTTTGTCGCCATCTTCTTTAATATGCTCATATAGCTCTCTGCCTCTAGTGTTTATTAATCTAGATCCCCAATATTTGTTCTTGGCATTAAAATCCCCTCCCGCAATTAATCTATTGTGAAATATACGTAAAAGACTTTTAAAATCAATTTTCTTTAATCTATAGCTAACAGGTATTTGACCACTGCTCATTTTTATATTAATGGAAATTCCTTGGATAGAACATGATTGGAATTTTGCTTCTATATGGTGTAAAATCGTACTCTTTATTAACACTGCAGCTCCACCTTTTGAACAATTATGAGGATGTGGGGAATGTTATAATTCATATCCTTGCAGTTTGAAGTCAGTAGTCAATTTAAAGTGTGTCTCTGAAATAAGACATATGTCTACCTGGTTTATATCGACAGTAACTTGCATCTCGTCCTTCCTATTCTCGACACCATTAGCATTCCATTCAAGAACTTTTACGTTTGTCTTTTTGGTACAGCTCTTTTATTGTTGTTCTGTCTCTCTAGTAATAATATTCTACCTAATATCGTTTAATTACATTTTTCCATGGAACCAATCCTGTTTAGGATTTGTTTCATGAGTATTACCATTGCGGTGTTTGGCTCTACTTTGTCTTTTACGGCTTTCTCTGCTATTGTATGAGTAGTTTTTGATGCTGCCTGAGCATATGTCATTTTTGGACCCGTTATCTTTTGTCTTACATCGTTTTTGATGGCCACTTGATCTTTGAGTTTGAGTTTTTCTTTTTGTGGGCTTTTTTGAAAGCCTTTTTTGACATTTCGTGATTCCTTATTTGAGCTCTTTTGGAGGTCCTTTTAAGCATTTTGTGCTTCCTTATTTGAGATTTTTGGAGGTTTCTTTTGTTTTTTGTCCTTTGCAAGTTGGATTTCTTTTGCAACTAAACATCCTCTACAGCTAGCAAGATGATTTTCACTACAGTTTTCACATTTGGGAAGCTCATCTTTTTTCCTCAAACATTCTTTGGTGTGGAGGCTTCCTGCACACTTTACATATCTTGGGTTAGAGCTGCAATATTTATGCGTATGCCCATGCCTTTGACAAGTTTTGCATTGCTGCATTAATTCCGATTTACGTAAGCTATGAACCTCAATTTTTATCCCGTGTATGTTTTTAATGCTATATATTTTTTTTTTTTATCTTTGTCATGTTCAAAGCTGAGTATAAAGATTGGAAGCGGTACTTTACTTTTAAAAAATTCATCATTACATCACTCCATGAACCCTTGTAGTTGTTTTTCAACACGTCCACTCTGAATATAAAAGCTACTGACATAGTTTTTGTAGACCCACCGTATTTGAGACCACAACGGTTGTTGACGCGTCGACCAATCTTTAGTGACTATTTCTATCGTTCGGCAAATATCCGTTTGCTCTAAAACTAATGTAAGAATCAGCATTTGAAAATTCATCCTGTGTTGGAGGAATATCTTGTAGGAAATTATTTTGGGTTTGTTGCGTGGCATGAGCATTTATAGGTGGAATTTGAATAGACTCATTCGTATTCGATTGAACAGGTTAAAATTGTTTCACAGCTCTTTCAAAGTTTTCCTTGATCAGTGATGGTATCAAGTTGCCTAATGTGTCATATATAGGGTTTTCCAATAGGGACTTGACAACTTTGACACTATTCATCAAACTGTCACTGTCAATTTATTTAATAAACTCAACATATTTACATTTTACATTATCATGGTAAAGTACACTAACGAGCAACGTCTGCAAACGTTTTTCGATTGAGTTCTGAAGAAGATGCGCCAAGATGATGAATTTCATCGCAAAATCATCTTCAGTGACGAAGCTCATTTTTGGCACAATGGGTTCGTCAATAAGCAAAATATGCGTTATTGGTCGGGTGAAAACCCACATGTGTTTCATGAATCAAATAACTGTTTGGTGCGGTTTTCATGCCGGCAGCGTTATTGGGCCATATATATTCGTCGACGATAACGATCGTCACGTTACTGCGAATGATCAGCGTTATCGCGCCACAATCACCGACTATTTTTGGCCCGAATTAGAATATATGGACTTGGACGACATATGATTTCAACAGGATGATGCCACAAGCCACACAGCACACGCTACAATCGATTTATTGAAGAGTAAGTATGGTGATCGTGTTATCACAAGACATGGGCCAGTGGATTGGCCGCCTCGTTCGTGCGATTTAACGCCGCTTGACTATTTTCTGTGGGGCTACGTTAAGTCATTGATCTATGTCAACACGCCGATGACGTTGGAAGAGCTCAGAGCCAACATTGAACGCGGAATAGCGGCCTTGTCGGCTGAAATGTGTGGCCGAATAATTGAAAATTGGGTCCAACGAATCGACCGCTGCAAACGTGCCCGCGGTAGCCATATGAACGAAGTCGAGTTCCATTCATAGATGTTTTGATTGTCCTTCAAGCCTGTTGGAAATTAAATTTAACCCACTAGGGTTGAATCAACCTAAATTTTTTATACATGTGTAAACGCAGTATAAACTATCAATATTAACTTTCATGCAATAAACATCGAAAATATTGAAATGTCAATCCACATATAAAAGGAAAACCTAAGAGCAATAAAACAAAACATTTTATAACGTATCAGAGATCGGTAGTTTTATTTAACATCTTAATTAAAATAAAAACCATTGGTCATTCTCGAGCCACGAATAAAACGGATTGTGAGAAACAGTTTTTTTTTCATAGTTTAACAAATTACATAAAGACTTAGACAGTTGTAAATGTGAAAAAAAAATTAAAAAATTAAAAAATTAGCAAACAAAATCAAATAACTTGAATTGTGAATCGAATACAGGAGCCGTTAAAAATTTACCGCTTAATTGCGTACATCGCTGGATTCTTGTATGTGCACCGTGGGATCCGTTGAATTAACCGCTCGAACTGAGTGCACAGTGGGATCCGTTCTATCCATTGCAGGAACAGTCTGGTAAACCGTTGGACACGGTACACCTTCAGTACAACAGAATACGATTCTCAGATCACAATTTCCGTTTCTGCAAAACAAAAAAAAAATATTATTTAACGTAAGTTTTTATCCTTTGAAATAGAATTTACCCGGGTTTTTTTTTTGATTTTTGTGAATTTTATTTTCAACTCGAACCCTTCACGATGAGTGCGAACAAATTGTTTAAAAATCTGTTATAACAGATAACAAAAGATAAAGAAAGTTTAGCGAAACGTTCAATGATTCTCCAACAGAAGAAGAGATTCAAGAATTATTCCCAAAAATCAAGGAAATTTACATTGAATACCGTACGGATATGCTAGACAACATGGACAAAATCAAAAAACCATCCGTTACATGTGAAAACAAATGTAACATCAGATAAAAATATTATACGGTTACTAAAAATAAATTTACCTACGCTTTCGGGAAATTACGAGAGCTGGAAATCTTTTCATGAACTTTTTTCATCACTCATTCATAATAATAAGTCGCACTACCTGAAATCTAGTTTGGCGGATGAAGCAGATGGTCTCTTCCCAAGAAGGCTTGGGAAATACTAATCTCTCGATATGATCACAAGCGAATTCTTGTTAGCGCGCAATTCAAATTGTTTTTTGGGCAAGCGGTCTTGCAGAACGAGAGCGCAGCAAGGTTAAGAAATCTTTTAGACACATCTACTGAATGTCGCCATGCATTCCAAAACCTAGAGCTACTTGTTAAACACTGGGATTCCATCCTGATTTATTGCCTTAGTGTAAGGAAGATACTAGTTTGCGAAAATTGTCTCGCGTACAGCCACTCCACATCTCATTGTCCTAGTAGGATCCGTTGTTACTTTTGCCAGCAACCTCATCATTCTCTGCTCCATTATCATAACCCAACACAACACAACAGTAATTCTCAAACAAACACAAATGCGCATTCACAACCCATAGCTCACACATCTAACTACAATTCTCACAATTCACACATTTTAATACAGTCCATTCGAACCCCACACAACGCTATTCAAAGCAATTGGTCTCAATTGGTCCCAAGCTTCCACTCAACACACAAACCCCTTAAATCAAGCCCAATCCTGTCAGGTTTCAGCAGTTGACTCAAACGTTCTCGAATTCATACCAACCGGCCGTCAACAACTCATCGGTGAACATCATAATCAACCATCAACCCAACACAAAGGTACTTCTGGCGACAGCATTGGTAAAGGTCAAGAGAGAAGACATGCACCTAAGAGCCTTAATAGATCCAGTGTCTGAAGCGACGTTCATCACAGAAGAAGCGGTGCAACTGCTCAATATCAGAACACGACAAACCTTTGTCAAAGTCTCCGGGTTGGAGAAGGTCAGGAGCGGAGCATGCCACAACCTGGTAAATATCACTCTCAGGGCACTCAAGCACTCGTTTTCAAGTCCCTCACTGGCCTTCTTCCGGCCCACCAATTGACTGTCGACAAATGGAACCACCTTAGGGGTCTAAAACTAGTAAATCTCTTCACCTACAGACCAGGGAAAGTAGATCTCTTCTTAGGTAGCGATGTCTATTCGGAAATCGTGTTGCCCCACATATCTACAGACGAAGATACGACCTTACCAATTGATCAGAAGACAGAGCTTGGCTGGATAGTACTCGACAGAGTACCAACAGAATGCCCCAACGAAATAAAAAGCTTCTTCCAAGTGGTTAACCTTGACCAACAAATGCGAAGATTTTGGGAAATTGGGGAGGCTCCGATGACAAGCACGAAGCTTGCGATGACAAAGCTTGTGAAGAATATCTCGCTTCACACACAATAAGAACGTCGGACGAACGTTTTCAAGTATCCCTGCCATTCACGGAAGGAAGTTATCCTGCGTTGGGATCCTCGAGAGAAGGAGCCCTACGTAGGTTTCTTCAATTGGAGAGACGTTTCGAAAAAAACCCTGCACTACACCAACAATATAAGGCATGTATAAACGAATACTTGCAGCTTGGCCAGATGAAGGAAGTTGATGTCAACACTGACAAACGGCTGGGAACGCCATATCACTTCTTTCTTTCACATCACGATGTTTTGAAGGAGACAAGCTCTACAACCAAGTTACGAGTTGTCTCATCATCTGCTGGTAGTACCTCAAATCCAAAATAATATTATTGATATTATCATGCGATGGAGAAAATATAAAGTTACCTTCACAGCCGACATCGAAAAGATGTACGGCCAATCCGTGTGAATTACCCCGACTCCTTTTATCAACTGATCTTTTGGCGTGACAACACTCGGGAGGCAATTAAGTTATTTTGATTAGAGACTGTCACATTCAGTATAACTTGAGCACTCTATCTTGCCATTCGTACAATCAAACAGCTAACTTCCGATGAGAGACACAAATTTCCGTTCCAAGTTGGTATTCGATCACATGAACGTCGATGACCTCATATCGGGAGCAGATTCAGTCGAAGAGGGCCTCTTAAGGAGAGACGAAGCCAGAAATCTGCTCGCATCAGCCGGTTTTAATCTTAGGAAGTGAACAAACAACCGCGACCAACTGCTTCACCAAACTCCAGAAGGCGATGTGGGTTCAAACACACAACACCCAAAAGGACCTAGAAATTCATGGTTTAGTACTAGAGTACTAGATAGAGAAAACAAAATCCACATGCACTTGCTACTCTCAAAAACAAAGGTGGCACCAGTAAAAACAATCCCCCTACCGCGACTGGAACTGTGCGGAGCAGTTATTCTGGCTGGGCTGGTCGATTACACAGCACGAGTTCTAGACCTACATTCACAGGCAGTGCAAATTATCAAAACTTGTTAAAATCATTGCCCTTTGTTTAAGATTTGCAAATAAGAAAATCTCCTAAAATTAGAAACGTCTCTCCACTTTCAACTGAAGAACTTAATTAAGCCTCAACAGTAGTAATCCGCAATGTCCAAGGTGAAATATTCTCAACCCAAATAACTGAGCTTCAAACAAAGGGAAACAAGAAGTTCCTAAATTCCTTGAGCCCTTTCATCGACTCAGAAGAAATTTTCCGAGTTGGAGGAAGACTGCAAAACTCAACCCTCTCCTATGACCAACAACATCCAATCATACTACGTGGGAACCATCACTATACTAAGCTGCTAGTCCTCGACGCGCACAACCGGACACTTCACGGAGGAACTCAGCAAGTGATATCACATCTACGCGCTGTCACAGATAGAAGCGTGTTTAAATTCGAGACCTCTATGTCACATGACAAACGACCCGGACGACCTCACCATTCTCACACCTGGACACTTCCTCATCGGACAACCGCTTCAACATATTTCTCATCATGGCCACGCTTCTGTCACAGATAGAATGTGATCACAGATTCAGGCGCTCTGAATACTTGACGCGCCTACAACAGCGACCGAAATGGCTTCACACAGAGTAACTGCCTTCAGTAGGTGATCTGGTTCTAATAAGGGACGAGAGGCTACCATCATCGAAGTGGAGTTTAGGACGAATTACCGATACACACCCCGGAAAAGACAACCAAATACGAGTGGTTACATTAAAAACATAGAAGGGAGAACTAAAACAGTCAATTCAAAAGATCTGCCTACTGCCATGCAACAAATCAGAAGAACAAGCAATAATTTAAATGTAAATAATAACATAGGTATCTCACGAAACAATCTGTCACACAACAAAATAGCAATCAACATCTAATTATTTAATTCTCTCTCTCATTCAATAACCCAAAATTATCACACACACCATTTTCTTTCATTTAAAACAATATCAGCAGCTTTATAACTTTTTTAACATATTTCAATTTCAATGTAAAATAATCAACACGTACTTTTCTATACATACATTCATTCATCCATAGCAAAACATACCACAGCCACAAAAAAAAACCACCCATTGATTTCCAATTACACACACACACACACACACACATCATTTCTCCCACGCAAAACACATATCCGTTCATTCTAAAATACTAAAATTATACCCTTTATCCATCCACACAATACATTTCACCAACACCTCACTGATTCGCACATAATTAATTACAGATTAAAATAATAATCACACTTCACTCTCTTTAAAATCAAGACAAAACGCGTATAACGCAAATTAATAATACACTTCCAGTCCAGTGCATGCTGCACCGGTAAAGTGCGTATACTTTCTCCACACAGCCACCGAAACATATCCCTTTTCTTAAAAATATAATACACAACACCACACAACATTCCAAATGTATTTTAAAACAAAAGATTTCAGAATTATAATAAAATAAAATAAAACTTACCTGGAATTATTTCGTACAAAAAAAAAAAAAAAAAAAATCGAATTGAAACCACGCACTTCACTACACCACATTATCAAGTCGCCATTGTTACTTACTATATTCTTACACAATTAATTCGCTTCGATCTTCATCAAAATGGTAAACAAAGGACAAGAAAGTTAACAGCGATATAAACGACACTATAATAATGTCTGAGCGACAGAGAAAAGAGGGTAATCAAGTTATCCAACACTGATCTTCGGCATTGTCAACGAATTCATGTATAGGGTTGCTCTTCTTACTTATATGTGTTCATACATTTGTTACACTTGTGATGTTCAGTTAAATTGCAATTAATAATCCATTTTCTCTTTGCATGTGCATTCGTATCAAAAGGTAATAGATTCCGAGCCACAGGGTGTTCCAGTACCGAAAAAGACGACACTTGAAATTTTGCCAACAAGTTCACTGCCGGGGAGAATGTTGGATATTAAATTCAACCCACTAGAGTTGAATCAACCTAAATTTTATATACATGTGTAAACGTAGGTTATACTATCAATGTTAACTTTCATGCAATAAACATCGAAAATATTGAAATGTCAATCCACATATAAAAGGAAAACCAAGCGCAATCAAACAAAACATTTTATAACGTATCAGAGATACGTAGTTTTATTTAACATTTTAATTAAAATAAGAACCAAAGCCAATAATAAAGTTTTTGAAATATCTCAAATGGTTTGCCTTTTATTTAAAAAAAAGTTGTCAAGTTGTTATTAGAAAACCCTATTACATTGTGTTCATCAAGATTTTTTATTTTGGACACATTGTTTTTGATAAACTGATGTGTGAAAGTGGAAATATTTCTATTTTTAGAAAAAGTTTCACTATTTCAACGATTTTGATTCATATTTTGGCTAGATTATGTATGTATTTAATTGATTGTATAAAATTTGGGTTTTTTATTTTTATATTTGTTTTTTTTTTTGTGTTTCACAAGGAAAAAGTAAAATTATTCAACGTGATATTTTGATCAATACAAAGTTCATAAAAAAAAAAAAATGTTGAGATATCTATGTGACTGTTAAGAGTTCGGAAAAAATAGAAATATTTTATTGTATTGTTTGACAGGCTGTTTATTATTAAAGAAAGAAAACTAGTAGAAATAGAAAGGAAATAAAGTGATATGCGTTAGTTGAAGAAAACATGTAGGTATATTCCATTCTGGAATGAATTGAATTTCTGAACTCTGAACTATTGAGTGGAGTCATCAACAACTCAGTAATCCAAAAATCACTAAGACACTTTTGATGTATTTTGCAACATAAGATCATGGTTCACTTAGACTCAAATATATGATTTCGATACTTCATCATTATTGTTTCTTCACTGTTATTTGATTTTTAAATACGTTATAATTATCTTAAAGAAAATAAAAGTTAAGTTATAGAAGCTCCCGCAAGAAAACTTACAATTTGTGTAGTAAGGTACTAAGATAGTAAGGATATCAGTAATATGTCTCTCTACTTGTCTTCGGGCCCTACGTTGGGCGCCATTTCTTGTAGTATATTAACTAAGTAAATAGGTATGAGAGGGAGGTGGTGTGTCAAAAAATCTTCACATGGAAGAAGCGATTGTCATGCTTTCGGATGCACGGCCAATAAGCTCGTCGATACTTGCTGCTTGTCTTCTGGTCTACAAAAAAAATCATGTCAAAAGGTGTTTTCAGATATTCTCACTTTTAAAAAGTGAGAAGAGGGAAGATTGAAAAAGAGGGTTAGTTCCCTGCATACCAAATGATATCACACGTTTTGAATACGCATAGTGAGGCTATTGCGGATATGGTTCGAAATTTGGGTAAGAAATATAAAAAAGGTGTATAAATCTGTAAGTCCTTATTGGTATAAGGAGAAATCCTACAATTGTTTCCGGTCCATACTATTTAAAACTAAATTCTTTACATTCGATTTCTGGTTAACTATATCTAATTATATGTATATGTAAGTATATCATTCACTTCATTTGTTAGATATAAGATAAAGTATAATGTTTAAAGTTAAAATTAAGTTAAAATTATGTATATGATTATGTAGTTATTAGGATATGTACTTATGATATGAAGGTAAAAAAAATAAGTAAGAGAAAGTTTGATTGGTGGGAACACAAGAAATTTGAATCGCTCTTAAAAACTTTACTTTCAAAATATACAAAACATAAAACAAAAACAAAACAATGAAGTGCAATGTGTTTAAATCTAAAGTAGATAGGCACGACGATTAAATCCATTGCGTTAAGTGTGACCATTATTTTTACAGAAAATGTGTTAAATTACAAAAAAGTGACATTGAATTTTTTTTAAAGAGTGGTCAAAGTTGCAATTGTGACCATTATGCCTCTGTATGGAGAAATTCCATCTTGACTGATAGCACTCCAGTCGCAACAGCCCATTCTCTTAAGACTCAAACTCGCTCTTCAGTTGTTCGCGATAACACTGGGTCTGCCACTTCGCCTCGTCCTGAATTGTTATCATTATCACCATCATCCTCACTCACGGTACCTGATGCCAACATCTCACTTGACCAAACAATAATACTCGAAACTCTCTTCCATGAAATTATAAAATTCCAAGGACTAATGACTGAATTGTGTACTAAAAATTAATTAGGCTTCTTGCGGATGGAATGGGAATGGAAACTGATCATTATGACATCAAGAGCTGCTTTGTTAAGGAAATTATAGTTAAAACGGATAATGCAAAGAAAACAAACATTGTATGTGTACGTTTTTCTTCTTTAAAAAAGAAAGAGCTAATCGGGACCAAGATACACGAGATAAAAATTAAACTTTCTTCTGCAGTTTTTACTGACGGCACGGGTGGGAGAATTTTTATAAATGATTCACTCACTAGCTACACAAGATCTTTGCTAGTGAAGGTCAATCAGCTGAAAAACAGTAATAAATGAAAGTATATCTGGATCAGGAATACATCGGTTCTTATAAGAAAAAGAGAAGGCGACAGGGTGATTAAAATTTCTTGTTTTGAAGATTTTGCGAAACTTGGTTAACTTTTATATTTAGTTAGAGTATTTTGTTAATTTTTTCTATTACCATTTCGCTTTCATTTAAATTGATATGAATTGCTTTTGTATAAATCTATCAGATATTTTGTCTTGCTCTGGTTTTTCAGTTACGCATCTAAACATTCGTAGCTTAAGAAAAAACTTTGATTGCTTTGTCTCGCACCTTGCTGCTTTAGATCATTTACCAAATCTAATATTTTTATCTGAAATATGGATATACGAGATTAAAAAACCGAAGTACATGCATCAGATACCAAGTTATTTGTTTGAGGCCACATGCAATGATTCGTATTCAGCTGGCGGTGTTGCGGTGTTTTAAAAAAGTGAACTAGACTGTGATATTATCAAAACTCGTCTTTATAGTGCTGACTTGATTTCAATTAATATTTCTGGTGTTCGTTATAGTTTTGTTTGTGTATATCGTTTACACTGTTGTTCAGCTAAAGTCTTTTTAGATAAATTTTCTAAATTTCTTCACAACATTTCTTGTAAAAATGTAGTATTTTTGAGTGATTTTAATGTTAATATATAATCTTACTCTAATGATGTTGATTATTTTTTTTTTTTTGTGTTATCATCTTTTGGCTTCGAGTCCTTATTGTTACAACCTACGCGAACTCCTGTGAATTCTAGCTTATGTTTGGACCATTTGTTTAAAAGGTTGCACAAAAACAACTCAATAAACTTTAAAGCTGATGTTTATGATCTACAGATAACTGATCATTGTTTAACTACAATTCAGTTTGATTTTTCAATACGCAGATCTAAACGATTAAAATTTAAACAGTTTAAAAAAGTCGACTTTTCAGCATTGCAAAGAGATTTGTCTTTAGAGTTGTGGGAAGATGTGTATAGCGCTCATGATATTTATTAATAAATTGAAATTTCTAACTGCAGTCAAATCAAAACCTAAACACAAATCAATCTAAGTGCAGCAAAGCAAAGAAAATAAAAAAAAAATAAACTTAGAATTCGTGTTCGCAAACATCCTAGGAATACTACGCTTAAAAGTTTTTATGTTTAAATGTGTCGTGAGTTAAAATTAGAAATAACAATTTGTAGAGATAATTATTTCTAGGAAATTATTCTAGGAAAGAGTTTAAATATGGATATAAATATTGATACATCTGAACTCAGTGAGGTGGCTTTTATTTAATGACTATTTTTCAAACATACTCAATGATTTCCGTGGTCTCTTAGAACAAAATAATTTTTCGTGTCACTGTGATAGTACAATTAGGCAGGAGCAACACCAGTCTGCTGGTATCTGCTTTAAAAATTTCACATCACTGGAAATACACAAAATTATACAATCACTAAAGAACTCACACTCTTCTTCACATGACAATATTTCAAGTCACGATCTAAAAATTATCTCTTTTCTTATCTATTTTATGTCACATGTACAATTTGAGTGTTCAACAGGAAGTCTTTCCCGAATTTCTTAAAACCTCTGTTGTTATTCCTCTCCTTAAAAAAGGTGATACTAAATCTTTGAATAGCGACCGTCCTATCTCACTTTTGTCCACCTTGTCCAAAATGTTTGAAAAAGGTATGAAGGCTAGAATACTGTCTTTTCTAGATAAAACTAAATTCTTCAGTAAACTTCAATTCGGTTTTAAGAGCGCAAGATCAACAGAAAATGCCTTATTAAAGCTTTGCGGAGAATTTTATAATAGCGTAAATGATTCTAAAAATGCTGCAACATTATTTATAGATATCTCAAAGGCTTTTGACGTGGTGGACCATTCGCTTCCTCTTAGTTATTTGTACAATGCAGGTTTTAGAGGTTTTATTTATAAATGGTTTTCGTCTTACTTGTGGAACCGTAAACAAATAGCAAACAGAAAACAATAAATTTGGGCTTAATTTACTTAATTTACGTAAACTCCTTTTTTATTCAGCCTTTAACTTATCTCTTAATTTATTCTAAGAATTTTTTGTCCTCGTAATCAAAAAACTATTATCATATATTACCGATGTTAGTTGTTCTACAGATTGCTTCGTTATTGAACGTGTCGAATGTTTAAATACTTAGAAGTTATTTTAGATTCAAAGCTTAGTTGGGGAGAAAATATTATGCATTTAAAACAATACTTTAACTTAGTAATAAGACAGCTTTATCACCTTAATATATATTGTGGACCTGATATTTTAAAATTGGTATATAATGTCTTTTAAATCCAAGCTGCAGTACGGTATAGCCTATTGGGGCGTCACACATTTGAATAAAGTGCAACCCTTGCTAGTTAAGAAAAAACACTACTTAAGAGTAATCTGCAGAGTTAGTCCTACAACCCCCTGTTTTAGATAATTCAAGGAACTTAAAATACTACCCTTAAAACACCTCTACTACTATAAAGTCTTGAACATTTTTTTTCAGAATTCTGGGTATAACGTCGCTGTATGGCAATCTTAACTTGCGAGCTAATGCCGTGAATTTTGTATCCTTACCTTGAATCAATAAAGCAAATTTTTCTTGTTTTTTCACCGTCATTGCTCCTCGCTTATTCAGTAAGTTACCGGAAAGAATTAGGTGCGAAAGAAGGCAATCTTTGTTTTTAAAAAATATCATAACTTGGCTTTTTGCCGTCTTTGTATAGTAGATCAATTTCTTACTTAGTTAAAAATTTTACATAATTCTTTTTACACATACTTCTTACAATGTTTTACTTCACTTATTATTGCATTTGTTTATTTTTACAAGCATTTTCCCCATCAATGTTTAAATATCCCATTTTTGTTTAACAATAATGGTACATTCGCCACTTGTCCTTGGGCAATAGAATATCCCTAACTATACCAAATATAATAATTGTCATATATTGTATTATATTTATAACCTGAAATAATGAAATAATAAAAAAAATGTCTATATCAAAAACCAATGAATTATGTTTTATAAGCAAAGTTGTACTCACTATTTTGCATGTTCATGATGTTCCTGCAGCGTCGAAATTTGTGTACAAGTCCCATCCTGCTTTGATTTGTTATTTGACAAAAAGACTATAATAATTTACGTTAATTCTAAGGTAAGGTGGTTTTATAAAATTCAAAAATGTAGGTTAATTTTGCTTTTTTTATAGATTATGTATTGTAATTATAATTATAATTATAATTATAATTATTTTATAATTTACATTTTGTAAATTCTATAGGCCTGTAGGGTCTTCGGATGACATGCGGTTAAATGTGAAATGTTAGTCCCGTTACGTTGGGCCTCTAGGTAACTGTTTCCTTCTTAGTGAGACACAGATGTACCGTATTTGCATTCCTTACGATTGGTCATCCGCAGTTTTC
This sequence comes from Volucella inanis, assembly GCA_907269105.1. Classification (NCBI taxonomy): domain Eukaryota; kingdom Metazoa; phylum Arthropoda; class Insecta; order Diptera; family Syrphidae; genus Volucella; species Volucella inanis. Next base: position 126,581,076 of record OU026156.1, on the reverse strand, counting down.
TGCAGAAATACAAAGATTTTATTAATTTATTAATTGACCAAATGGAATTACATTTTAACCTGGTTTGGTATGTTTGCTTCTTCAAAATTTAATAATTTACAATACACTAATTATATCTGTATGCAATCATTTCTACAATCGATAACGTATTAGAAAAAAGAGAAAAAAGGTTAAAAAAAAAACTAGAGAACTTACAAATTGACATACTCTACGATCTTCTGTCCTAATGAAGTAGGTCTGAGCAAAAGAAAGATTTATACATAGACTGACGTTCGAGGAACTCTGGACGCTGCATACCCAAATTGAAGCATGAATTATTTTTAGGCCACCATGTCCTGTGTCAGACAATCCTGATGATATCGAGATCATAACCCTGGGATATACCCCAAAGAGATGTAGCAACCGACAACGTCAAATATTTGGAGAGTATAATACAATCATGCTTATATCTACATTAATAGCTACCGCAAAAAAAAAAATCACATTCAACACGACACAAAATCAGTCAAAATGTAGTTAGAATAATTAAAAGTAAAAACAAACAGCTACCTGGACTTCAGAATGGATCTAATTTCTATTACACAGATGATGAAAAAGCAGACGCCCTTGCTATTACTTTTTTAAGAAATCACTGTGTATCAACAAGCCTAGGCGATCCAGCACCAAATGCATTGGTTAGTGAAACAATCCAGGATTTCAACACCCTAATTTCTGTCACCCCCTTAAATGCACTTCTTACAGAAGACGACGTAAAATTTCATATCGACTATTTACATATAAGAAAGTCCGGCGGATTCGATCTTATAAAAAATTTGCCGAAAACTGGAGTGAAATTTTTAACAGACATTCTTAATGCATGTCTGAAAATCCAATATTTCCCCAACACTTGGAAAACAGCCAAGGTGGTTCCAATTCTGAAAGTCGGAAAACCCCCTGTAAGCCCTGAAAGCTATAGGCCGATTAGTTTGCTTAGCAGTGTAAGTAAAATATATGAAAAAATTCTCAAAGAAAAAATATCAAATCTAATTACAGAATGTAGCATATATCCTGACGTGCAGTTCCGTTTTTGACCTCAGCATAGTACCTCCCACCAGGCTCTCCGAATTTGTAATTTTGTCAAAAAAAACCGCCAACAAGGAAAATCAACCTGGATGATGCTTTTGAACATCTAAATAGCGTTCGATTCCGTTTGGCATGATAGTCTTTTATATAAAATGATTATATACAACTTTCCTCCATTTCTGTGTAACATAGTCCAAAGTTTTTTGTCAAAGTCGTACTTTTAAAGTCCAAATCAATGGTAGCGTTTCAAGTCTGATATGTTTTGAGTCGGGTGTGTCGCAAGGTTCTGTTCTTAGTCCAATTTTGTACAATTTGTTTACGTTTGATTTTCCCAATTTAACCAACTGTGAAGTTGCAATGTTTGCAGATGATACTCCATTACTCTCATCAGACGAATTTGCTCTCACTATTGAGGCTATCCTTCGCAATGCGATGATAGTAATAGAACACTATTATAATAGGTGGAAAATTAAGCTGAACGTTGAAAAAATACAAGCTATCTTTTTTACCCGAAAAAGAAAACCTTGCTATCTTCCGAACAGCAAACTGCAATTGAATGGATCGACCATAATCTGGTCCAATTGTGTAAAATACTTAGGTATGTATCTTGACAGCAAACTTACATTTCATTAGCATATTTCGAGAACCCTTCAAAAGGTCAATATAGCGATCCTTTTATAAACAGAAAATCAGCTCTGTCTAAGGAAAACAAAGTGATTATACACAAAGTAATTTTCCAATCGATACTACTTTATGGGTCCATAGTGTGGGGAAGTTGTGTACTTCAAAGCTCCATAGAAGAGCGAATGTTGAATTTAAATAAGTCAAAAAGGTCGCCATCACAATGATGGACGTCCAGAAAAAATCTGGAATGATAGACGACAACCAGATGTCAAAGAGGTCCATAGGCATTCACATATAGACGTCCTAAAAGGCAACAGCGTCGTGTAAATTAAATGCATTTAAATAAAATATTATTCTTGTTTTAATTAATTAATCACGTACAGCTGTGAGGAAGGAAAGTTAGTTAGAGTTAGAATGAAGTACCTGCTATTCTTTCTTAAAACATAGACATTCTATGAATATAAAGATGGCAGTAGATCTTATTCTAAATAAATAATATAAGAAAAAAATATGGGCCGGAAAGTATTCCAAGCTCAGCTTAGAAAACAAATGTCTAATATACCATTGGACATTGTAAGCCGTTAATTCGGTAAAAAATTAAAACTTAGCTTTAAATGAAAGAAACTGTCTTAAAAATACTGTATAAACTGTGTAAAATAAAACAATCGCCTTTTGCAACGTTATAAAATTCCTATTTATACAACTAACGTTTCGGTTGCATGATATAATTTATTCATATGTTCTAATAAGTTGTGTCTACTTTAATATTTTTAGTACACGTTTTTGTTTGTTTACATGTCGAGTACTGAGCAAATAATTTATTATTATAAATTTCAAATAATATAACAATTATTTTAATAATAATATGAAACTGCTGCAACATTCTCCCCGGCTGTGAACGTACTTGTATGTTCGCAATTAACTCGTTCTTCCTTGAATGATATATGAAGTCCCTGTGGTTCGGTACTTTGCTACTTCAATGACCATATGTATTGTTACATGCAAAGAGAATTCAATTATTAATATTATTTGCAAAAAGGGACGGACAACACAAATGACATATGGAGACACAAAGTGAAAATAGCATCCCTATATGTGGACGCTGAATCTGTAGAGGAATCGCTGATTTTACGCAATTTTGTTCTTGTCGTTCTCTTACTCCATCATGTGCTCACACGCTTATAATAAAATATATATTCATCAGGATGAATATTTCAGGTGAGTTTTTTTTTGTGATAAGTAGTTATAATTATTTAAAATTACATATGTTAAATTTCAATGCATGTATATTTTAATTTTTATTGAATGGCATTTTGTGTAAAGCATAGGTATGTGTATGTATTTATGTACATATGGGTTCTTTAGTTACGCACTTTACCGATGTGTTTTAATTGGGTCGAATTCTATTTTGTTGTTGTTTTTTTGATTTCCTACGTTTAGGTTTGCTGTGTTGAGTAAGTGATGAGAATCAATGTGAACAATTGTGACAACTTTAAGTGTGAATTAGTGTCATGTGGGTTTGTGGATCGCGATGGCTGGTGTATTTGATGAATGGGTTTGGTGTGTATGTATGTGGTTATTGCCAGTGGAATAATTGTTACAATACGTAAATATATGATTGAATTTGTGTTGAGTATAATTAAGTGTGGAATGTGTAAAACTTGTGGGTTCTTGGTGGAATGAATGTATATTTGGCTATTTTGTTGAAGGGTTTAATTCTATTGCGTGTATGGGTGAATGAGATATCAGAAAAGGGAAAATTGCATGAGATTGGGAATTAATTTTTTGTTATTGCTTATTATTTTAAGGTTTTAACTTTTAATGAAATATTAATTTAAGTTGTGAATTAGCGGGTATGTAATCGGGTATTTTTGTTATTATTTGAGATGCAGAAATTTGAATGCTTAATTATTTATTTGGATTGTATTGTTGTGGATTTCGTTAGTTTAGTGTTATTGATGTAATGGGTTTCTGATGTGTGGACATGCGTTCAGCTGTGAGATTTGTTGCATGACTTATTATTTTCTGTTGTGATGTTGATTGCGATATTGTCCTTAGATTTTGAATTTGTGCCTTATTTAAAAAGTTTCGTTTTCTTAAATATTTGCAGCCAATTAATTTCGTGGACCAAGGACTTAGATGCGTAAATACCTCTTTCGCAATAGTTGATGGGCGGATACAACTGGGAAATTTTAATTTTGTCAAGTGGACTGTATTTCATGGTGAGTGTGTAAGATTCATATGATTTGTTTTTTAGTTTAAGTATTATTTTATATCGGTTTTTTTTTGCATTATACTGTAGAGTATTCTGTGTTGGTCTCGTTGCATGATAGTGGACATATCTTCGTTATCGGCCTTTTGAATTCTCCGGTTTCAGTTTTTAACTTCACTACTCGGATTAGTTGATCAGCTCCTGGATAAGTCTCCGTAATTCCGTAATACGAGCTAAAAACCGAACGGTGTAGTGTTGTTGGTGAATCTTTTTATATAAGCCAAAATTCGTTAACAGTTTGTGAGTTTTGAGTGAGTTTGGATTAATTTCGAAATGTCATTTTCATCATTTATAGCGAGAAGAGTTTTGATTTCTCTTTTCTCTTCTTCTGTGTCGAGTTCCGTGGGCTATGTTGGAATGGAAAATTCCTATCGTTCCTGAAGAAAGGCTGGTCCCTTCCACCAGAGTGCGTTATTTTTAAGTATTGAGGGCAATAACCCACGCGATACAAGATCCGCTGGTGGTGGGGATCCTTTGATCCTTTGAGACAAAGTCGTGTGCCCCATTGAGGAATACGACTGAGCAATGAAAATCAGGAACTATCATTTGAAAAATCAAAAGTGACCTTCGTTTGACCTTGAAAATGGGTCTCAAGGTCAAACTCGTGGTCACCATCTTATGTCACCTTCAGAACCTTGTGACTTTTGTCTGAAACATTTTTCGCGATATTTCGTACTTTTCGAGTAATTTTGATGTCTTAAGTTTTATGGCGCCCTCTGACGGGAAAAGAACGCATTTTTGAAAAAAGTGTTTTATGTAAAAAAATTTTAATTTTTCACGCAGATTACGAATCTGTCAAAAAATAGGAGTTCCCATTAAAAAATCAAAAGTGACCTTCGTTTGACCTTGAAAATACGGCTCAAGGTCAAGCTCGTGGTCACCATATTATGTCCCCTTTAGAACCTTGTGACTTTTGTCTGAAACATTTTTCGCGATATGCGTATTTTTCGAGTAATTTTTATGTCTCAAGTTAAAAAACTTACCCTGTATATTGATGGTGTCATCGTGTCGGGTAGAACCTCAACTAAGCTCTTGCAAAACTTGAAGACAGTGTTTGAACGTTTTGAAACACATGGTCTGAAGTGTAACCTCGCTAAATGTCAATTTTCCCAAAAATAAGTTTTCTATTTAGTTCACGTCATTAATGCAACAGAATTACTCACTCATATTTTGTCGATGGGAGGATCGTTATTATTTTTCAATGTATTTTGTTGATCCTGCTACAGGTGTTTTAAACAAGAATAAGAAAAAATATCTGCAATGCAATTCTACAAATATCTAAATCAGCTTTGTTGAAATTAAAATCCCCATTTGCATCGCTATCGTGCATTTTTTAATCAATTTTTAGCGGATCAATACGTTTGATATTTATTCGAGCTCATTAAAAACAGCTAGGAGTAGAAAACTATATTGACTTGAAAGATGCTATTCAGCAGGATTTAGATCCACAAAACTTAGGCAGGGAGATAATTCTTCCTTCTTATTTTACGTGAAAACCGCGATGTATGCCTTTTGCTATGTGTGAAAGTGTGGGCGACCTAATTTATTTATTACCATCACCACTTATCCCAAATGGCCTGAAATTACTTGTGAGTTTCTTGAAGGGCAACAATCACACGACATTCTTTGTTACAAAAGAAAAAATTTTTTTGCTCTTCATCAAATACTATAGTCAAGAGTCACATGATTCATGGTCCTTATGGCTTATTAAACACAAACACACCATCCATTAAGGATAAGCGGTTTCCAAAAAATTTGTCAGCAAAACTATCACCGTCGATTTACCTGTGAGCTTAATTAGTGTAATACTGGTTGTCCCATATTCTCCATTTCTAGAACATTCCAAACCCATATCAATGTAGAGTCCTGCAGCAGCATTAAGTCTATTAGGTACATCTGCAAACACGTGAATAAAGGCAGCGATCAAACTACATTGCATTACAGGACGTTGACCAAGGCGAAGTGAATGAATACCAATCTGGACGTTGCATATGTATATTACGTCAAAAGCAGTTTGGCGAATCCTGGCTTTCTCTATACATGATCGGTATCCAACGGTCATGCATCTGGGATGAAACCCTCGAGGAGGGCAGTATTAGTGATAGTCCCAGTCATATAAGGCAATTTTCGCGGTAATGTTGGTATTTTGTGGACTTCTTGCGAGCTTTAAGACGTACCTGTGATTTATACGACGATATAGCGGATACAGACGAGCGTGTAATAAATAACTGCATTTGTTCAATTCAAAGCATTGTATTTTCTATCCACAACAACTGCATGATGAACCTTATGTGAATCGTGAGTATACCGCTGAAACTAACTGCAACTTAGGCACGATGTCTGACATAGTTAATGACTGTGTCCAGAAGTTCACGGTTGAAAAAAAAAAGGCAAATACAATTGTCTAATTGTATGGGATGAATGTACGATGGCCAATAAGAAAGCAGTTGAAGCTGTAATCCGAACCATGCAAGAAATTCGCAGAAATGATCAGTTTTTTTTCCAGTTTGTATGCATTTTTATTGTATCACTTAATTTACTCTTACTTGCTAGACAAAAAAATGCTTAAAAATTAGCTTAATTAACTTAAAGTTATCTTATTCTAACTTACTGGCCCCACGCGAGCACTCTAAGTTAAACCTGACACTTAAATTATGTCTTTCGACGTATCTTACTACTATAGTATACTATTTCTATTCATTATAAATAAAACTAAGAAAACATTTTTTACAAAAAAAAAACTTAGTGACCTGACTTTTTTTCATTTTATTATAAAACATAAAACTAAAATCCTACAAACTACTTAAAATTAAATCTAAATCTACTTAACCTACCTACATCTAATACATACATACACATATGTATCTATATATATATATATACAAAATATATATATACTTAATATACAAATATATGTATATATATATGTTCTTTTTATTCATTTTCCAGGTTTTTATTTATTTATTTTTTTTCTTAAATCTACCTTAATCCTACTTAAAACTATGTAAGCCGGTCATGGCTAAAAAAATTAGGCGACCCACTTTGCTTCACATGAAGCTACCAAGTATTGGAGGAATTCGACGACGAAGCATCCTCTCCCTCAAAAAGCCACCAAAATTGTTGGTGCTTTTGAGAAACATCCCTCAGGTCGCGACTCCCTACCGCCCTACTGAACCGGAGACGCTCCCCACTGCCGTGTGCGACGTCTCTGTCGTAGTTGAGCCGCCTGTCCGCAGCTGTTCGAGCGACGTGGAAGATTAGCGGCACCGTCAATCTGTTCTGGATCAGACCCTTACTATCTAGGTAGAGAAACGCTTCTGGAGGAATAAAGCCGTTAAAGCGAACACTCTCGTGATACATATAATTAGGGTAGTAAGCCCCGGAGATCAGGTTGTCCGATGAGGTAATTGCTCTTGCAATATGCCTTCGAGTCAACTTAATGACGAAATTGTCCACTCTTATTAGGTTCGCCTTATTGTACAAGATCTCATTACGATAGAATTTTATGTACTTAGATTCTTTTGTTCTGTATAAGCGAACACAAGTCATAAGACAAGCCCTCTCAAACACCCGAATCTTTTCCAATAAACTTGCTCTCACGTTGAACCACACAGGACATCCAAATACGAGCATGGGCCGGATAAGGGCCATGTAGCAGATCACCTTCACCCTCGCATCGAGTTGGCTGTTATTAAACAGTCTCTTTGTAAGGGCAAAAGAACCTTTGGCTCTGGCCAGAGCAACATCTATATGTTTGTTAAAATATAGATATTGGTCTAGCCAGGTCCCAAGGTATTTGACTACATTTCGACAAGCAAGTGGCTGTCCAAGTTGTCCTACGATAGAGAACTTTCGCCAATTCTTTATGGTATCCCTAGAGGCCCCAGACAAAGGCGTCCTAAACAGAATGGTTTCCGACTTCTGAAAGTTAATTTTCAACTTTTCAAGTTTTGTCGAAGTCACGTTGCAAAAGTGTATTAATGACCTCAATCTTTGGACCCGATCTGTATGCGATTAAGTCGTCTGCGTACGCTATGGCATGGTGAAGTGAACCTATTAGATCACTTGTGTAAATGTTAAACAGGATCGGCGAATTTACCGCACCTTGTTGCAGACCGTTTTTAATGTTAAATGTTCCAGCAGAAGTCACATCGCCATTCTTCACAATAAACTGTCTACTGGAAAGCATATCAAAAAGAATATACATCAGTGGTTTACTAATGCCCAACCTGTCAAGCTTGAAGAAGAGTCCCTCTAACCACACGGTATCGAAGGTCCTTTCCGAGTAAATCAGGCAGGCACCAGTGCACTGTTTCTTGCCTTTGTTCCATTGGATATCAGAAACCAGTTTAGACGCAGCATGAATGATATCATGCCCCGCCTTGAAACCGAATTGATTATCCGGAACTATATGTTTGTCCTCAACCCACTTACTGATGTTTGGGAGAAGACTGATCGAGCGGAGATTCGCCGGATTGGAAGTATCTTTATTCGTTTTGGGAATGGGATGTACCGCCGCAGTTTTCCAATGCGCTGGATAACATGCATTATTCATTGCATTATTAAACAGGGTTGTATAAATGTCCACCGCTTCTAGTGGGAGATATCGAAGCACAATGTTCGGTATTTCATCGGTTCCCACTGATTTCTTACTTCTAAGTGATTCGAAGATCGTTTGGAGCTCTTCCTTCGAAAAGAACGGTGGTAATACCCTTCCGTTGGTGATGACATTATTTGACATGTTCTCGTCATTGAAGCTCTCGAATCGCCAACTCACAATTTCATTTCGAAGGCAGGAATTGTGCACAAGGACTCGACTCTCCAGGTCGTGGTTCAGGCCAATGATGTCATTCGCCTTGTACACTTCCTGGAAAGTCCTATAGCCTCTACCTTCTCCTGCGGATCCTCGATCACAAAGAAGTTGTCATCATCAACTGCCTCATTTGGATCGATACCCGCTGCTACAAGTATTTGTTCGTTTTTCGTCGTTCGGGCGATTTTGAGACATGGAAGGTCGTTTTGATTATTTCTCCCGAATATTTTATTTATTTGCGGGAACATATTCGGGTTGCTGGTGTTTACAGCCCGAATTTTATTGCTCCAATACAAACTTACAGAATTTCTGTAATTTTCCTTTATTAATATCTGGAGGTTTTTAATCGACGACTTCAATGTCATGATCTCCGGGTTATGTCTGTCAGTAAACTGTCTGCACAAGGTTTTTATCCTTGACAGTAGTCTACTTTTATGTCGGTGCAGTGCGTCAATAGTTGCGTTGCGGAATATGTCTTCGTTGTCTGTGTGTGTTGATACCGAGGTATCGTTTTGTCCATAGTTCGTTTAATTGTGTCGTCCATTAGTTTTAGATATCCGTCAATCTCCTCATTTGACAGATTTCTGTTGGACGGCGGGTAGAGCGAATTCGAGGAGAGTGCCCTTGTTAGTATTCTGGAGAAGTATGTCCAACGCACCCTACTATAATTGTAGGAATGCCTTTGAACAAACTCTTCCAATTCCGCAGTTTCGTTGGGAATAGTTATTTCGGTGCTGAAACCGCAATGGTCACTGTCATACATGAAAGTGCGTAGACAGTTTGTAGTTTGTTGGTTAGTGCACGTCAGTTGTATTCGTGAGTCGAACAGCAGAAGATCCAAATATGACCCATGTCTGGGAAACGACGGACTATCTGTCGCCTTAAGCCCGAGTCGATACGTTATGCTGTGCTGACCCCACCAATTGAATAGTAGGTTCCCTCTAGTTGTCGAAAAAGTGTCTCGAGCTCTGATATGAATAAGGAGGATTGAATAGACTTAGGTGCATAGACAGACACCATGTACAGCCCCTTTCCACTACGGAGAGGGATGTAAATGACGCATGCTTCCAGCACCTGAAACCCACGTACTACACGACTGGATACTATTTTGTAATGCAGTTCTTTTCTTACAAAAATTGCAACACCTCCTCCTTGAATGGAGTTGGGTCGGTTTCTTCGTAATATTTTATATCTTCTGTGCCTCATTTTGTGTCTTTTAGTGAGCTTAGTTTCGCTTACCAAAAGCACATCAGGCTCTTGGTCTTTAAGCAACTTAAATAGTGTGGCTCTTCGTTCTAACCTAATCAGTGAATTAACATTCACTGCAAGGACCTTCAGGGTTTGCTCCGCCATGTACGTACCCATTACGACTGGAAGTGCGTTAGGCCTGGCAGCAGCGTGTATATTTGATCTACCCGCGTAGCCTGTTCCTGTATTCTACGCTGAAGCTGAGCCATCTGTCCCTGAATAGAGAGCAAGATAGCCAGCATGTCAGGTACAGGTTCTGGTACTCTAGGCGCTGGGGCCTGAGAAGCTACTTTTGCTTGTTGTACCGTAGTTCCCCTACCTGCAGCCATTTGGGCGTAGGTAACTTGGGGAGTGACGGCTGGTATTTGTATTTGCACGGGTGGACGTTTGACTTCCACCTTCTGCTGTCGAGCCAGATTTACTCTTTTTATGTATTGAAATTTAGGAGAACCCCGATAATTTGCGGTATGCCCCTTGTTCCTACATAAGGCACAAGAGAGTTGGCTTTTTTCTGACGCTCCATCCATACCCAGAGCGCAGCGAACACATTGTAAAATGTTTTCACTCCTCTTTAATTTTTCCCAGTGTACCACCTGGTAGTCTAGGACTTTTATACTCCTTAGACCATCCAGTTTGCTGTTGGGACTTAGCTGAACCAGGAAAAACGGTAGTTTCCGCTTCTCCCTTTTGGCTCTTGCCGTGACGAAAGGCTTAACCCCTACGAATTTGAGCTCTTCGCACTCCTTCTCTTTCAGCAGTACAAGGAGCTCCTCCGGATCAGTCGACCGTTCTAACCCCTTCAGCAGCATTGTTTGCAGCTTCTCCCCCTTTATGGTATAGGAAAAGAACTCAGTCGTTGTATCCTTCAGTAAACTTTTAATTTTTCGGTAGCGCTCCACTGTATTGCAGTGGAAATGTAGAATGTAGAAATTGTTGCCTATGCCGACTTACACAATTCTAATGTATCCTTTAATTCAATCTTAAATGTGTTGATTGGTGGTACCCGTAGCTTTTTTAATTTCTGATGTTGTTGCTGTTGTTGATGTTGTTGTTGATGTTGATTTTGCTGCTGCTTTTTCTGTTGCGATTTTTGTTGCTGTTGTTGTTTTTGCTGTGATAGCGCTTTTTTTTTTAAATTCTTGTATCGGTCTCTGTACTTTTTGTTGATTTGGTGACTGTTTCTGTTTTTGTTGTTTTGGTAGATCCACAATTACATTTTATTGTTGATGAGGGTTCTAGAGTTGTTGCTGTTTCTCCATCTCCCTCCTAGCCACCTGTTTTGCTTTTATAGACAGCACCTTTTGTTGTAGCTGCTTGATATGGTTATTGAGCGTTTCGACCTCGTCGTCTTCGTCATCTGACTCAGTGGCAGCGAGAGATGCGAAGTTATTTTCTGCTCCTATGTAGCGACCTGCTGCAGCTGATGACGTTGATTTAGCCACTTCCTCCACTCCACCGGGTAGCTTCACAGTGGCAGTTGGAATGGAGGAACGTTGTACCAGTTTGAGAATTGGTCTTAGTTTCCTCCTTCTCTTCGTCTTTGGTTCTTCAACAGCTACTGTTTGGCCTGAACCACTCCCGTTTTTCCAGCTGATGCCGCTATTTGCATAGCGAACCGCTCACTACAATCCATCGGGTGATGTTGTGGTGAAATTTTTTTTTACCGTTTTCCCTTGTGGAGAGAAAAAAAAAAACAACAGTTCGTTCGACTCAGAGTCGAACCACGAACCTCTGTACCCTCAGGCGAACGTACTACCTCCGCGCTAATCGGACTGTATATAAAATATTTTCAAATGTCTTATTTGTTATTATTTTCACTATCTATTAACTCTAAAGCCGAAACACGTCTAAACTCAACGGAGATCTATGAACGACTGACGCAGAAATGATCAATTAATGGGTAATGTGACACTTTACTTTAGTGGTGATTTTCGACGAACACTACCTTTAATGACTAATGGAACCCGGGCTGACTAAGTGAACGCCTCGCTAAAGCGATCCTTTTTATGGTCAAAGATTCACACATTGTGTCTGACAATGAATATGAGGGTACGATTTGGCTCAAGGTATTGCTGAAAAGTGGTGAAGGAACTTTACCAGAAGAGAACGAGCAGGCTAAGCTTCCAGAAAAGCTTGGCAAGATTGTTGCTACGGTAGAGGAACTAATTTTTTCAGTGTACGGAGACGTTGCACAAATATTGCATCAACGAAATTCTTGAATATGTGAACGAATCATTTTAACGCCAAACGACCAAGCGGGTGAAATTAATAATAACATACTGTCCGCAATCGAAAGAAATGAAGTAGTATACACGTCAATAAACATCGTTGTCAATCAAGATAGCGCTACTAATTATGCGGTAGAGTTTTTAAATTCTCTCACTGCAAATGGTCTTCCTGTACATCAAATTATACTCAAAGTTGATGTTCCGATTATGCTCCTTCGAAATTTAACCCCTCCAAAATTGTGCAATGAGACTAGACTGAAAGTATTTAAATTACAAAAAAATCTAATTAAAGCAGAAACTGTGACAAGATGTAGTGCAGGAGAAATAGTATTTATACCACGAATGCCACTTATACCAAACAATTTTTCTTTTCAGTTTAAACGAATACAGTTTCCTGTAAGCGTTTGCTTTGCTATGACAACTAACAAATCGCAGGGCCAAACACTAAGCGATGCCGTTGTCGATCTAAAGGCAAGTCGCACGGTCAACTATGTGTTGCTTGCTCTAACGTGGATAATCTATACATATATTTAAGCTAAAGAAGGAAAAACAGCCAACATTGCTTGCAAAGAAATTTTGTAAACAAAGAATATAGTTTCTGGTATAAGATTTTTTTTGTCAAGAATCAAGCCAATTTTTGATATTCTGCTCTGATGTGAACCGTATTTCAGTGAGGGCGTTCTGCATCGACCGGAACAAATGGTAGTCAGAAGGGGCAAGGTCTGGGCTATAAGGCGGGTGGGGTAAGACTTCTCATCCACTGTTTTTCAAATAGTTCTTAACCGGAATAGCAACGTGGGGCCGAGCGTTGTCATGATGGAAAATTATTGCGTCGTGTCTGGTTGCATATTCCGGGCGTTTTTCGGCTACTGCTCTCTTCAAATGGATTAATTGTGTTCGGTGGTGTTGTCCATTGATGGTTTTATCCAGTTTTAGCAGCTCACAATACAGCACACCCATCTGATCCCACCAAATACAGAGCACTACCTTCGCTCCATGGATATTCGGCTTTGCCGTTAATTTGACTGATTGGCCGGGTTTCACATATGATTTTTTGAGGTTGTCGTAATGGATCCATTTTTCATCACCAGTAACAATCCGATGCAAAAATGACTTCCTTTTGTGGCGTTCTAGCAGCATTTCGGACATGTAAAACATCGAAAAACTTTCGACATCTCTCGGCTTCAGTTCATGTGGAACTGCTTTTGAATATATCCAGCTGCTTTTAAACGTTTTGAAATGGCTGCTTGAGTGACACCCAAAGATTCTGCGAGTTTTTTTTTTTTTTTTGTGTTTGGCAACAATCTTCATAGAGTAATGCTTCCAGTTCTTCATCTTCAAACTTTTTTGGCTGCCCAGGACGTTCATCGTTTTCCAAGCCAAAATCACCACTTTTAAGTCTTGCAATCCACTTTTGGCACGTTCGCTCAGCTAGCGCATGTTCACCTTAAACTTTCACCAAAATACGATGACTTTCGGCAGCAGTTTTCTTCATATTAAAGTAATGAAGAAGAATTCCCCGCAAAAACACTTTTTCAGGCACAAAGTTCGACATATTTGAGTGGAAAAAAAATTATTGTTGTTTACGCTTCAAATGAATGACATATACTGAAATGACGTACAATGACAGTAGCTTTACAACTCATGTTCCAATGGAATAATAACAATGGAATAATACAAGTTACGCCATCTCTTAGCAAACCGCACGAGGTTTTTTTCTGTTCTTACATCTGTTATCTTCCACTTAAAAACTTATTTACATGCCATCTAAACGAGTCATTGTTTGTTATAATCTGTCAATTTTGTATATAAAGTTTAGTTGAGCGTTTCATCAAGAAACTTTAAGCCGTTTAAATATGGTATATCATAGTGATTGCGTTTTTTTTTTTAAATGACATGTCACAGGTTTACAAAAAGGAAAGAAATCGAGTACATATTTAACGCGGGCAAAAGCTAGTAATATAATAAAATAAAATAATACCTCTGCATGTTGGACGGGAGGTTTTATATAAATTAAATATTCATTTGTGTCGTTTAAAAAAAAAAACCTTTGACTACGGCCTTTTGTTGTCATTAAAAAGTAAAATAAATAACTTGTCAAAAAAAATCAGTTCTTATGATCTTCTGATTTATTTAGCGATCTGAAGAAGCCAGACATTAAAAGTAATACCGATTCACCCTAAAGAGTTAATAATATTGCTAAGGATAAAGTTGAAGATTTTAAAGTTCTGACTGAGAGTGTTTCACATATGGTATTTCTGACATATCAGCATTAGAATTAATAGAGTTCGAAAGTGAGAAAAGAATGGTGAATTTCACTGATTTAGGTTTATTGGTGAGCGCAATTGGGCTATGTAAGGGGTATCTTGAGATAAATATAAACAAGCATCTGGGAAAAGCTTATTCGGATGCTAGTAGAGCGGTTAGTCTATAGCCGACCGCTAATATCTGAAATGTGTGGTAGAAGCGAGACCAACTAATTATTCCATGAGGATTAGTTTGATGAGGGATGCGCCAATATACTGCTCACTGCAGATGTTTAAGCGTTTAATAAAAGCTGATATTATTAGACAGCATGATTCGCCTTATGCTTCTACCCTACAATTAAACGCGGAAATTCGCATGTGTTTAGATTATCTTATCTTAATCAAGTTTACGGAGAGTGATAATTTTCCTTTATCATTGATCGAGGACTGGTTAGAGCATTGTTTGAATAATTTTTGCCACATTAGGCTTAATGGATTTATTCATGTTAAGATTTCTGAAGAATCCATTAAGTACACAGCACTTGTCACATCCTCGGACAGTTCGAATATGTCCATATGCCCTTAGGTTTCACAATGCGGTTACTGTTTTTCAATGATACATTTATTTCGCATTAAAACCTATGATATTGTTAAAAGCTTGGTCATTGTACATCCCGATGATATTTCACTTGCAACTGAAAACTAAGAGAGGCCGGTTTAGAATTAAACGTGAAGAAAGAAGTATAGGTTTGCGTAATTTCGCAGGCAACGTTCATTGGATTAATTAAATTTTTTTTCTGTGTTGGTACACATGTTCCGAATAAATGTTTACGTTTTAAGTATATATCATTCTTAGTTTGTTTTAAATTGATAAAAAGGTTAGACGTGTTTCGATGTGATCGGGGATTTTCAATTATTGTAAAAATGGAGCAAAGAATTTGAATTAAATTTTGTGTAAAATATGGAATCAAGTGCTCTAAAATACTTGAAATGTTGACAGTGGCAAACGGTAAGTCTGCTCTAAGTAAAAAAATGTTTAAAAATGGTACAAGCTCTTTCAAGATGGCCGAGAAGATGCCAATGAAGAACCTCACCCTGGACGCTCAGGTCGATTAATAGTCAGAATGGCCAAACTGTAGTAAATTGTAATAGTTCCTAAAAGTGGTGTTGCGTGGGAAATTTTGGTCCCAAATTTGATGAAAGGGGAAAAATAGTCCGCAGGTAGCAGGTCACTACTCCAATGCCTGATTGGAAAATGAACCAGTTCATTTGAAATATATTTAGGTTTTTGTATTGGAACTTGAGTGAAAAACTCCATTTGTAAAAAGCAGTTTTCTCAAGATTATATTTGTTGTTTTCAGTTTATTTGTTTGGCTTGTTTCATGGTTGGCTTTTTTTAGTAAATTTGAAATCTAAGTTTATAAAACCATGTTTTTTAGTAGGAACTACCCCGCTGCAGTTATTTCTTGAGTTGGTTTGCTAAGTTTAAATGTATGAGTGTACATATTTTGATTCATTTTGTTAATCCTTTTGTTACGTACTGCCGTGCGTGTAGTGCTGCGATGGCAGCCGGTAAGAGCGAGTTAATAAAGCACTCTAAAATGTCGAAAAAATGTTGACCCTGATGCTAGTTACCATGAAAGAAATGTTCAAACAGCTAAATTAGCATTATGCGCATTTTTTGCATCTTGTGCCTTGATAAAACATATTTTTCCTGATTAGGGTAGCTTATCAAACGTTTTTCGAATAACAATTTTTTTAAACTTGTGTTGTTTTGCGCGACACATATACTCTAAAACATTCACCATTTACACTGAATTGCTGATACTATTAAATTAAATGCTACTTATTATTCTGCTGAAACTTATATAAAGCATTGAAAAAATTTTCTAAAGATAAAAATTCATTTAAGAAATGTTATTGGTTTAGCATGCGATAACGCTTCAGTTATGGTGGGAATGAACAAATCTTATATATATATATATATATATATATATATGTGTATATCTGTGCTACTAAATACTGGAGAAGTTCCAAAGAAAAATATTCAGTCCATCTAAGACGAGGTGGAGTGTACTCCACATTTGCGTATTAATATTATTGGAGAACTGAACAATTCCTCAGCATTTATTCTTATTAGATTACAGAAACCAAGACAGCAAAGATTACAAATAAATATGAAAATTTGTTACGCATGAAATTTGAAGTTTTTTTCTGTTATATATTTACTCTTTGTATGTGCTTGCCTAATAATATAATCTCACAACATTTAACTGTGTGATCACATTAATATAACACCTATGTACTTCCTCAAGGAGTTTCTATCAATTTCGGCCACTCAAGTTTATGTTGTCCTGGAGTTAAGGTCTTGCAACATTAATATAATAAACTTTACTATTGCTATTAACTATTGACCTATCCGTGTTTCATTTGTTTTGAGGCAGAACATTATTTGGTGACGAGGATAAAAAAAAGGTAAGAAAAAAAGAAAAAAAAGTAGTCATATAATACTCTGACTACCAGTCCTGATGTCAATTTGAAAGCTTACAAGTTTAAGATATTAAACGATCAATTGTCCGATCGTTTTATAGTAGGCCTCAAGCACGTAAAAAATCAGTAATCGCTTCTGCAGTATGACAATCTAAGTTTTGATTAGTACTGCGATAAGGCCTGGTTCAGGTTGGCTGCCTCATCAGTCCAGGTACCGGTCTCAACAAATGGTGTATACAAGCCTGACAGAAGGAAAAGTGGCAAAAGTTTACCATTAAAACAATCGTCATCAGTTATTTGGCCTTCACATAAATCATCGGTAACATCTCTTCCATGCGTGAATCAAATGCGATTCCAAGCAAATGGTCAACAGTGTCAATGCTGTCATCCTCAACAATGTGTTATCTCAATCAACAGAATCGTTTTTCTCACGTTAGTCTTGTAAAATAATTGCTAATCTAGTGTCTATTACAGGTAGAGAAATTGAGGAATTACGAGTCATGGAGTCCCAAGTTAAACTTGCCAGTCGGAAGTTTAATTTACAAATCGTTGTCGTCAAAGGTGACAAGCCGAGTTTGTGTTTATTGGGTCGCGATTGGATAGACCAAATTTTCCTGATTGGAGAAATAATCAAAAAATATTTGCACCGTAAGTCAAGCTTCTGTCTGATTGATTTGATAGGAACATACTTACAAGTGAAAGTTAGTGAGTCGTCTAGAGATTTGTTGGTTATAAACTCTTTTTAAGACCTATTTACTTACACTCGACTTGTTCTCGGTATAAGCAGTACGCCAGGCATTTTCCAGTTAATCGTAGACATAATTTTGTTGGATTTTAAAAGATTCAAGTGTTATGTTGATGACATTTTGGTCGGATCTTCATCAGTTGATGAATGTAAGGCAACCCTGTTTGAAGCTCTTCGCTGGCTTTTCTTTCATAAAGTTCGAATTAATTTGCAAAAGTGCAAATTTCTAGATCCATCTGTAAACTTTTTAGGTCACAACATTTCTGGAAACGGGTTGAGACCAAACGAAGGAAAGGTGAAAGCGATTCTCGAAGTACCTGTTCCAACTAATATTCAACAGTTGGAGTCTTTAATAGGTTTGTTAAATTTTTACAATCAATTTATATCAAATTTTGCGACGGTTAGTTATCCGTTAAACTGTCTTAAGTATAAAAGTCAAAAATTCGTATGGTCGACTGTGAGAATGCTTTTAAAAAGTGGAAAAAGTACTTTGTCAACAATTCTCCTTTAGAGCTCTACGATCCTGACAAAGAAATCGTTATCTCTACGGATGCCAGCCCGGTTGGGACCGGGGCAATGTTGATACATGTCCCGAAAGTGGTTGAAAAGCCAGTTTTTTTTCGCTTCATGCACTTTGAGTCCATCTGAGCTCAACTATTCTCAGTTGCATAGAGAAAAGCTCGCGGTCATTTTCGCAATTAGGAAATTTCATATATACGTTTACGGCCTAGTTTTAGTCCGAGTTAGCACAATTACGCTGTTTCAGCTGGCAGACTACAGCGTTGGGCAATAATTTTGTCCCAATACCAATACAAAATAGTATACAAAAGGGGCTCAAATATGTGCCATGTTGATTTTCTTTCACGCCATCCCTTGAACGTGGAGTCAGAAATAGAACATAATCCCATCAACTACTTCGGTTCTGAAAGTTTACTTGATTTTGATTTGATACAAAAAGAAACACACAGAGATACTAGTTTGCATTCTGTTTCTAAATTTCTTCGTTGTAGTTGGCCCAAAGTGATAAAAATGATCTTCGTCCATTTTTCTTAAAAAAAGATCAACTTTGTTTAGAGAATCAGTGTGTTTTCTACAATCAACGTTTATTTATTCTTCAAACCTTGCGTCTTTCCGTTCTCGAAGTCTTACACACTGATCATGTGGGCATCATTCATATAAAAATGCTAAGTAGGTCATACGTCTGGTGGTCTTATGTCGATAAAGACATTGAAATGTTTGTCTTAGGCGATACTGTGAGGAAAACAAAATCGATTATAAGCCGGCTCCACGGTATCACGGTCAATGTAATGGTTTGGCCGAACGAGATATTCAAACACCTAAGTCGTTTTTGGGAAAATACGCTTTAAATAATCATGGCATTTTAATGGTATACAACAATACTAGATGGGGTGAAAAGTAAACACCTTGGGAATGAAAAAAAAATTTTTTTAAAGGTTTTTTTATTTTATTCAATGTAGTCCCCTTTTAGTTTAATACACTTATTCTAGCGATTTTTCAACTTCTTGATCCCGTCCGAGAAGAAATTTTCCAGAAGGTCTGCAAAATACTCCTCCGTGGCGTCGACGATTTCCTTGCGTGAGCTGAATTTTTTATTGACGAGCCATATTTTAAGGTTTGGGAAAAGATAATAGTCCGAGGCAGCCAAATCAGGCGAATACGGAGGATGCGACAGCAATTGGAGCCGAAAGACATTGATTTAAGTCATGGTTGCGATGTTCTTGTTCGCCGGTGCATTGTCTTGCAAAAACAAATTTTTTTTGCTTCATGTGAGGCCGTTTTGCAGCGATTTCGGCCTTCAGTCGCTCCAATAATTCACAGTAATACTCGCTGTTCATGGTTTTTCCTTTTTCGAGGTAGTCCACAAAGAGTATGCAATGAAAATTCCAGAAACCCGACGCTATAACCTTTCCGATCCATCGAGCCTCTCTCGGCCGCTTCGCAGCACTCGTGCCGGCTTCAGTTCATTGCCGGGCACTCATTCTGTCCTCTGGTGTTCAACAGCTACCAATCGACACCAAAAGTCCGCCCGATTCCGCATCAGCAAGTCCAAACACTCTTTTGAAATGCTCTCGCGTGCGTGTTTTTGATCAGGAGTGAGTATTCGCGGCACCCAGAGGCAAGATCACTTTTTAATATTCAAAATATTGCCAAAAATATTGCGTTTGCGCTCAGTACTAATTTTTGTAGTATCTGCTAGCTCGCGCACCTTTACTTTCCGGTCAGCCAACACCATTATATGTATTTTTCTGACATTGTCCTCTGTAACCGCATCGGAGAGCCTGCCGCTGCGGACTTGGTCGGTAGTGGAGTTGCGGCTACCACGAAACTCTCGAAACCAATATTTGATTTGGTATTTATTTGGTATGCTCTGACTTCCTTTGTTTCCTTCGCCGTTTTCGTTTAAAAAAAATAATGTTTTATGAGAGAACGAGAATCGTTTTTGTCCGTACTCAACATGATGCCAAACACGTCAACAACAATCAGCTGTCAAAACAAAACTAAAGAAAGTATCGCACTGAAATTTGGCATGTCTGCCTTAATATGAACGGACTTCAAGGCATTATAACCTTTTTTGCAGTAGCAGCGCATTCTGGGTCAAAGAGGTTACTTTCGGAGGTCGTTCTCACGTTTAAGCATCTAAAACCATTAGATATTTTAAATCCAAAAACAAATACCAATACAAAAAAATGTCCATAATTAATTAAATAACAAGAAAACTAAAAAATCTTGTAACAAACAAAAGAAAGATTTAACATCAGTTAAAAATAAACAGATTGAATTAAATTTATTTTCTGTAGGGGAGAAGGTATTATATAGAAATAAACTGAAGAACATCATCAAATAGATACCAGCAGTTTTGAAAAAAATTATTAGTAGTTTAACGCATCTTGTTGAGTTAAATTCAAAGATTCGATATGCTCATCAAAATCTGTTGAAAAAGCAGTCAAACTTAAAGTTTCAAGTTCAAACTTATGTTGGAAATCATTCCTTAAATTTGACTTTTAAATTATGTTTTTTAATGATTATTTTCTCGCCAAGTGTAAGAAGTATTGAAGAATGATCTGATTGAAGATCAGGTCCTTCTTCTACATTTATTTTAATTGAGGATATGTTTTTAGATATAAAGAAGTCGACAAGATCTGGGGTTTTATTCTGATCTGTCGGCCATTAGGTAGGTTTTCCCGTTGAGTGATGTTTGTCGCCATCTTCTTTAATATGCTCATATAGCTCTCTGCCTCTAGTGTTTATTAATCTAGATCCCCAATATTTGTTCTTGGCATTAAAATCCCCTCCCGCAATTAATCTATTGTGAAATATACGTAAAAGACTTTTAAAATCAATTTTCTTTAATCTATAGCTAACAGGTATTTGACCACTGCTCATTTTTATATTAATGGAAATTCCTTGGATAGAACATGATTGGAATTTTGCTTCTATATGGTGTAAAATCGTACTCTTTATTAACACTGCAGCTCCACCTTTTGAACAATTATGAGGATGTGGGGAATGTTATAATTCATATCCTTGCAGTTTGAAGTCAGTAGTCAATTTAAAGTGTGTCTCTGAAATAAGACATATGTCTACCTGGTTTATATCGACAGTAACTTGCATCTCGTCCTTCCTATTCTCGACACCATTAGCATTCCATTCAAGAACTTTTACGTTTGTCTTTTTGGTACAGCTCTTTTATTGTTGTTCTGTCTCTCTAGTAATAATATTCTACCTAATATCGTTTAATTACATTTTTCCATGGAACCAATCCTGTTTAGGATTTGTTTCATGAGTATTACCATTGCGGTGTTTGGCTCTACTTTGTCTTTTACGGCTTTCTCTGCTATTGTATGAGTAGTTTTTGATGCTGCCTGAGCATATGTCATTTTTGGACCCGTTATCTTTTGTCTTACATCGTTTTTGATGGCCACTTGATCTTTGAGTTTGAGTTTTTCTTTTTGTGGGCTTTTTTGAAAGCCTTTTTTGACATTTCGTGATTCCTTATTTGAGCTCTTTTGGAGGTCCTTTTAAGCATTTTGTGCTTCCTTATTTGAGATTTTTGGAGGTTTCTTTTGTTTTTTGTCCTTTGCAAGTTGGATTTCTTTTGCAACTAAACATCCTCTACAGCTAGCAAGATGATTTTCACTACAGTTTTCACATTTGGGAAGCTCATCTTTTTTCCTCAAACATTCTTTGGTGTGGAGGCTTCCTGCACACTTTACATATCTTGGGTTAGAGCTGCAATATTTATGCGTATGCCCATGCCTTTGACAAGTTTTGCATTGCTGCATTAATTCCGATTTACGTAAGCTATGAACCTCAATTTTCATCCCGTGTTTGTTTTTAATGCTATATATTTTTTTTTTTATCTTTGTCATGTTCAAAGCTGAGTATAAAGATTGGAAGCGGTACTTTACTTTTAAAAAATTCATCATTACATCACTCCATGAACCCTTGTAGTTGTTTTTCAACACGTCCACTCTGAATATAAAAGCTACTGACATAGTTTTTGTAGACCCACCGTATTTGAGACCACAACGGTTGTTGACGCGTCGACCAATCTTTAGTGACTATTTCTATCGTTCGGCAAATATTCGTTTGCTCTAAAACTAATGTAAGAATCAGCATTTGAAAATTCATCCTGTGTTGGAGGAATATATTGTAGGAAATTATTTTGGGTTTGTTGCGTGGCATGAGCATTTATAGGTGGAATTTGAATAGACTCATTCGTATTCGATTGAACAGGTTAAAATTGTTTCACAGCTCTTTCAAAGTTTTCCTTGATCAGTGATGGTATCAAGTTGCCTAATGTGTCATATATAGGGTTTTCCAATAGGGACTTGACAACTTTGACACTATTCATCAAACTGTCACTGTCAATTTATTTAATAAACTCAACATATTTACATTTTACATTATCATGGTAAAGTACACTAACGAGCAACGTCTGCAAACGTTTTTCGATTGAGTTCTGAAGAAGATGCGCCAAGATGATGAATTTCATCGCAAAATCATCTTCAGTAACGAAGCTCATTTTTGGCACAATGGGTTCGTCAATAAGCAAAATATGCGTTATTGGTCGGGTGAAAACCCACATGTGTTTCATGAATCAAATAACTGTTTGGTGCGGTTTTCATGCCGGCAGCGTTATTGGGCCATATATATTCGTCGACGATAACGATCGTCACGTTACTGCGAATGATCAGCGTTATCGCGCCACAATCACCGACTATTTTTGGCCCGAATTAGAATATATGGACTTGGACGACATATGATTTCAACAGGATGGTGCCACAAGCCACACAGCACACGCTACAATCGATTTATTGAAGAGTAAGTATGGTGATCGTGTTATCACAAGACATGGGCCAGTGGATTGGCCGCCTCGTTCGTGCGATTTAACGCCGCTTGACTATTTTCTGTGGGGCTACGTTAAGTCATTGATCTATGTCAACACGCCGATGACGTTGGAAGAGCTCAGAGCCAACATTGAACGCGGAATAGCGGCCTTGTCGGCTGAAATGTGTGGCCGAATAATTGAAAATTGGGTCCAACGAATCGACCGCTGCAAACGTGCCCGCGGTAGCCATATGAACGAAGTCGAGTTCCATTCATAGATGTTTTGATTGTCCTTCAAGCCTGTTGGAAATTAAATTTAACCCACTAGGGTTGAATCAACCTAAATTTTTTATACATGTGTAAACGCAGTATAAACTATCAATATTAACTTTCATGCAATAAACATCGAAAATATTGAAATGTCAATCCACATATAAAAGGAAAACCTAAGAGCAATAAAACAAAACATTTTATAACGTATCAGAGATCGGTAGTTTTATTTAACATCTTAATTAAAATAAAAACCATTGGTCATTCTCGAGCCACGAATAAAACGGATTGTGAGAAACAGTTTTTTTTTCATAGTTTAACAAATTACATAAAGACTTAGACAGTTGTAAATGTGAAAAAAAAATTAAAAAATTAAAAAATTAGCAAACAAAATCAAATAACTTGAATTGTGAATCGAATACAGGAGCCGTTAAAAATTTACCGCTTAATTGCGTACATCGCTGGATTCTTGTATGTGCACCGTGGGATCCGTTGAATTAACCGCTCGAACTGAGTGCACAGTGGGATCCGTTCTATCCATTGCAGGAACAGTCTGGTAAACCGTTGGACACGGTACACCTTCAGTACAACAGAATACGATTCTCAGATCACAATTTCCGTTTCTGCAAAACAAAAAAAAAATATTATTTAACGTAAGTTTTTATCCTTTGAAATAGAATTTACCCGGGTTTTTTTTTTTGATTTTTGTGAATTTTATTTTCAACTCGAACCCTTCACGATGAGTGCGAACAAATTGTTTAAAAATCTGTTATAACAGATAACAAAAGATAAAGAAAGTTTAGCGAAACATTCAATGATTCCCCAACAGAAGAAGAGATTCAAGAATTATTCCCAAAAATCAAGGAAATTTACATTGAATACCGTACGGATATGCTAGACAACATGGACAAAATCAAAAAACCATCCGTTACATGTGAAAACAAATGTAACATCAGATAAAAATATTATACGGTTACTAAAAATAAATTTACCTACGCTTTCGGGAAATTACGAGAGCTGGAAATCTTTTCATGAACTTTTTTCATCACTCATTCATAATAATAAGTCGCACTACCTGAAATCTAGTTTGGCGGATGAAGCAGATGGTCTCTTCCCAAGAAGGCTTGGGAAATACTAATCTCTCGATATGATCACAAGCGAATTCTTGTTAGCGCGCAATTCAAATTGTTTTTTGGGCAAGCGGTCTTGCAGAACGAGAGCGCAGCAAGGTTAAGAAATCTTTTAGACACATCTACTGAATGTCGCCATGCATTCCAAAACCTAGAGCTACTTGTTAAACACTGGGATTCCATCCTGATTTATTGCCTTAGTGTAAGGAAGATACTAGTTTGCGAAAATTGTCTCGCGTACAGCCACTCCACATCTCATTGTCCTAGTAGGATCCGTTGTTACTTTTGCCAGCAACCTCATCATTCTCTGCTCCATTATCATAACCCAACACAACACAACAGTAATTCTCAAACAAACACAAATGCGCATTCACAACCCATAGCTCACACATCTAACTACAATTCTCACAATTCACACATTTTAATACAGTCCATTCGAACCCCACACAACGCTATTCAAAGCAATTGGTCTCAATTGGTCCCAAGCTTCCACTCAACACACAAACCCCTTAAATCAAGCCCAATCCTGTCAGGTTTCAGCAGTTGACTCAAACGTTCTCGAATTCATACCAACCGGCCGTCAACAACTCATCGGTGAACATCATAATCAACCATCAACCCAACACAAAGGTACTTCTGGCGACAGCATTGGTAAAGGTCAAGAGAGAAGACATGCACCTAAGAGCCTTAATAGATCCAGGGTCTGAAGCGACGTTCATCACAGAAGAAGCGGTGCAACTGCTCAATATCAGAACACGACAAACCTTTGTCAAAGTCTCCGGGTTGGAGAAGGTCAGGAGCGGAGCATGCCACAACCTGGTAAATATCACTCTCAGGGCACTCAAGCACTCGTTTTCAAGTCCCTCACTGGCCTTCTTCCGGCCCACCAATTGACTGTCGACAAATGGAACCACCTTAGGGGTCTAAAACTAGTAAATCTCTTCACCTACAGACCAGGGAAAGTAGATCTCTTCTTAGGTAGCGATGTCTATTCGGAAATCGTGTTGCCCCACATATCTACAGACGAAGATACGACCTTACCAATTGATCAGAAGACAGAGCTTGGCTGGATAGTACTCGACAGAGTACCAACAGAATGCCCCAACGAAATAAAAAGCTTCTTCCAAGTGGTTAACCTTGACCAACAAATGCGAAGATTTTGGGAAATTGGGGAGGCTCCGATGACAAGCACGAAGCTTGCGATGACAAAGCTTGTGAAGAATATCTCGCTTCACACACAATAAGAACGTCGGACGAACGTTTTCAAGTATCCCTGCCATTCACGGAAGGAAGTTATCCTGCGTTGGGATCCTCGAGAGAAGGAGCCCTACGTAGGTTTCTTCAATTGGAGAGACGTTTCGAAAAAAACCCTGCACTACACCAACAATATAAGGCATGTATAAACGAATACTTGCAGCTTGGCCAGATGAAGGAAGTTGATGTCAACACTGACAAACGGCTGGGAACGCCATATCACTTCTTTCTTTCACATCACGATGTTTTGAAGGAGACAAGCTCTACAACCAAGTTACGAGTTGTCTCATCATCTGCTGGTAGTACCTCAAATCCAAAATAATATTATTGATATTATCATGCGATGGAGAAAATATAAAGTTACCTTCACAGCCGACATCGAAAAGATGTACGGCCAATCCGTGTGAATTACCCCGACTCCTTTTATCAACTGATCTTTTGGCGTGACAACACTCGGGAGGCAATTAAGTTATTTTGATTAGAGACTGTCACATTCAGTATAACTTGAGAACTCTATCTTGCCATTCGTACAATCAAACAGCTAACTTCCGATGAGAGACACAAATTTCCGTTCCAAGTTGGTATTCGATCACATGAACGTCGATGACCTCATATCGGGAGCAGATTCAGTCGAAGAGGGCCTCTTAAGGAGAGACGAAGCCAGAAATCTGCTCGCATCAGCCGGTTTTAATCTTAGGAAGTGAACAAACAACCGCGACCAACTGCTTCACCAAACTCCAGAAGGCGATCAGGAAATAGATTTTTCTTTACCTCTAGGAGCTTCGGATCATATTAAGGCCTTAGGCATAAAATGGTTTCCCTTGCAAGATTCCTTTTCTTTTCAGAATATATCTTCCGAAACTTCTGAAGTCACAAAAAGGACGATTCTTTCATGAACGGCGAGGCTTTTCGACCTACTCGGATGGATATCTCCCTGAGTTGTAAGGGCCAAGATGATAATGCAGCAGTTGTGGGGCCGAAGTCTTAACTGGAACGGTCCAATTCCTGCAGATTAGGTAAAGGCTTGGCAAAATTTCCAACAGCAAATACCTCTTTTGGAACACATCCGAATTCCAAGGTGGGTTCAAACACACAACACCCAAAAGAACCTAGAAATTCATGGTTTAGTACTAGAGTACTAGATAGAGAAGACAAAATCCACATGCACTTGCTACTCTCAAAAACAAAGGTGGCACCAGTAAAAACAATCCCCCTACCGCGACTGGAACTGTGCGGAGCAGTTATTCTGGCTGGGCTGGTCGATTACACAGCACGAGTTCTAGACCTACATTCACAGGCAGTGCAAATTATCAAAACTTGTTAAAATCATTGCCCTTTGTTTAAGATTTGCAAATAAGAAAATCTCCTAAAATTAGAAACGTCTCTCCACTTTCAACTGAAGAACTTAATTAAGCCTCAACAGTAGTAATCCGCAATGTCCAAGGTGAAATATTCTCAACCCAAATAACTGAGCTTCAAACAAAGGGAAACAAGAAGTTCCTAAATTCCTTGAGCCCTTTCATCGACTCAGAAGAAATTTTCCGAGTTGGAGGAAGACTGCAAAACTCAACCCTCTCCTATGACCAACAACATCCAATCATACTACGTGGGAACCATCACTATACTAAGCTGCTAGTCCTCGACGCGCACAACCGGACACTTCACGGAGGAACTCAGCAAGTGATATCACATCTACGCGCTGTCACAGATAGAAGCGTGTTTAAATTCGAGACCTCTATGTCACATGACAAACGACCCGGACGACCTCACCATTCTCACACCTGGACACTTCCTCATCGGACAACCGCTTCAACATATTTCTCATCATGGCCACGCTTCTGTCACAGATAGAATGTGATCACAGATTCAGGCGCTCTGAATACTTGACGCGCCTACAACAGCGACCGAAATGGCTTCACACAGAGTAACTGCCTTCAGTAGGTGATCTGGTTCTAATAAGGGACGAGAGGCTACCATCATCGAAGTGGAGTTTAGGACGAATTACCGATACACACCCCGGAAAAGACAACCAAATACGAGTGGTTACATTAAAAACATAGAAGGGAGAACTAAAACAGTCAATTCAAAAGATCTGCCTACTGCCATGCAACAAATCAGAAGAACAAGCAATAATTTAAATGTAAATAATAACATAGGTATCTCACGAAACAATCTGTCACACAACAAAATAGCAATCAACATCTAATTATTTAATTCTCTCTCTCATTCAATAACCCAAAATTATCACACACACCATTTTCTTTCATTTAAAACAATATCAGCAGCTTTATAACTTTTTTAACATATTTCAATTTCAATGTAAAATAATCAACACGTACTTTTCTATACATACATTCATTCATCCATAGCAAAACATACCACAGCCACAAAAAAAAACCACCCATTGATTTCCAATTACACACACACACACACACACACACATCATTTCTCCCACGCAAAACACATATCCGTTCATTCTAAAATACTAAAATTATACCCTTTATCCATCCACACAATACATTTCACCAACACCTCACTGATTCGCACATAATTAATTACAGATTAAAATAATAATCACACTTCACTCTCTTTAAAATCAAGACAAAACGCGTATAACGCAAATTAATAATACACTTCCAGTCCAGTGCATGCTGCACCGGTAAAGTGCGTATACTTTCTCCACACAGCCACCGAAACATATCCCTTTTCTTAAAAATATAATACACAACACCACACAACATTCCAAATGTATTTTAAAACAAAAGATTTCAGAATTATAATAAAATAAAATAAAACTTACCTGGAATTATTTCGTACAAAAAAAAAAAAAAAATCGAATTGAAACCACGCACTTCACTACACCACATTATCAAGTCGCCATTGTTACTTACTATATTCTTACACAATTAATTCGCTTCGATCTTCATCAAAATGGTAAACAAAGGACAAGAAAGTTAACAGCGATATAAACGACACTATAATAATGTCTGAGCGACAGAGAAAAGAGGGTAATCAAGTTATCCAACACTGATCTTCGGCATTGTCAACGAATTCATGTATAGGGTTGCTCTTCTTACTTATATATGTTCATACATTTGTTACACTTGTGATGTTCAGTTAAATTGCAATTAATAATCCATTTTCTCTTTGCATGTGCATTCGTATCAAAAGGTAATAGATTCCGAGCCACAGGGTGTTCCAGTACCGAAAAAGACGACACTTGAAATTTTGCCAACAAGTTCACTGCCGGGGAGAATGTTGGATATTAAATTCAACCCACTAGAGTTGAATCAACCTAAATTTTATATACATGTGTAAACGTAGGTTATACTATCAATGTTAACTTTCATGCAATAAACATCGAAAATATTGAAATGTCAATCCACATATAAAAGGAAAACCAAGCGCAATCAAACAAAACATTTTATAACGTATCAGAGATACGTAGTTTTATTTAACATTTTAATTAAAATAAGAACCAAAGCCAATAATAAAGTTTTTGAAATATCTCAAATGGTTTGCCTTTTATTTAAAAAAAAGTTGTCAAGTTGTTATTAGAAAACCCTATTACATTGTGTTCATCAAGATTTTTTATTTTGGACACATTGTTTTTGATAAACTGATGTGTGAAAGTGGAAATATTTCCATTTTTAGAAAAAGTTTCACTATTTCAACGATTTTGATTCATATTTTGGCTAGATTATGTATGTATTTAATTGATTGTATAAAATTTGGGTTTTTTATTTTTATATTTGTTTTTTTTTTTGTGTTTCACAAGGAAAAAGTAAAATTATTCAACGTGATATTTTGATCAATACAAAGTTCATAAAAAAAAAAAATGTTGAGATATCTATGTGACTGTTAAGTGTTCGGAAAAAATAGAAATATTTTATTGTATTGTTTGACAGGCTGTTTATTATTAAAGAAAGAAAACTAGTAGAAATAGAAAGGAAATAAAGTGATATGCGTTAGTTGAAGAAAACATGTAGGTATATTCCATTCTGGAATGAATTGAATTTCTGAACTCTGAACTATTGAGTGGAGTCATCAACAACTCAGTAATCCAAAAATCACTAAGACACTTTTGATGTATTTTGCAACATAAGATCATGGTTCACTTAGACTCAAATATATGATTTCGATACTTCATCATTATTGTTTCTTCACTGTTATTTGATTTTTAAATACGTTATAATTATCTTAAAGAAAATAAAAGTTAAGTTATAGAAGCTCCCGCAAGAAAACTTACAATTTGTGTAGTAAGGTACTAAGATAGTAAGGATATCAGTAATATGTCTCTCTACTTGTCTTCGGGCCCTACGTTGGGCGCCATTTCTTGTAGTATATTAACTAAGTAAATAGGTATGAGAGGGAGGTGGTGTGTCAAAAAATCTTCACATGGAAGAAGCGATTGTCATGCTTTCGGATGCACGGCCAATAAGCTCGTCGATACTTGCTGCTTGTCTTCTGGTCTACAAAAAAAATCATGTCAAAAGGTGTTTTCAGATATTCTCACTTTTAAAAAGTGAGAAGAGGGAAGATTGAAAAAGAGGGTTAGTTCCCTGCATACCAAATGATATCACACGTTTTGAATACGCATAGTGAGGCTATTGCGGATATGGTTCGAAATTTGGGTAAGAAATATAAAAAAGGTGTATAAATCTGTAAGTCCTTATTGGTATAAGGAGAAATCCTACAATTGTTTCCGGTCCATACTATTTAAAACTAAATTCTTTACATTCGATTTCTGGTTAACTATATCTAATTATATGTATATGTAAGTATATCATTCACTTCATTTGTTAGATATAAGATAAAGTATAATGTTAAAAGTTAAAATTAAGTTAAAATTATGTATATGATTATGTAGTTATTAGGATATGTACTTATGATATGAAGGTAAAAAAAATAAGTAAGAGAAAGTTTGATTGGTGGGAACACAAGAAATTTGAATCGCTCTTAAAAACTTTACTTTCAAAATATACAAAACATAAAACAAAAACAAAACAATGAAGTGCAATGTGTTTAAATCTAAAGTAGATAGGCACGACGATTAAATCCATTGCGTTAAGTGTGACCATTATTTTTACAGAAAATGTGTTAAATTACAAAAAAGTGACATTGAATTTTTTTTAAAGAGTGGTCAAAGTTGCAATTGTGACCATTATGCCTCTGTACGGAGAAATTCCATCTTGACTGATAGCACTCCAGTCGCAACAGCCCATTCTCTTAAGACACAAACTCGCTCTTCAGTTGTTCGCGATAACACTGGGTCTGCCACTTCGCCTCGTCCTGCATTGTTATCATTATCACCATCATCCTCACTCACGGTACCTGATGCCAACATCTCACTTGACCAAACAATAATACTCGAAACTCTCTTCCATGAAATTATAAAATTCCAAGGACTAATGACTGAATTGTGTACTAAAAATTAATTAGGCTTCTTGCGGATGGAATGGGAATGGAAACTGATCATTATGACATCAAGAGCTGCTTTGTTAAGGAAATTATAGTTAAAACGGATAATGCAAAGAAAACAAACATTGTATGTGTACGTTTTTCTTCTTTAAAAAAGAAAGAGCTAATCGGGACCAAGATACACGAGATAAAAATTAAACTTTCTTCTGCAGTTTTTACTGACGGCACGGGTGGGAGAATTTTTATAAATGATTCACTCACTAGCTACACAAGATCTTTGCTAGTGAAGGTCAATCAGCTGAAAAACAGTAATAAATGAAAGTATATCTGGATCAGGAATACATCGGTTCTTATAAGAAAAAGAGAAGGCGACAGGGTGATTAAAATTTCTTGTTTTGAAGATTTTGCGAAACTTGGTTAACTTTTATATTTAGTTAGAGTATTTTGTTAATTTTTTCTATTACCATTTCGCTTTCATTTAAATTGATATGAATTGCTTTTGTATAAATCTATCAGATATTTTGTCTTGCTCTGGTTTTTCAGTTACGCATCTAAACATTCGTAGCTTAAGAAAAAACTTTGATTGCTTTGTCTCGCACCTTGCTGCTTTAGATCATTTACCAAATCTAATATTTTTATCTGAAATATGGATATACGAGATTAAAAAACCGAAGAACATGCATCAGATACCAAGTTATTTGTTTGAGGCCACATGCAATGATTCGTATTCAGCTGGCGGTGTTGCGGTGTTTTAAAAAAGTGAACTAGACTGTGATATTATCAAAACTCGTCTTTATAGTGCTGACTTGATTTCAATTAATATTTCTGGTGTTCGTTATAGTTTTGTTTGTGTATATCGTTTACACTGTTGTTCAGCTAAAGTGTTTTTAGATAAATTTTCTAAATTTCTTCACAACATTTCTTGTAAAAATGTAGTATTTTTGAGTGATTTTAATGTTAATATATAATCTTACTCTAATGATGTTGATTATTTTTTTTTTTTTGTGTTATCATCTTTTGGCTTCGAGTCCTTATTGTTACAACCTACGCGAACTCCTGTGAATTCTAGCTTATGTTTGGACCATTTGTTTAAAAGGTTGCACAAAAACAACTCAATAAACTTTAAAGCTGATGTTTATGATCTACAGATAACTGATCATTGTTTAACTACAATTCAGTTTGATTTTTCAATACGCAGATCTAAACGATTAAAATTTAAACAGTTTAAAAAAGTCGACTTTTCAGCATTGCAAAGAGATTTGTCTTTAGAGTTGTGGGAAGATGTGTATAGCGCTCATGATATTTATTAATAAATTGAAATTTCTAACTGCAGTCAAATCAAAACCTAAACACAAATCAATCTAAGTGCAGCAAAGCAAAGAAAATAAAAAAAAAATAAACTTAGAATTCGTGTTCGCAAACATCCTAGGAATACTACGCTTAAAAGTTTTTATGTTTAAATGTGTCGTGAGTTAAAATTAGAAATAACAATTTGTAGAGATAATTATTTCTAGGAAATTATTCTAGGAAAGAGTTTAAATATGGATATAAATATTGATACATCTGAACTCAGTGAGGTGGCTTTTATTTAATGACTATTTTTCAAACATACTCAATGATTTCCGTGGTCTCTTAGAACAAAATAATTTTTCGTGTCACTGTGATAGTACAATTAGGCAGGAGCAACACCAGTCTGCTGGTATCTGCTTTAAAAATTTCACATCACTGGAAATACACAAAATTATACAATCACTAAAGAACTCACACTCTTCTTCACATGACAATATTTCAAGTCACGATCTAAAAATTATCTCTTTTCTTATCTGTTTTATGTCACATGTACAATTTGAGTGTTCAACAGGGAGTCTTTCCCGAATTTCTTAAAACCTCTGTTGTTATTCCTCTCCTTAAAAAAGGTGATACTAAATCTTTGAATAGCGACCGTCCTATCTCACTTTTGTCCACCTTGTCCAAAATGTTTGAAAAAGGTATGAAGGCTAGAATACTGTCTTTTCTAGATAAAACTAAATTCTTCAGTAAACTTCAATTCGGTTTTAAGAGCGCAAGATCAACAGAAAATGCCTTATTAAAGCTTTGCGGAGAATTTTATAATAGCGTAAATGATTCTAAAAATGCTGCAACATTATTTATAGATATCTCAAAGGCTTTTGACGTGGTGGACCATTCGCTTCTTCTTAGTTATTTGTACAATGCAGGTTTTAGAGGTTTTATTTATAAATGGTTTTCGTCTTACTTGTGGAACCGTAAACAAATAGCAAACAGAAAGCAATAAATTTGGGCTTAATTTACTTAATTTACGTAAACTCCTTTTTTATTCAGCCTTTAACTTATCTCTTAATTTATTCTAAGAATTTTTTGTCCTCGTAATCAAAAAACTATTATCATATATTACCGATGTTAGTTGTTCTACAGATTGCTTCGTTATTGAACGTGTCGAATGTTTAAATACTTAGAAGTTATTTTAGATTCAAAGCTTAGTTGGGGAGAAAATATTATGCATTTAAAACAATACTTTAACTTAGTAATAAGACAGCTTTATCACCTTAATATATATTGTGGACCTGATATTTTAAAATTGGTATATAATGTCTTTTAAATCCAAGCTGCAGTACGGTATAGCCTATTGGGGCGTCACACATTTGAATAAAGTGCAACCCTTGCTAGTTAAGAAAAAACACTACTTAAGAGTAATCTGCAGAGTTAGTCCTACAACCCCCTGTTTTAGATAATTCAAGGAACTTAAAATACTACCCTTAAAACACCTCTACTACTATAATGTCTTGAACATTTTTTTTCAGAATTCTGGGTATAACGTCGCTGTATGGCAATCTTAACTTGCGAGCTAATGCCGTGAATTTTGTATCCTTACCTTGAATCAATAAAGCAAATTTTTCTTGTTTTTTCACCGTCATTGCTCCTCGCTTATTCAGTAAGTTACCGGAAAGAATTAGGTGCGAAAGAAGGCAATCTTTGTTTTTAAAAAAATATCATAACTTGGCTTTTTGCCGTCTTTGTACAGTAGATCAATTTCTTACTTAGTTAAAAATTTTACATAATTCTTTTTACACATACTTCTTACAATGTTTTACTTCACTTATTATTGCATTTGTTTATTTTTACAAGCATTTTCCCCATCAATGTTTAAATATCCCATTTTTGTTTAACAATAATGGTACATTCGCCACTTGTCCTTGGGCAATAGAATATCCCTAACTATACCAAATATAATAATTGTCATATATTGTATTATATTTATAACCTGAAATAATGAAATAATAAAAAAAATGTCTATATCAAAAACCAATGAATTATGTTTTATAAGCAAAGTTGTACTCACTATTTTGCATGTTCATGATGTTCCTGCAGCGTCGAAATTTGTGTACAAGTCCCATCCTGCTTTGATTTGTTATTTGACAAAAAGACTATAATAATTTACGTTAATTCTAAGGTAAGGTGGTTTTATAAAATTCAAAAATGTAGGTTAATTTTGCTTTTTTTATAGATTATGTATTGTAATTATAATTATAATTATAATTATAATTATTTTATAATTTACATTTTGTAAATTCTATAGGCCTGTAGGGTCATGCGGTTAAATGTGAAATGTTAGTCCCGTTACGTTGGGCCTCTAGGTAACTGTTTCCTTCTTAGTGAGACACAGATGTACCGTATTTGCATTCCTTACGATTGGTCATCCGCAGTTTTCTGCAGAAATACAAAGATTTTATTAATTTATTAATTGACCAAATGGAATTACATTTTAACCTGGTTTGGTATGTTTGCTTCTTCAAATTTTAATAATTTACAATACACTAATTATATCTGTATGCAATCATTTCTACAATCGATAACGTATTAGAAAAAAGAGAAAAAAGGTTAAAAAAAAAACTAGAGAACTTACAAAATGACATACTCTACGATCTTCTGTCCTAATGAAGTAGGTCTGAGCAAAAGAAAGATTTATACATAGGCTGACGTTCGAGGAACTCTGGACGCTGCATACCCAAATTGAAGCATGAATTATTTTTAGGCCACCATGTCCTGTGTCAGACAATCCTGATGATATCGAGATCATAACCCTGGGATATACCCCAAAGAGATGTAGCAACCGACAACGTCAAATATTTGGAGAGTATAATACAATCATGCTTATATCTACATTAATAGCTACCGCAAAAAAAAAAATCACATTCAACACGACACAAAATCAGTCAAAATGTAGTTAGAATAATTAAAAGTAAAAACAAACAGCTACCTGGACTTCAGAATGGATCTAATTTCTATTACACAGATGATGAAAAAGCAGACGCCCTTGCTATTACTTTTTTAAGAAATCACTGTGTATCAACAAGCCTAGGCGATCCAGCACCAAATGCATTGGTTAGTGAAACAATCCAGGATTTCAACACCCTAATTTCTGTCACCCCCTTAAATGCACTTCTTACAGAAGACGACGTAAAATTTCATATCGACTATTTACATATAAGAAAGTCCGGCGGATTCGATCTTATAAAAAATTTGCCGAAAACTGGAGTGAAATTTTTAACAGACATTCTTAATGCATGTCTGAAAATCCAATATTTCCCCAACACTTGGAAAACAGCCAAGGTGGTTCCAATTCTGAAAGTCGGAAAACCCCCTGTAAGCCCTGAAAGCTATAGGCCGATTAGTTTGCTTAGCAGTGTAAGTAAAATATATGAAAAAATTCTCAAAGAAAAAATATCAAATCTAATTACAGAATGTAGCATATATCCTGACGTGCAGTTCCGTTTTTGACCTCAGCATAGTACCTCCCACCAGGCTCTCCGAATTTGTAATTTTGTCAAAAAAAAACCGCCAACAAGGAAAATCAACCGGGATGATGCTTTTGAACATCTAAATAGCGTTCGATTCCGTTTGGCATGATAGTCTTTTATATAAAATGATTATGTACAACTTTCCTCCATTTCTGTGTAACATAGTCCAAAGTTTTTTGTCAAGGTCGTACTTTTAAAGTCCAAATCAATGGTAGCGTTTCAAGTCTGATATGTTTTGAGTCGGGTGTGTCGCAAGGTTCTGTTCTTAGTCCAATTTTGTACAATTTGTTTACGTTTGATTTTCCCAATTTAACCAACTGTGAAGTTGCAATGTTTGCAGATGATACTCCATTACTCTCATCAGACGAATTTGCTCTCACTATTGAGGCTATCCTTCGCAATGCGATGATAGTAATAGAACACTATTATAATAGGTGGAAAATTAAGCTGAACGTTGAAAAAATACAAGCTATCTTTTTTACCCGAAAAAGAAAACCTTGCTATCTTCCGAACAGCAAACTGCAATTGAATGGATCGACCATAATCTGGTCCAATTGTGTAAAATACTTAGGTATGTATCTTGACAGCAAACTTACATTTCATTAGCATATTTCGAGAACCCTTCAAAAGGTCAATATAGCGATAAGGAAGTTATATCCTTTTATAAACAGAAAATCAGCTCTGTCTAAGGAAAACAAAGTGATTATACACAAAGTAATTTTCCAATCGATACTACTTTATGGGTCCATAGTGTGGGGAAGTTGTGTACTTCAAAGCTCCATAGAAGAGCGAATGTTGAATTTAAATAAGTCAAAAAGGTCGCCATCACAATGATGGACGTCCAGAAAAAATCTGGAATGATAGACGACAACCAGATGTCAAAGAGGTCCATAGGCATTCACATATAGACGTCCTAAAAGGCAACAGCGTCGTGTAAATTAAATGCATTTAAATAAAATATTATTCTTGTTTTAATTAATTAATCACGTACAGCTGTGAGGAAGGAAAGTTAGTTAGAGTTAGAATAAAGTACCTGCTATTCTTTCTTAAAACATAGACATTCTATGAATATAAAGATGGCAGTAGATCTTATTCTAAATAAATAATATAAGAAAAAAATATGGGCCGGTTAAAAACTAAAATATGAAATAAGTATATGCTTCTGCCGGAAAAACTTTATGTAAGGTTTAACATTAAACTTTAATTACATAAATATAGAAAACCTAAAAAACTTACAAGGGCTGTTTGATATGTACCCGGATTGGAAGATAGGTGGCACTACTGAGCCAAAATGAGTGGACCATCATTTAATAAAACCTCTTTTAGTCAGCCTGTCAAAATTTGGTGACACTTCGAAGCTTAGTTTTGTTTTGGCATCCATTTCAAAACATCGGGTTAGAATTTCTGCTGACAATAGAAAAAAGCAGTAAAACTCATTGTTTCGATTGCTCTTTGGTCTCTGGCGTGTACCAATGAATTGATGTCTTATTGACGGTCACGAAATGATGCAGAAACTCCTTCAGATTTCGTTTAAACAGTGCTAGGTACAAATCTTTGAAATGGTTTCACGATTACAGTTGTTCTTCGGTGTGAGCAAACGCGAGAACAGCTTTCTCAAATCTCGTGAAGGATATTCTATCGTGTTCAGTTGAGATGCCAACAGGCAATGACAAGCAGACTAGAAGAGGCTATAAATGCTATTACACTCATTTTGGCTCAGTAGCGCCAGCTGTCTCCCAATCCGGGTACTCATGAAACAGTCCTTGTAAATATCCTAGGTCTAAAATTTATTAATTATAATTGGAAAGATCATTGAATAAAATTAAAAAAATCCTTCTTATGAGAGCCAATATAATAACTTATTTAGAAGGTATGAAATGTAATACACATATCAACACTCTCTGTTCAATTGCTGAATCTATAGATTGATTACGGACATTACTCAAGCTCCACAATAAATATTATTAGGGCTCCGTATTATCAAGCTTCACGTAGAAATATTAGTGTTTTTTTCACAAGTTCTGTGAAGAACTTGTTGGTGGAACTGATAATAGAACATCGCTCAATAACGCAGACATTCACCCCCCACTACATTTAAAACCATAATGTATCTTCGTAATCTTGCGTTTAGAAATGGGTTCCACCCATCAACATTTCTCAGAAGGGAAACTAGTGCCTGATTCCCAAATTGATTTAAACATATCTTGGGAAGAGGAGGATGTCAACCCTGCATATAACTGCTGAACCCAAAATCATCAAACTACGAGTTATTAAGAAATCCAAACTACGAAAATGTAAATAAATTGTATAGTTTTATATACATGTACATATATTTTTTTTTTCTATCGGAACAAAACACTTATCTAAAGAACTAATCCACTGTACTTTCTCTAAGTTTCGTCTAATGAAATTTCTTAGTTTTTCGAAGACAGCTCCAGGTACCTACCATCCGAGAGCGCAGGCAGACCTAACGTAAATTTGAGTCTTGAAAATGTCTCCTCTGAGCCTTGCCTAGCAAGTTCATCAGAATAGCCTTCTCTCAATTTGTTATGATAGCTGACATACCATATACGACGAGTGTATCATTGATATAGACTTCATGAGAAAACATGGACTAGTTGTGGTTTTTGGGGCCCAAACCCGGAAATATGGAATAATGGAGTAGCAATGATATACGGACTTTTGTCTTAAAAGTCGTTATCTATAGGAATTAGATTCTAGAGCCTTCGTCGGAAACACCATCCCCATTAGCTACTCTAACTGCCTTAACCTCCAGCTTCGTCAAACTGCATTTTAAGAGCCGTAAAGCACCCCAGCCTAAACTACCAAGAATCGTTTAAGAAGCTCCTGAATCAAGCAACCCTAATAACTTAACACCATAAATTTCAAAACTTAAATATGGACGAGGATCCACTTTGCTATATAAAGTCTCTATTGTTAAAAGAAATAAAAGAACATCTACTAATGTTTTCCATTCCTTCTAATACGTTTATGGTCAATTATGAATGACTACCTGTACGACCGCTCCCTTCGACATAGCGCGCACTGCAACCATTTAGCCGAAGGACATTCAGTTAAATGCTTGTAACTTTAAAACAGCTTGAAGTTTTGCTTAGAAAATTTTCAGAGTATATTTTTTAATAGTTTTACGATTGAACTTTTTGAAGCCTCTACACCTATTTTCTCCCTTAAAAAAAATTTGATGTAGTTACTTTGCTCAACATTTTCTGCTATGCCTACTTTTGGCACTAAACCTTGTTTGTTTTGGCAATAAAAATTATATTCTGACATCATCGACCTTCAACTTCCAGTCATTAGAACAACATTGTTTGTTCTTATCGAAGTACATATGTATATAAACGAACTTGATCTGCATGCGATCAAGTCGTCTTCGTACACGTACATGGTTAATATCTCTCATAAGATCGATTTTGTAGAATGCTAAAAAAAAAAGTATAGAATGGAAGATTTTACAAATAAGCGACTCTATGGGAAGATGGACTAAAGAATTTTAAAGTGAACCCATCAACCACAAAAATCATATATAATACTAGGCTGGTAAAATTGCTCACGATGGTTCTTTTTGTGTAGAAGATTAATACAATCACTCTCAGATATGGGGATTTTGAAACAGCTGCATGCTAAATGTTCATACATAATCAGTTTATTGTGATAAAATTACTATTATAGTTTTCTATTTTATCTATTATAAAAATTTGTATTAAAACTATTATATGTATTTCAGCTCATATTGTGTTCTAACCCATAGAATGTATTTAAAAGAATCTTCAAACTGCAAAGTTGTGTTTATATCGGTATATCCCACTAATGACTTTTCTTTCACCGAGTTCGAACAGCAACTTAGAGAATACAGGGATTCGATCTCGAACAGCCGAGCTATGATAGACAAAAGGAGGATAGATTTGCTTAAGAAGAAGTGTAAAAATTAAAATAAAGTATAGAGTCGAAGTTTCATAAAAGAAAATAAGAACAGTCTGTTTTTGTTGTTAATTCCTGAAAACTATCAGGAAATATCTTGGTGCCGAAACCCAGGAATAAATCGTTTGGATTTATTCCAGCTCAAACCAAACAGAAAAAAAGTTTTTTTCTTACAAAAACATAAACTGAGAAAAAAATATTCAAAAGGACCAAACAGCAGAAGCAGTGTCATCCGCTGGTAAAATTTTAAAGAAAAGAAGTATAATTCTCGACTTTTTTCGCCGATTACAGATACGCTGACTTGGTGCACTTTGGACTTCAGGGCAGAATTACTAAGTTGAGAAACGTATAAAGCAGGAGAAAGTTGTTGCTAGATATTTCAATTCCAAAATATAGTTAATTGGGGAACTTGTTGCTAAAGTGCTATAGTCTTTTTTTATAGTTGCCTTTCTACTATTAAGAGTTGCGCCGTCTCTTTTTTTTTATTCCTAATGCTTTATTTTTTATACACACTCTTTGGAAATAAGGCCACAAATAATCAATTGGTATTTTTCGACCAATTGAATAGAACTTTTCAAATACATTGTTGTTGGCGGTTATCGGTATGACTGACCATAAAACTAAAACACCGAATGTTGACGGTGACGTCGCTGAACCCTACTCTGCTGAAGTTAAACAATCGTCGGAAAATTAGTAGAAGACATTGACAGATCTCAAAACTGCGAGAGCAAATACAGAAAGAAATCTAACTTACATAAAAAATCTTATTGATTCGAAAGGAGATTGTTCTTGTTGACAGATTGGAACTACCTCAGAAAGAAGTTTGAACAAAGTATCTAAATATCATCAGCTATTCAAACTGAAGATGAACTAGAAGTTCATGAAGAAGCAGAACACTGAATATACAGAAAACTGCATGAGCTGCAACTCCCAAACCCCAAAATAATATTAAGCAAAACTCTTAACCTCGCGAAATATGTTAAATTATTACAGAAAAGAGAAAAGCTAGAAAACGCTGGCAACAGACAAGGGCGCCAAGCGACAAAACCATACTGAACAATTTGAATAATAAGCTCGGAAAATCTGTAAGAGAATTTAATAATGAGTGCTTAAAAAGCTTACCTTACCAGCCTTACAAATGATGCTAGTACAGACTACTAGCTCTGGAAGGCAACAAGGAAAATGAACAGGCTAATAGCTTACTTTCCGCCAGTAAAAACCAGAGAAGGCAACTGACAAAAAAGCAGTCAAGAAAAAGCAAACACTTTTACAAAGTATCTTGAAAATATCTTCAAAACTTATGAAGATAAAGACTATTAAGGAACCGAAGTAAGGTGCGAAGAAGATAGACGTATTCGCCCCGTAACAGCTGAAGAACTGCCGAAGAAATTAAAGAAGGCATAAATATAAAAAAGGCGCCAAGGTTTGATTTGATTACAGGGGAAATTTTAAAACAATTTCCACGAAACTGCTTAAAATAATTAGCGCAGATTATAAATGCTGTATTTAAGTTAGGTATATATGCCAAGTATATGGAAGGTCGCGAAGGTGATAATGATAACAAAACCAGGTAAACCACCTACCAGAGTAACTTCATACCACCCAATATCAATACTACCTATGTTGTCCAAGTTATTCGAAAAATTTCGTGTGAAACGTCTGCAAAAAATAATTGATGAAAAATCGCTGGTCCCAATCCACCAATTTGGATTTTGAACTAAGCACTCTTCAATTGATCAGGTTCATAGATAAATAAAATCGTAAAAGTATTTGAAGAGAGACAAGTGTGCTCTACAATAGTTCTTGATAAAGCACATAAAGTCTGGCTCAAGGGACTGATCAAGAAATTACAAACGCAACTGCCAAAGCAGTTTCGACAATTCTGGAGTCATATACTCGTATATCAGATCGATTCCTCAGAATAAAATAAAAGACAGAGCACTTAACATTAAGAGAAATTAAAGTTGGTGTACCACAAGGCAGTGTATTAGGTCCAGTTCTATACCTCTTATTCACTAGCGACCTGCCTAAAAGTGGAGAAACTACTATAGCATCTTTGAAGATGACACTGCTGTACTTGCTTTTGGAGCAACTGTTGAATTAGTAAACATTATCTCAGCATGAACTGAAAAGTGGCAGATTAGATTATATATCCAAAAGTTAGTCCATATTAATTTTACGTATAAAAACGTACCACACATTCCAGTTTATATAAACAATAATGTAGTGGAATACTCAAA
This sequence comes from Volucella inanis, assembly GCA_907269105.1. NCBI lineage: Eukaryota > Metazoa > Arthropoda > Insecta > Diptera > Syrphidae > Volucella > Volucella inanis. The sequence goes on along the minus strand of OU026156.1, from coordinate 126,538,925 downwards.
TACAGCCAAATATCTAGGCATGACCCTAGATGCTAAGCTGCGTTGGAAAGCGCATGTAAAGAAAAAAAAGATGAGTTGAACATACGATACAGTAAAATGTATTGGCTTATTGGGAGACGCTCATCTATGTCCAACTACAATAAGTTATTGCTATACAAGCAAGTTCTAAGACCAGTATCACATATCGAGACTGTAAGATCCGTTCCGTTTTAATACATTCATCTTTAAAGTGATCAAGTGAATAGATGTTCAGATTTTATTAATTTAGGCCATATGTTTGTTCTAAGGATCTGAATGAGGTCTTGGTCTTTTATTGGCTGCTTATTGCATTGAAAAAGTCTTCGAAGTTCTCGAGGTAGTTGCCGTTTATCCAGTATTTGTTTAACTATTTCTAATAACAATTATTTCTTCCTAAGAAGAGCACTTCGTAAATTCGGCCAATTACCTCGAGGGTTACTCCAGTCATTAAATGATGAAAATTGGTTTTTTTTTTTGGAGGTTCGCTAGAAGGAAAAATCATCGAAATACATTGTAGAGCGTGTACGCGAGGGATGCTTCTGCAATAGTGAGGGACTTTAACCCGATCTAAAAAACCTCCTGGGGGACTGACTTTCGTCATCCCGGATAGGATTGCACCTAGTCGTTCGACTAATCGGCAATTTATTTTTAATTATTTAGTTTGAAAATTTTGAGAAGAAAAATCCGCCGTTTGTCGGATTTCCAGACTTTTATGTTTGAAATATTACCTAATTTCAGTTCAGTTATTTCTATATTAACGTGGTTGAGAAGCCTACTTCTGTGCCTTTGAACAACTTTTTTAACTTCATCATCAACCATTTAAATATTTAGATCTTTATGAAGATCAGCGTTGTGTATGTACCAAGGTGCATTAACTATGTTGTACACTTCTTGGACTTTTTATATCTGCATTCTGGTTTGTTGATGAATTTTTTGTTTTCCTCTGTCAAAATCCTCCCTGTGAATTTGTAGGTAATTTTACTGTTGCCTTTTGTTCGAAACATAAGTTCAAACGGTATTTGCTGTGTGGATGAGTGGATAAGTGTGTTTTTATTGCGCGCTGTACCTCTGAGATGAACTTATACCACTTCTTAACCTCCCCTGCCGACATATTGCTAATAACCGACAAAAACACTCTGTTCACCCTCTCGATCTGGTCGTTGCCCCTTGCCACTCCAGTTAATGCCCAAACATGCTCAATAGCTCGCTGCTTAGCAAATTCTTTAAAAGCTTTGGACGTGAACGCAGTTCCTCTATCGATCACTATTCTGGAAGGTATACCAAACATATTCTACTACTCTTCAAGCTTTTTATGACCTCTTCCGCTCCTGCAGATCTTGTCGCGTACAGCCACACGATCTTAGAGCGCCAATGTAAGCTTGTACTGCTTCACTGTTGAATCCATCGGGCCTAAATGATCCAGGTGGAGGGTGTGTAGCGGCTGACTGCCTTTATCTATCTGGTAAGGATATTCTTCTTGCTTTCAAACTTTTTTGTTATTCATGATGCACCTTATAAATGTGGACACAACTTGTGCAACTTTCCGCTCCAGGTGTGGAATGAAAAACTGCTGCTGTACGCTGTGCATTGTTTTAGAAACTGCGAAGTGACCACCTGTATGTGCTTCTGTTATTATATAGAATGTCTCCTTTCATCTTAAATCCTTGATAAGGGCGGTCCTTAATAATTTCTAAAACAGCATTAACAAAAGAGTATTTTCTTTGTTCTATCCTCAACCGCGCAGCAGTCTCAGATCTAACCACAAGAACGCTGGGAAACCGGCTTAAACAGGTAACGTGTTTCATACGTTCAACACTACAATGTTCAATCCCGAATGTATAATCCTGAAAGGCTAAAATCCATTAGGCTACCTCGCGTGGGACATCCTTTTTCCGGACAGTTTGTGTAAGCTGCTTTAACTTCCAAAATATAACTGTGCCGTTTAGAAGCACAGTAATTTTCTTACTCCAGAAGAATATTAGATGAAGTTCTCCTTCAAATTGTTGACAAAAAGTTGCTCCGAACCCGTTTTTTGATACGTTGGTATATAATTCTGTGGGCGCATTCTGCATATAGATCCTTAGTATCGGCTGCTGAACTCATCATCTTTTTTCAACAGCGCAGTTAGGCGACGAACTATATGGGCGTAACCTTTAATAAATTTTCGGAAGGAACTCGTCAAACCCAGGAACGGCTGTAATCCTTTTATATTTATCAGAACAGGGAAATGTTTTACGGTATATGTCTTTTCACGGCCAGGCCAGATTCTTCCCTTCTACACCGCCCAAGAAAATCTATTCTGCTCTCTAAAAAAAACGACATTCTTTCCACTTGGTAGACAAAAAGAAACGTTCAGCTACTGCTAGCACTCGCTTTAACTTCAGAATGCATTCCTTCACCGTCTCTGCATAGATTATTATGTCATCCATATAAATTTGCATTACGTTTTCAGCCACAAGATCTTGAAAGACGCAATTCATGAACCTGATGAACGCAGCAGGGGAGTTGGTGAACCCAAACGGTGTCTTATTAAATTCGAAAAGACCTTCTTTTGTAATGAGAGCAGTATATTTTCGACTTTCCTCCTCAACAGGAACATGGAAAAAACTGTGCTGTTCTCGAGTACATCGTCAATCAGCGGAACAGGGGAAAAAAATTTCAGCGTCCATGGCGTTTAATTGATGTAAGTCTACACAGACTCTATTAGAACCATCCTTTCTTTGACGATAACGACTCTACTTGCGAAGTTTGATGTAGATTTACGCACAATACCGCTTTGTAACCATTCATCGACCTGCGTTCTGATAGCATTTGCAACAATTTTTAGTTCTACTGGGCTTTTTATAGGCAATGACGCTGGTTTGAATGCCTCAATTAACGGGCGAATCAGTATCCCTTAGGTGAATCGCTCTACACCCATGTCGATTTCTTGTCAAAATTGAAGCCATCATCATCCATAAACACACAGAACTTAGACACGAAATCGTAGCCAAGTAAACCGTTGTACTACAACTTTTCATCAGGTACTACTACGAATTTTTGCTGCACGTGGATACCATCTACCTGTACCGTAGCATCAAATTCTCCAATCGGTGTTGTCTTTGCACTACTTAGGCCTCGAAGCACAGATGTAGACCTTTTAAGCTCAAAATTGGAAAGTTTATTGATCACACATTCTTTGATTATCGACACATCAGAACCTGTGTCAACCAAGCAATGAACTTCTACATTATTTAGCGCGATTGTTTTGAAGCGGTTACTGTTTTGGACCACTTTCACACTCTTTTCGGCCTGTGTGCAATTCCTTGATATGTGGCTATTTGCGACGCACTTAAAACATTATGTTTCAGCCTGACAATGTTTTCTTAGGTGTTTTGTCGACCTGCAACTAAAACAATGCGTTGTTTTGCCACTATAGACTTGTTTTTTTACCAACGATATTTGACGCTTTGTGCACTACTTCGCTTTCTCTCTTTATTTTTCCTGTAGTCCACTGTATGTTTTACTACTGTACATATTATATTTATATTCGTTGTTTATTATTTAACCCGTCTACTATATAACAAACAACTGAGCCGACATCAACACCAAAGTTTAGTGCCGCTATTTCACGCATACGCAACATATGAATCATCCTGTCTTATCAGCACTGGTATACGTACGTTTAAATTCGTCGATCAACACCTTTTCATCTTACTACAAGCACGTACCGTTGCTTTTTACTTAACTCATACGCATCGGCATTTTGCTCAAAATTAAAAAACCAACGCTCAACACGTATATTTTGCCCGTCGAACTCCGGCACGACTTTTGCAAAACTTTCAGGTGTTATTTTAATTTCATTAGTTCTAGTTTGTTCGGCTTGACACTGCATGCTCGACAACTTTACTATTTCTTCTAGCGTTATACTGTTCTGTGTTACTTATTCTTCTATATACATCTTTTTGACTGAAGTCTCCAAATCCGTTTTTTCAGCACTTTTCTTACTCTCCTTTACAGATATGTCTTTATTTTCGGTTGTCCCTTTTGACCGCATGTTACATGTTTTTTTCTCTTCCCCTGCTGGGAATACTTCTAAGGCTTTATTCGGTGTCTGTGAATTTTCCATTATATTATGCGCCAATCTACACTCTAACACATAAAGAACATTTCAAACCGAGTTAATTATTGGCAAATTAACAGCACTTCAACTTAATATGGCCTGGCTTACTAAATGTGTAATGATTATCTGTTCGTGGCTTTCACAATTTTTTTGAACCGTGACGCGGTTGCCCCAAATGTAATGTTTTATTTATTGTATAATAGTTCAAAGTAGTGTAATTAATGTGTACAGAAGATAATTAAAGAATAAATAAGATTATTAGATATACAAAAGATATTAAAGTGACTGGCAGAAACTAATGCGGCTCTTTCGGCGACTGCTACAGCACTGTCAGATGGTGTGTAACTTCACGTACTGCTGGACTTTTACCAGTGTTGCCAGCTCTGATGTAATTCTCCTCCTCACATGTATATGTATATTATGAGTGTTTGTACAAATATGTTAAAATGTAGGATTAAGAATTTAGTTAAGAATCTAGTTAAGTCAATTAGACTTAACACTCCCAATTTAATGTTTAAATATGTATATATATTAATTGATTTATAACGTTAGTTAAGTAAAAAAAATAAGGACTTATTTTTCAGCCCTTAATGTAGAGTGATTAGGTGATTGTTGTATTATGTAGAATTATGCGGCGCGAAATCCCCGATTTGCACAATCCTTGTTAGTATGAAAATCCTTTATAATTATCCAAATTCACAATTGCAAAAACTATTTAATCCTTATGCATATATAGGGTTTTCCAATAGGGACTTGACAACTTTGAATTTAATTTGTGAACGCACTCTTTCACTAATCATCAAACTGTCACTGTCAATTTACTCAGTAAACTCAACATTTTCACCATGGTAAAGTACACTAATAAAATTTTCTACAGATACTCTTAGTCGCAAAATCATCTTCAGTGACGAAGCTCATTTTTGGCTCAATGGGCTCGTCAATACGCAAAATATGCGTTATTGGGCGGGTAAAAACCCACATGTGCTTCATGAATCACCACTTCATCCACAAAAAATAACGTTTTGGTGCGGTTTACATGCCGCGGCGTTATTGGACCATATTTCTTCGTCGACGATAACGATCGTCACGTTACTGTAAATGGTCAGCGCTATCCCGCCATGATCACCGATTATTTTTGGCCCGAATTCGAAGATATGGACTTGAATGACATGTGGTTTCAACAAGATGGTGCCACAAGCCACACAGCACACGCTACAATCGATTTATTGAAGAGTAAGTATGGTGAGCGTGTTATCTCACGACATGGGCCAGTCGATTGGCCGCCTCGTTCGTGCGATTTAAAGCCGCTTGACTATTTTCTGTGGGCTACGTTATGTCATTGGTTTATGCCAACACGCCGACGACGTTGGAAGAGCTCAAAGCCAACATTGAACGCGAAATAGCTGCCGTTTCGGCCGAAATGTGTGACCGAGTCGTTGAAAATTGGGTCCAACGAATCGAACCCTGCAAACGTTCCCGCGGTGGCCATATGAACGAAGTCGAGTTCCATTCATAAATGTTTTGATTGTACTTCAAGCCAATAATAAAGTTTTTGCAATATCTCAAATGGTTTGTCTTTTGTTTAAAAAAAAAAGTTGTCAAGTCGTTATTAGAGAACCTTATATATATATGTATTCTATATATGGATAACCTGTGTTTTACATAGTTCATACACTTAAATTTACACAACTGCACACATAACTGTCTGTAATGTTTTTTTTTTTTAATTCAAATTATTATATAAGTATATTCTTTTATTATTTGAAGTTAGTTTTATAAAGTGAATAGTTATTTAATTTAAGAGATACAGAACATAGTTCCTTACATCTACATATAATATGCGTACAATTTTTAGGACGAACTATTTTAACAATGTTATTATATTTAAGGAAAACAATACAGAAAAAAAACTCTTATGTAATACCTAAAAACTAAGATTGCACATCTCCCAAATTACTTAACCAGTAATAGTTAAAGGTTGAGTATGAGTGCGTTACCTGAAAAAGCATGTTTTTCAAAAAAAAAAAAAATTTGGAGCTTGTAGAAGATTAATTTAATTGGGCTGACATTTGCTCTATTATGAAGTCGGGCTGTCGAGTAAGACCATGGTAGGTTAAGCATAAGCTTAAGAACTTCATTTTGGCTGATTTGCAACTTCTTGATGTGAGTTTCAACACAGTCAAACCATGCTGGAGCTGCATAAGTTAAAACCGGTTAGAAAATCGTTTTGAAAATTAGGACTTTATTATGTGTGCTTAGTTTAGACTTTCTATTAATTAAAGGATATATGTACAGTATTTTAATTATAAGGTTGATTTTGTAAATAATGTTAGATTAATGATTTTCAAAAGTTAATTTTTTAAAGGAGAGTTACACCGAGATAGTTGCAGTTATCAGACCACTGAATATCTGTAGAGTTAATTTTAAGCATGTATTAGGGAAGAAGACCTTGTTTTCTGCGTCGAGTGAACCATATAGCTTGGCTCTTCTCAGCATTAATTTTTATTTTCCACCTAGTAAAGTAGCTCAGTAGTGAATATCGTAAGCTCTGCAAACTGGTAAGTGCGTCTTGTGGACGATTACTCGACGCATAAAGGGCAGTATCATCTGCAAACATGGCCACTTCGGTGTTGTTAGCAAGTCGTGGTAGATCCGAGATAAAAATGTTGAAAAGGATAGAACCGAGTATAGAGCCTAGTGCCGGTGTACACAACAAATTTTATGTTTTGTAAAAAGCTCCATACAATCTTAATAAGGCGAAAAGAGATGTTAAACAGAATAAGTTTGTAGATGAGAATTTCATGCCATAATGTGTCGAACGCTTTTTCAATATCTAGTAATACTAAACCAGTCGAAAGTTTTGAGCTTAAGTTACTTTTCACATGCTTTTTTATTCTTAGGATTTGGTGGCCTGGTTTCGTCGGAGTGATACTTTTCATTACCCCGTGACAGATTAGATGAGCTATTATACCGAGAACACTCACCCGTTTTCTCTTATAAGTCACAGCTATTGATATTGCATTACTATTTCTTCCAAGATACAGTTAGCTACTGAGTAAAGCTCATGATTCTAAAGTGTCATTTCATAGCTGCTGAACATTGTTTGGTGAATACTGTGGGGGTCAGTTAAGGGCATAAGGCATAAATTCCACGTTCTAAAATATTTGCATGACGTAAATCAAATCTATTCAGATAAAAAAATCGATCACTATGAAAAGTGACAGTAATAGCATGCTTCAGTATGGTTTTCGTAGCAATAGGTCCTCTGGTAATTTGACTGCATATCTCATCGAAAAATGGATGCAAAATGTACATTAATCAGGCAAAAGCAAGATAGTTGTAATTGATATTTTTAAGGCATTTTATAGAGTTTGGCATCATCATTTTGTCGAAAATGCATGCTTTTGGGATCAATGACTCCTTTCTTCAATTACCTTTTGAAAACGTTCAATTTAAGTTGTTCTGGATCGTTTCAAGTCTGATATTTTCTTGCACTTTTAATTTTCATTAATGATCTCCTATCTCCTGCTTTTCATTTTCGTTCCAGTTCCCGTTCATGTCTCTGCTCTTCGGCTGTAGAACGCGAACAGGAACGTATATTCAGCTCATTAAATTCCGACATTTACACCAAAACACCGGAACTATCAACAGAGTGAAATTAAATGCTTCCAATACTCAATCTGTCTGTTATCATTAAAGCGAAATCTAAGCAATCAGCCATTAACCATGACTGGTACTTACATCGTTGAAACCGAAAAACTTTCCATTTTCGGTATGTGTCTGTTCTAATTAATTTTGAAATGACCACATATTCAATGTCGTCAAAAATATTGCGCAATGTCTAGGTTTCCTCAAGCGATATAAGAAATATTTCACCACCTATGATCTGGCTTCAATACAGGAAGCACTCCGCTTAAAACTGGAATTCAGCGCCCACATCTGGGCACGTGTTCCTTAAACATATCTGCACCTACTAGATAGAATCCAAACCCGTGCGATGAAAGTCATAGGTGATCAGTCAGTCAATCGACACCCTTGAACACCGACGTAATGTCTCCTGTCTCACTTTGATTTATCGCTATTTCTACTACCAGTGCCTTATTGAAATCACCAGCAGCATTCCTTCAAACTGTCAACCGTCTCGCTATGAATGCTCATTAGTATACCCTTAAGGCCACTTTCGGGCGTACATTAAAATGTCGTTGTACAACTCGCTAATGGAATGCCTCGCCGAGCTCTCTATTTCCTGGCCGTTAAAACTGGAAAATATTTAAAAATAATGTACATCGGTATCTCTCTGTTCTTTCTCCCTAAGTCTCCTTCGTCCGTGTTATGTAGGTTAAACTACGGTTCGAGTTTTACCAAAAAAAAATCGATTTTATTCGTCTAATGCAATATTACAACTCAACTTATTCTACTTATTGCTAACTTATTTATACCTGCGGTAATAATGGGGAATTTCCATCGTCAATAATTTTAACTCCAAGGGTTGTGGTGTTTTTTTTTTTATAAAATCGAGCGCGCACCAAGAGGATATGAATACCCTTTTAACTGGCTTTTTACCAGGACGCGGGCGCATGGTGTAGTATTTTGAGACTCAGGTGTATTAGGTTTCGATATTTTTCCCAGAAGTGGTTGTCAAACTGGAGCCAGTGCATCCTCAACCAGTGGGCCTTAGTACGTGCTAGTTGTTAGTTCGTTACACTTAGCCCAGCCAGCAACCACTCCAACATCATTGTTATGCCTTTATGTCAGAGTTGACGCCGACGGGATTTTTCATATAACTACATACAAATTCCATGAAAAACTTTTTCAAAGAATTGCCTCGCACGGGATTTGAACCCGTGACCCTCTGCTTGAGGAGTCTGTGCACATACCACTACACCACGGCCACCTCCCAGTGGTAGTGGTGGCCACTGCTGGTCATTTGCTGCGTGAACTTGCTGGGATTAGCAAACATGCGCTAATCGATTCGAGGGTCAAATAACTATGGGAAAGAATTGTGAATTGAGTGGAATGTCGTGTTAACTCTTCCCCTCTAATTCCATGTGTCTTCACATGATCTTCAGAAATAGGATATATTAAAGATGTTACTTTGTTCGATCTTTGGTTTTTTTTAATCGGTTCTATTGCCTATTGTGGGGCTAAAACTATTTTTTTGTCTCTGGTTTTTTTTGTAGTTATAGATTTTTACTATGATTAGCATTGCAAAAATGTAGTTAAGGTAAGCCATTGGTGAAGTTTTTTACTGGTTTGAAAGATTTGAATTTATTTGGAACTACTTATATGAAGTTCTTTCATTATGCAAGGTGTGTCCGGGATATTCGGGAATAGGGTTAGGTTTTAGAATTGGGTTGGTTGGATGCGTTTCGTACTTGTTTTCTTTGCACGTTATGCATTGTTTTACTACTTTCTTTATTTTTGAATTCATCTTGGGAAAATAAAATCTTTCCATTATTTGAAGTTGCTTTTCGTCAGCATTTCGATGGGTTCTTTTGTGATATTGTAGAATTATGTTCTTTTGATCAGACTCTTTTGCTACGTCTTCAACTTCTGTTTGGGTGTGGCGGATTTTGTAGTTTGCGATGTTAAGGGGGTATATTTGTTTTATCAGTTCCATGACATGTTCTCTTGTTTTGATTCCATTTATTACTCTAGGATTTAGATATCTTTTGAATATGCCGGTTAAATTTTCTTTAGTATTGTATAATATAGCTCAGTGAACACATGTTTTCGATACGTGGGAAACGGTTTTCGAAGCTGATATTCGATTTTTTCACCGATGTTAAGGATGATTTGGGTTTTAAATACATTTATGCAGACTTCAACAGAAAGGATAAGGTTGTGCGGGGAACTTTCGTCAGTGCCCTGTGTTATGCTCAGTGAATAAATCGCCGATTTTTGTGGAAGTCGGCAAGCTTCTCCGCCGATACTTGCCTTTCCTGGCTTGTAAACGAGTTAATATTTATATTACACTCCTCCAGAATTGTTTTCCATCTCTTTATTTTTAAGTTGTTATTTTTGTTGCTAAGGGTATATGTTAGAGGTTGGTGATAGGTAAAGATGTTTACCTTCCTGGAGCCATAGAGGAAATTTCTTAGAGAATTCAATGCCCATATGATGGCAAGCATTTCTTTCTCGTTGGCTGCATATGCCTCTTTGGTACTGTTGAGTGTGCGCGAAAGGAATGTTATGGATTTATTTGGGGTATGAAAGTACGACTTCTTTAGAAAGAAGGGCATTTTTGATGTCAGCGAATGCCTGTATAGCTTCTTGGCTTAGTTTAATGGGTATCTTTTTGGACATGTTTTAGAGATTCGGTCTTCTTCCCCTCTTAGAAGGAAAATTTGGGGTTGGCTATTTAAGCTTAATTACATATAAAACGTCTATAATAACCTGCCAAATTTAAAAAAAGATCTTTGGTCTTTTAAATTTTGTGATGATGGGAAATCTACAATAGCTTTGACCTTCTCGGGGTTTATTTTGATTCATTTGTCAGAAACTATGAAACCAACGAATTCGAATTTATCGACCTGGACTTTCATATTGGCTTTCTATAATGTTTCAAAAATAAGTTAAATATTTTTGAAGTGTTCTTCCTCAGTCCTTGAAAAGATTATGATATCGTCTATATAGACGTAACAGCGCGTACCAATGCTCTTTGAAATATCGCGAGGGCATTTTTTAGCCCAAACAGGGATCTTGTTTGTTTCCCGTGGTTCCCCGAGAAAGCAGTTTTTTCGATGTCGGATTTTCTAAAGGGGATTATGACTGTGAAACATTTGTTTTAAGCTTACGATAGTCAATAACTAATCTGTATTTTTTTCCCCAGAGGTATCGAGCTTTTTGAGTACTACATAGACTGGATCATTGTAGGGAGACCGTAAAGGTCTTATGATGCCATCGTTGGGAAGCTTTCTTATTTCCTCGTCTACTATAGGTAGAGTAATTGGTATCATTATTAGCCGTTCTTATCTCACCTTTTACTACAGTCCACTGAGTTTCTTAATAGGTTCGGAGAATAAATGGAGATATTTTTGAAGCACGTAGTGAAGCTTTGCTACTTGCGATTGATCTATGGTAAATGAGATTCTCTTATAGTCATCTTATTCACAAATTCTGAGAGTTGTTTGATTGGAATTTTAACATGGTTGAGTTGGGGTGGCCGTGGTGTAGTGGTATATGCATAGACTCCTCAAGCAGAGGGTCGAGGGTTCGAATCCCGTGCAAGGCAATTCTGTGAAAAAGTCTTTTCATAGAATTTGTATGTATTTATATGAAAATCCCGTCGGCATCAACTCTGACATGAAGACATAAGACTGATGTTGGAGTGGTTGCTGGCTGGGCTAAATGTAACGAACTAACAACTAGCACGTACTTAAGACTCACTGGTTGAGGATGTACTAGCTCGTCCCGTCCAGTTTAACAACCACCTTTGGGAAAAATATCGAAACCTAATACACCTGAGTTTCAAACTACTACAAACTCTCCGCGCCCTGGAGAAAATCAGTAAAAGGGTATTCATATCCCCTTGGTGAGCGCGCGGGATTATAAAAAAAAAGATGGTGAAAAAGCATTCCAAGAAACCAAGCGGATGCTGTGTAATGCCCCCATGTTCATCGTAGACGCAGATGCTAGCAATGTACTCTCCAGGCCTGAACGGAGCTTTTGCGTCACTCTGATTTTAATTCAGGGAATGAAGCATACCCGGAAGTACATCTATGTACAAAAAATCATTGGTCGCCCAGACCACGCAACCCTGATATGGCTTCTGCAATTAAAAAACCCTAAAGCTCATTGCGAAATTGGCTATTACCAATTGGCTAATACCAATGTTCGAAATGGTATTGAAGACAGCGGAGCCAAAAATCACCTTTTGATAAAGCTCAAAAGAACCCGGCAAATTGTAGAGTGCAGTCTTGAACAATTAAAAGAAGCACTTGTTTGAACCGACTAGGTTTTAAAAAGCCAGTAAGTTATTCAAGGATTATAAATACGTCTGTCATCTTGTATAGATAACACAAACGAATGGGATATGAAAATGTACATCTATCAGACCATGCTAGTGATGAGGACAATGAAAATGACCAAAAACAAAAAAGACGATGAAAATAATAGTTCTACTGAACATTAAGAAATTATATCATGCGTTTTAATAATTAATCTTTTGGTGCGTACACAAATAAATAAAATCCTCACTTTTGCTTTCATGTTCATGTTTCAGATGAACGGGCAATTTGTAATACCTTGAATACAGCGCAACCTATCGGGTCTAAACTAAGTCAGTGCGCATAACAACTCGCCAAAGTTTCATCACAATCGGATGAATGATTTAGGCGAATAGGACAAACATATAAACAAACATTTATTTTGATATACGAGTATATAAATCTCCATCTCCTTTATTTTTAAACACACAGCAAGCTGTGTTGCTATGACAGTTTCATATACTCCAACCTGACTTCATAAAATTCTGCCGTTTTTACCCATGAAGGCACTTCTTTTTGTGTAGATTACCTCGGACGGCTTGTTGATGGCTCCTCGAAGTAGGGCTCTATTTCCGCAGTATCGACATATTTACTCCCTACTCCCTTTAAAAAAACGACACATTTTTTTCAAATTTTGTAGTTTTCATAATTTAAATTTTACCAAAATAGATTTCTCTAAATAACAAAGACGCTTAGTCTGCTATCATACGATGATGCTTGGGCCACAAATTTTTTCTCCCATCCATTTTGAACTTTCATATTTTGAGGCTTGTGCTTTTACACGTTGACTCTTTCCTTTGTCTCTAATTTGAAAGTTCTCTTTCATATATATATATATATATATTTTTGTTTTTGTTTTTTTTTTTTTGCTGTGAATGGTTTAGAGCTTTCTAAACAGACATTTTAATTTATCCTTTAAACAATTAATTTATTTTTTAATTTTTTCTTATCTTTGCCTCTTCGCCCTCTTTTATTTTTTCTTTCGACTGTAAATGGTTTAAAGCTTTCTAAACAGACATTTTAATTTTGAATTTATCCTTTAAACAAAACTTTATTCCTAAAGTTTTTGCCAACTGTCACTCATAGGGAATGAAAAGTAATAAAGCGAAATAGATAAATAACGAACAAGTAGAAAGAGGCATCGAAATTCTACCAACCCAAATTCACATGGTAGTTGTCTTGCTATCTCATTTTTTCTTTCTTTTGCACTTGTGTAATTTAAAACGAGACATGACTCAAGAGTCACCGTGTAATAGCAGACTTAGAAAAAAAAATTATAAAAATTTATGCTTTTTGCCTCAAAAATTAGACGTTCAAATTTTTTCTTTACTGTACACATCTTTTGACAGATATGTAACGTAAATTCATTTTTTATTTTGAACACTTAACGGCCAAAAAGGCCAAAACTGAACAAAGGTGAGCTAAAGCATCGTCGAACTGCAAAATGCCCATAATTGCTTTTAGTAACTTAAGCAAATTGTGTTGTGTTATTTTTCAAATGTTGACTCTCGCGTTCTCAGTACTTTTCTGTCGTATGCTCAAGCGTGCGGTGGTGTAACGCGAACGGTTGTGGCAAGGGTCATATTGATCTAAAAGAATATCGACTGGTATCTTTGTTAGTCACGACCAGCTAATAGAATAGTAGTTGGAAGAAGAAAGCGAGCACAAGTTCAGCGATTTTGACGATAAAGCTAATGACCCGAATTTTCAGCCAGACACCCAATTCTTGGAAACCGACGAACTTTTTGGTGAAGAAGAGTATTAAGAACCACGTTAGGTAGTGTCACGTGTTATGTGCACTGTTATTGATACATGCCCGAGTAATGGGGTTAACTTTTGCGGACTTTAAAAAAATCAACGTTTACTTCTCTTTTCGACTTTACTTCTTTATTCTTTTTTTTTTTTTTCAATTGAGCTGTTTTATAAATTTCTGAAGTTTTATTTGTATAAAAGGTTTGCGTAATCAAAAAAGGGGAATATGTTATATATATATATATATAAGTTTAATATTACAGCTTAAGTAAATGAATAGGAAAAATTATAAGGTGTAGAATTACGATTTGAGAAATGTGTTTATGGAAATAATAAAAGATGGGAATAATATAGGGTGTTGAAGTTGCCTAACTAGTAACCGTAACTCCAGCACATACTACATTTACAATGGATGGCTGAGGCCTGACTGAACAAGAAAGAAAAATCTGTCGCAAACTTAAACAAAAACATTAAGTTTTTAAGGCAATTTATTTATTTTTTGTTTTTATAATTAGCGCGCGCTCAAGGGATATGTGTACCTTTAAAATGTTTGCAAAAGTTAACGACACTCCACTCAATTCAAAATTCTTTCCTATAGTTATTTGACCACCGAATCGATCGGCACATGTTTGCTGATCCCAGCATGTTCACGTAGCAAATGACCAGCACCCCAACCCGTAGAGCTAAAAATCCTGACAATGAAAATTCTCCATTATTACCGCAGGTATAAATAAGTTAGTTATAAGTAGAATAAGTTGAGTTGTATAGCTGCATTAGACGAATAAATTTATTATTATTTTTTTTTTTTTTTTTTGTTGGTAAAACTCACGAACAGTAGTTTAACTGGCGCCCGACCGTGGTTTAAACAAAAAAAATAGCTCAAATACTTGTAACAAAGCAAAATAGTTAAGTTTCCTGTGTAGTTACTACGCATTGCGCCACGGTTACCAAAAAAAATTTGTTAAAGCCGCGAATATAAGTGATAAAAAAAATAAAAACCCAGGAAAAGGTCCTGGGCTTCCAGCTCAACAAAAAAATGTTTATGTAAACAGACAGACGATTCCCGGTAAATACAGATACTCCTTTTGTTAGTAAGTTTTAAAATTATAATTAAAAGACCAAATCAAAAAAAAGTGTTAAGATTTAGAAATTTATTGAAAAACTATTTTTATTGAAAAACAAAATTAGGAAAGTCAAAAGTAACCTAAATGAATTTGATTTTGTCAAAAACACCTTCAATTTGTTCACTTTCAGAGTCGCTGATTGCATCCGGCATACCGGTTATGTTAGCCTCGCTGCTCGCTTTGAAGTTAGATTCAAGAATGGAAAATCGACTTTCAACGTAATGGCCATTGCCCTTGACCTCCTTATTCGCTTTGGTAATTTGCCCTAACAATTTCTCTAAAACTTTGTAACTCATTTTAAATTTTTTATATTTTAGAAATAGCCAACTACTCTACTCACTCACTGGATTATGAATTAAAATTAATTATCTGTATATATTTTAATTCGTGCGGTTTTTTTTTTCCTCAAAATTTGAACGTTTATTTAAGAAAAACATGTACAATAGTATTATTCAAAGTATTGCCCATCTGAAGCTATGACTTTCTCCCATCTTTCTGGCAATTTGTGGATCCCATCCCAAAAGAACTGCGCCGGCTTGGCAGCTAAGAATAAATCAAGCCAATTTTTGATATTCTGCTCTGATGTGAATTGTATTTCTGTGAGGGCGTTCTGCATCGACCGGAACAAATGGTAGTCAGAAGGGGCAATGTCTACGCTATAAGGCGGGTGCGGTAAGACTTCCCATCCACTGTTTCCCAAACAGTTCTTAACCGGAATAGCAACGTGGGGCCGAGCGCTGTCATGATGGAAAATTATTGCCTCATGTCTGGTCGCATATTTTGGGCGTTTTTCGGCTACTGCTCTCTTCAAACCGATTAATTGTGTTCGGTAGCGTTGCCCATTGATAGTTTCACACGGTTTTAGCAGCTGATTATGCAGCACACCCATCTGATCCCACCAAATACAGAGCATTACTTTCGCGCCATGGATATTCGACTTTGCCGTTGATTTGGCTGGTTGGCCGGGTTTCACATATAAATTTTTTGGGCTTGGGGTTATAACAATCCGATGCAAAACTGAATTCCCTTTTGTGGCGTTCCAGCAGCATTTGGGACATGCAAAACCGCCTTTCGACGTCTCTCGGCTTGAGTTCATGTGGAATCAAATTTCCTTGCTTTTGAATACATCCAGCCGCTTTTAAACGTTTTGAAATGGTTGCTTGTGTTTGGCAATATAGAGTAATGCTTCCAGTTCTTCATCTTCAAATTTTTTGCCTGCCCATAACGTTCATCGTCTTCCAAGCCAAAATCACCACTTTTAAATCGTGCAAACCACTTTTGGCACGTTTGCTCAGCTAGCGCATGTTCACCATAAACTTCCACCAAAATACGATGACTTTCGGCAGCAGTTTTCTTCATATTAATGTAATGAAGAAGAACTCCCCGCAAAAACACTTTTTCAGGCACAAAGTTCGACATATTTGAGTGAAAAAAAATTATTGTTGTTTACGCTTTAAATGAATGACATATACTGAAATGACGTACAATGACAGTAACTTTCCAACGCATCTTCCAATGGAATAATAATAATGGAATAATAAAAGTTATGCCATCTCTTAGCAAACCGTACGAAGTTATAGACCCATAACTATACACCTGAGTTCCAAACTACTACACCACCCGCCCGCGCCCTGGAGAAAAATCCAGTAAAAAGGTATTCATATCCCCTTGGTACACGCGCGGCATTATAAAAATAAAAGTCAGATCGTATGGCTTTTGGCTGCGTATATTACTGCATGTAGGTCTTTTAGACTGTTGTTGCCGATAATGCCATGAAAAGCCAGTGTGGGTAGGAAAAAGAATTTAAGGGGAGAATACTGAGGTCCGAAAAGGTTCAAGGCAGCCTGGTGTGTAATTTTGATATAACCGTCCACTGAGTTGACTAGAAATAGGGTTTTATTTGTCAAGAAGTACTTGACACAACCAGATTGGATGTAATTCTTGTTACTGCCAGTATCTATTAGAAATTAGGGAACAAAGAGCTCATTGACCTAAAAAACAAATGTCTTGTTGATCTTGTTGAGAGTCTTGCGTAAAATTTTCTGTTTCTTGGTAATGTGAATTGCATATCTCGTTATAATTTGCCATATTGTCGTATGTTTCTGTATTTTGGGAGTGGTTAGCTCTGGTTGAGGTCTGCCTCTCCAACCGCTTGGTAGTAGTCTGCTGTTTCTATCGTGGGGTTGAATATGGATGTCATTGCGTGAAAGTTTTTCTGGATCTTGTTGGAAACTGCTCTATGTTGAGGTAAATTTGGTCACTTTGGTACATGTTTGGGGTGGTTTTGATAATTGATCGCGTTTGAAAATGTTTGAAAATATTGTTGGATTTCAAACAATTTAAAAATGAATTCTTATTCTGTCTTTTTGGCAATTTGTGGATCCCATCCCAAAAGAACTGCGCCGGCTTGGCAGCTAAGAATAAATCAAGCCAATTTTTGATATTCTGCTCTGATGTGAATTGTATTTCTGTGAGGGCGTTCTGCATCGACCGGAACAAATGGTAGTCAGAAGGGGCAATGTCTACGCTATAAGGCGGGTGCGGTAAGACTTCCCATCCACTGTTTCCCAAACAGTTCTTAACCGGAATAGCAACGTGGGGCCGAGCGCTGTCATGATGGAAAATTATTGCCTCATGTCTGGTCGCATATTTTGGGCGTTTTTCGGCTACTGCTCTCTTCAAACCGATTAATTGTGTTCGGTAGCGTTGCCCATTGATAGTTTCACACGGTTTTAGCAGCTGATTATGCAGCACACCCGTCTGATCCCACCAAATACAGAGCATTACTTTCGCGCCATGGATATTCGACTTTGCCGTTGATTTGGCTGGTTGGCCGGGTTTCACATATAAATTTTTTGGGCTTGGGGTTATAACAATCCGATGCAAAACTGAATTCCCTTTTGTGGCGTTCCAGCAGCATTTGGGACATGCAAAACCGCCTTTCGACGTCTCTCGGCTTGAGTTCATGTGGAATCAAATTTCCTTGCTTTTGAATACATCCAGCCGCTTTTAAACGTTTTGAAATGGTTGCTTGTGTTTGGCAATATAGAGTAATGCTTCCAGTTCTTCATCTTCAAATTTTTTGCCTGCCCATAACGTTCATCGTCTTCCAAGCCAAAATCACCACTTTTAAATCGTGCAAACCACTTTTGGCACGTTTGCACGTTTCACGTTTCACCATAAACTTCCACCAAAATACGATGACTTTCGGCAGCAGTTTTCTTCATATTAATGTAATGAAGAAGAACTCCCCGCAAAAACACTTTTTCAGGCACAAAGTTCGACATATTTGAGTGAAAAAAAATTATTGTTGTTTACGCTTTAAATGAATGACATATACTGAAATGACGTACAATGACAGTAACTTTCCAACGCATCTTCCAATGGAATAATAATAATGGAATAATAAAAGTTATGCCATCTCTTAGCAAACCGTACGAAGTTATAGACCCATAACTATACACCTGAGTTTCAAACTACTACACCACCCGCCCGCGCCCTGGAGAAAAATCCAGTAAAAAGGTATTCATATCCCCTTGGTACGCGCGCGGCATTATAAAAATAAAAGTCAGATCGTATGGCTTTTGGCTGCGTATATTACTGCATGTAGGTCTTTTAGACTGTTGTTGCCGATAATGCCATGAAAAGCCAGTGTGGGTAGGAAAAAGAATTTAAGGGGAGAATACTGAGGTCCGAAAAGGTTCAAGGCAGCCTGGTGTGTAATTTTGATATAACCGTCCACTGAGTTGACTAGAAATAGGGTTTTATTTGTCAAGAAGTACTTGACACAACCAGATTGGATGTAATTCTTGTTACTGCCAGTATCTATTAGAAATTAGGGAACAAAGAGCTCATTGACCTAAAAAACAAATGTCTTGTTGATCTTGTTGAGAGTCTTGCGTAAAATTTTCTGTTTCTTGGTAATGTGAATTGCATATCTCGTTATAATTTGCCATATTGTCGTATGTTTCTGTATTTTGGGAGTGGTTAGCTCTGGTTGAGGTCTGCCTCTCCAACCGCTTGGTAGTAGTCTGCTGTTTCTATCGTGGGGTTGAATATGGATGTCATTGCGTGAAAGTTTTTCTGGATCTTGTTGGAAACTGCTCTATGTTGAGGTAAATTTGGTCACTTTGGTACATGTTTGGGGTGGTTTTGATAATTGATCGCGTTTGAAAATGTTTGAAAATATTGTTGGATTTCAAACAATTTAAAAATGAATTCTTATTCTGTACAAGTTTTATACTTAAAAACTTTTTTAATTAATTTAGGTTACTTTTAACATTACTAATTTTGTTTTTCAATAAAAATAGTTTTTCTATAAATTTCTAAATCTTAACACTTTTATTTAAGAAATTTTTCCTTATTTTGGAAACCGTGGTGCAATGCGAAGTTACTACACAGGAAGCTTAACTACATTGCTTTGTTACAAGTATTTTAGTTTTTTTTTTTTTTAAACCACGGTCGGGCGCCAGTTAAACTACTGTTCGGGAGTTTTACCAATAAAAAAAAAAATGTAGTATGTGCTGGGGTTACGGTTACTCCTTAGGCAACCTCAACACCCTACATTATTCCTATCTTTTATTATTCCCATAAACACATTTCTCAAATTATGATTCTAAACCTTATAATTTTTCCTATTCATTTACTTAAGCTGTAATATTAAACTTTCGCATATTCCCCTTTTTTGATTACGCAAACATTTTATGCAAATAAAACTTCAGAAATTTGTAAAGCAGCTCAGTTTAAAAAAATAAAGAAATAAAGTCGAAAAGAGAAGTAAACGTTAATTTTTTAAATTCCTCAAAAGTTAACACCATTACTCGGGCATCTATCAATAACAGTGCGCATAACACGTGACACTACCTAACGTGGTTCTTAATACTCTTCTTCACCAAAAATTTCGTCGGTTTCCAAGAATTGGGTGTCTGGCTGAAAATTCGGGTCATCAGCTTTATCGTCAAAATCGCTGAACTTGTGCTCGCTTTCTTCTTCCAACTACTATTCTATTAGCTGGTCGTGACTAACAAAGATACCAGTCGACATTCTTTTAGATCAACATGACCCTTGGTTGTTGTTTAAGTGGGCCAACTAAAAAACAAACAACAAATTGAACATAACAAAACAATTTTACTAACATGCGGTGATATTAGAAGACACTATGAACATTTAACTATTACACTGAGGTGGTTGTATATGAGAGTCATACCTTGACATTGACGTGGTTGACTAGTAGACGCCCTCCTCCGAACAACAATGCATGCGCACGCCACAACCGTTCGCGTTACACCACCGCACGCTTGAGCATACGACAGAAAAGTACTGAGAACGCGAGAGTCAACATTTGAAAAATAACACAATACAATTTGCTTAAGTTACTAAAAGCAATTATGGGCATTTTGCAGTTCTACGATGCTTCTGCTCACCTTTGTTCAGTTTTGGCATATGCTTAAGTGAATCATGGTTGGCCGTTAAGTGTTCAAAATAAAAAATGAATTTGCGTTGCGTTTCTGTCAAAAGATGTGTACAGTAAAGAAAACATTTGAACGTCTAATTTTTGAGGCAAAAAGCATAAATTTTTATAATTTTTTTTTCTAAGTCTGCTATTACACGGTGACTCTTGAGTCATGTCTCGTTTAAAATTACACAAGTGCAAAAGAGAGAAAAAATGAGATAGCAAGACAACTACCATGTGAATTTGGGTTGGTAGAATTTCGATGCCTCTTTCTACTTGTTCGTTATTTATCTATGAATGGCAGTTGGCAAAAATTTTAGGAATAAAATTTTGTTTAAAGGATAAATTAAACATTAAAATGTCTGTTTAGAAAGCTTTAAACCATTTACAGTCGAAAGAAAAAATAAAAGAGGGCGAAGAGGCAATGAAAAAAAAAATTAAGAAAGAAATTTATTGTTTAAAGGATAAATTAAAATGTCTGTTTAGAAAGCTCTAAACCATTCACAGCCAAAAAAAAAAAACAAAAAAAATGTATATATATGAAAGAGAACTTTCAAATTAGAGACATAAGAAAGAGTCAAGGTGTAAAAGCACAAGCCTCAAAATATGAAAAAAGTTGTGGCCCAAGCGTCATCGTATGATAGCAGACTAAGCGTCTTTGTTATTTAGAGAAATATATTTTTTTTTCATATATATGTACGTTATTCCTCTTACCGGAAGAGTGCGTTGACATCCAAAAAATTAGATTTTAAACGGTAATGACAATTGTTTTGAACCTATTGGTTTGAAATAAAAAGCCTAAATTGCATTTTATTAAGAATGTCATAATTTAATTAATGAATTAGGATATTTTGGTAAAATTTAAATTATGAAAACGCCAAGCAAAATACTACAAAATTTTAAAAAAATGTGTCGTTTTTTTAAAGGGAGTAGGGAGTAAATATTTTGTTCTGAGCTAAGATCTTAGTTCTCTAACTAGCCAAAATATTTAATGGGAGTTGTGTGTGGTTTATTTAAAGGGGGTATGAAGTAAGTATTTTGTTCTGAGCTAAGATCGTAGCTCTCTAACTAGCCAAAATAATATAAAAGTTTTTGTTCAATTGGACAATTATTCGTTAAAATTTCTTTTTTTTAAAGTGCATGCTTTGAACTCACATATTTTAAAAATTTTCTGTAGGTTTAAATGATAGAACTTATTCCCTTCAAAACAATTGTTTTATTCAATACAATTACAATTTATTCAATCCCTCTTATTAACCGTTTCTACTCTTCTTATCCTTATTCAGCTTTACAAATTCAGTTTCGAACTGGACTCGCTTCCATCTGATATTTATATTATCTTCTGCTTTTCAAATATACATAGATAGCGTTGTTTATATTTTAAGTGGTTATCACACTGCTCCTCCCTAAAGTTATTCGTCTATTTATAGAACACTATCTACATGGACCACCTTCACTTTACCCGATCTCCATACTGCATGCGAGTTTTTACCTTGTATGGACCTTTCCAATCCTGTTACAATTTTGGTGATTTGCCTTTTATACACAAAGGATTATACAGCTACACCGGGGGCCTATTTCACATATACTAAATCAGCTACATTGACTGACAGTGATGTAACATCATTTCTGTTTCACAAAAAGACTGTAGATATGGTACATAGTACTATATCAATGTAATAGACTGGAAGAATGTATTATTTTATACTAATTTTAAACTACATTGATGTAGTACACCTGACAGCAAATTTGTAGTACATCACTACAACAGAATATTTTAATGTAAAAATACATAAATACGAAGTATGTATGTAAAGTATGAAGTAATCAAGAAGGAAATACACAAATGTAAATAAAATTATTTATATGAAATAAATTTCATATATAATTTGTTTTTTGTTTAAACATTAAAAGACCAGAAAATATTGGTTCTGAGAGAGATTTACAAGTACAAGGCAAAATATTGCTGGTGGATGGAGCGGGATTGCTTCCTACCTGGCGAGTTTAAATATCTGAGCCGATAATAATGGAGTATAATATAGTAAGATTTTATTAAAAACTTTTCGATGTACATACTCGTATGTTATTTATTTTCATTGATGATTTCCTTTTAAGAATAAGGTAGATCGGATGAAGCAGACCGGTGGCGCCTCTAAAAAAAGATCTATTTGATCTATTTGATCTATTTGATGTTTAACTTAAAATTAATGCAAGATCGTTAAAATTTTTATTTCTTTTATTTTATAGATTGCAGAGGCTGTTGGTGACACTGACATCCTAACCCATGACGTCGATACTGCGGGAATAGAGCCCTACTTCGAGGAGCCATCAACAAGCCGTCCGAGGTCCTCTACACAAAAAGAAGTGCCTTCATGGGTAAAAGCGGCAGAATTTCATAGCAACACAGCTTGTTGTGTGTTTAAAAATAAAGGAGATGGAGATTTATATACTCGTGTATCAAAATGAATATTTGTTTATCTGTTTGTCCTCTTTGTGTTCCTAAATCATTCATCCGATTGTGATGAAACTTTGGCGAGTTGTTATGCGCACGGCCTCGAAGGTTACTAACTAAGTTTAGACCAGATAGCTTGCGCTGTATTCAAGGTATTACAAATTGCCCGTTCATCTGAAACATGAACATGAAAGCAAAACTGAGGATTTTATTTATTCGTGTACGCACCAAACGGATAAATTATTATATATTATATTACAAAACAAAAAAAAAAGATTAATTATTAAAACGCATGATATTATTTCTTAATGTTTCAGTAGAACTATAATTTTCATCGTCTTTTTTGTTTTTGGTCATTTTCATTGTCCTCATCATTAGCATGGTCTGATAGATGTACATTTTCATATCCCATTCGTTTGTGCTATCTATACAAGATGACAGCTGTATTGAATAACTTACTGGCTTTTTAAAACCTAGTCCGTTCAAACAGGGAAGTATTTCTTTTAATTGTCCAAGACTGCACTCTACAGTTTGCCGGGTTCTTTTGAGCTTTATCAAAAAGTGATTTTTGACTCCGCTGTCTTCAATACCATTTGGAACATTGGTATTATATAGCCAATTTCGCAATGAGCTTCTGGGTTTTTCAATTGCAGCAGCCATATCAGAGCTGCATGGTCTGTGCGACCAATGAATTTTTATACATAGATGTACTTCCGGGTATGCTTCATTCCCTGAATTAAAGTCAGAGCGACGCAGAAGCTCCGTTCAGGCCTGGAGAGTACATTGCTAGCATCTGCGTCTACGATGAACAAGGGGGAATGCGTTTTCGCCATCTTTTTTTATTATAATCCCGCGCGCGCACCAAGGGGATATTAATACCCTTTTACTGGATTTCTCCAGGGCGCGGGCGGGTGGTGTAGTAGTTTGAAACTCAGGTGTATAAGGTTTCGATATTTTTCTCAGAGGTGGCTGTCAAACTGGACGGGACGAGACTGTATCGGACCACCTTTCACTTTCGCTCAAACAATTGCTTCCAACGAAGATTCTTGGACCTGATTTCGGAAGATGACGTATACCATTGGTATCAGCACGTTTCTGTATTTCTGAGTTTGTGCCTCCAAGTCGACTACTAGTCCATATTCTTTTACTAAGTCTTTACTAATGATATACTCGTCACATATATTCGCCACCAGAAAAACGTGAGAGAAAGTTATTCTGGCTAGTTGTTCGCAGGCTGAACTGCTGATGCTTTGCAACAAAGACTTCTGCTGATGATTAAGGACGTGGCATCGGTGTTTGTTGTTGCCAACACAAGCCAAGCAGCTCTGAAATGGCTACTACAATTAAGGATTGCGTGACGGAGCGAGCAGTTGGAGGGCACCTACTTTGAAGTGCTACATTGCAAGGGAATCTTCACTGCATGCTGATGCTCTCTTTCGTCGACCGTGCTGAGTCAAATGTAAACACTGCAACCATATGGAAGCGAAAGAACGAGGCACAATCCTCAGGAATGAGCCAGAAGAGGGTTGGAGTACAGATAAAATCCTTTTTACCTAGAAGGCTGATAATGGCATGGAACTAATAATATCCTAGAAGGAAAACGAGGAAAGACCAAGCTAGAAGGAGGTATCGGACCGATGCCAAACTCTAAACGCATATTGTGTCCAATGGGACCTGCTTTGTGTGCAAGATGGATTTTTGAATAGAAAATGGGCAAATGCACATCCAGAGTCAGTCAATTCCTTCATGAAGCTCACAGCAATTGAACTGAACCCAGAACAAATAGGTAAGCAGATTTCTGGTCTCAGTGGAGCTAGACTCTGATGAAGCACGAAACTTTGAATCAAAAATCTACAGGACAACGCCACTACAGCCTCAAATCCGTGCAATGGAATTTGAATCCCGACCTACGGATCTTAAGGAGATGGACGACTATGTGGATGAATTGAGCAGTAGGTTTCGTGAATTGCATGAATACACCCGATAAAAGATGAAGCTAACGATCAACCACATGAAGACTCGGTACGACATCAAAGCGAAATCTTCCGGCTTCAACGAAGAAGATCTGATGAGACTGCACAATCTACTGCTTAAGAAAGGCAAATCACCAAAATTGCAACAGGATTGTGAAGGTCTATACAAGGTGATAATGACGTTGTCTATCAGAAACAGCGTGGAGATCGATGAAAAATAAAATTTTTCGGGACGATTAACTTAAAGGAGCGAGTAATGTGATATCCGCGTCATCTATATTTAAATCGCAGAAGATGTCTATAATTGAATAGCAGAAGACTAAACTGTTGGGGAATGGAGAATGGAAAAATTTAGCGTATATTCTAGTAAAATCGAAATGTGATTAAGTGGTTTAAGTAAAAGATTAAGAAAAGTAAAAGTGTTTTAAAAAAAGGATTGAATTACAATTGAATTTTAATTGAGAATTTGAACCCACATAAAAACTTTACTATATGATATTTTATACATACCATATGTTATGTTAGAAAGTTTTGCACAACCGTGTCAACTGTGTTTATTTTGTTGTTAATTTTTTTCCTCTAAAAAGAAATAAAATAAAAAACAAGTTTTAAGGAATATAGCAATGTTTTATTTAAAATCTTGCTCTTCCAGGATTAGACACGTCTGAATGATTTAATGATTTAAGATGAGTGTTACAACAACCTCACAAGAGAGTGGTAAGTCACAATTTGTGACGTTTTCGTATTCTAGCAAGAACTTCACAAGTTGTGAGCATCACAAAAACTGTCAAAATTGGCAACTCACAAGCCGATCACAAGAGAAAAATAAAGGATAGCATAATGGAGGAAGAATTTTTGATTTTGCTGATTGTGAATGAAATAAACAAAAAAGAGGAAATGTAAAAAATTTATACATATATATTTTTTATTGGGCAGTATCTGTACAAATTTAGAAAACATTTTAACTCTTTTAAATTACAACGTAAGAGAATTCTACGAAATTTGCAGGAAAAAAATGATTCTTTCTCATTAAGTGATAGCTTCTTTATAAAATTCTTCCATTTTCCGAAAACATTGTGCAGAGATATTATAGAAGAGCTGCGTATTTACGATGACCAAGCAAGAAGTTTGCCCTTTCATATTCGAGTAATTTCATTGCTAAAAATCCATTACGTGTATGACATGTAAATCAATACCTTTCCTTACAACAGTTCTTTTCAGTATTGAATTTTCTCCTGAATGGTTCCTACCAAAAATGCATAGGAAATAATTATACCATTGCATTAAGCCAACCTTCAGTTTCTCGGTGTGTGCGATAGATTGCGGGTTAAGGGAAATGTGACAAAATTTCCTATAACAAATAAAAACATATGTGTCGTAAAAACTGAGTAAATATGCACAAATAATGGTTATACAGTAATGAAGGATTCCGGCATCTAGACAACGTCGCCAGTTCGGATGCATCTTATACAAAGCCATACCTGCAGACAATTCAAGTGACACTTGGGTGACTCAGGATATCCATTAGAGCCTTGGATAATGATGGTTTTACTTCGCAAGCTGAGCTTCTGTACAATCAGTCACACATCAGGGCTAAAAATACCATCGAAGGAGCTTTCGGCGTTTTGAAGTTATGCTCTAGGTGCTTGCTAAAGCATAAAGTATTGCATTACTCTCAAGAAAGGGCAGCACGTATAATTTATGCATGTGGTATTTTGCATATTATAATGCAAACAAACGGGATCGATTTGGTATATGAAGACGAAAACCAAACACCAGAACCCTTCTTGCAATGGAAACAATTGAGAAAAATCAATTCAGTGGAAGAAGCCAATACTATGAAGGAACAAATGAAGGAAGACGGGTGCGGCAAAGTTACGAAAATACCTTTAACAATTTAGATTATTTAAATCTATCTTTCTACTAAAATAATTAAATTAAGAACACAAATTAATCAAGCAATCAAGAAAACCAGCTGAGAAAAAACTGCTAAGCTGTCCCCAACTTTTACCAAAGGCTCTGTCATAATATCCTGGTTTTTTTAAATTAGAAGTTGTATCTGGTGAGGCTCCTCCTGTGCTCCTTTCTCCATCTCAAACCTCTTCGCACAAAGTTCAACAACTTTCAAACAGATGTCAGTTGTTGAAATTCGTGTGCTGCCTTTTAAAGAAGCTGGAGTCGTCGAACTTCTAGGCTCATGTTTTATTATGTCCTCAAAAGTAAATGAGGACACTGATGTTGGTGTACCCGGCGACGACTCAATGGGTCTTCCTTGGAAGCAAATACCTACATACTCAAGAAAAATATTATCAAGTAATAATACATTTACTAAATAATACTAACATTTCATCCGATCTTCGAAGGCGGTTATCTTCTTTGATGGAGGTGGACCACCACCAGTTAAATTTTTGTGCACTTTTATTTTTCGTGCACGAGAACGCAACTGGTGTTTCCAATGGCTTAAAGACTAAAAAGAAATGCATGTAACATTATGATAGCAAAATAACAGATAATAACCAAACTTACTTGTTCCCACTTGGCCACAGGTCAAGCTGGTTCTCGCAAAGTGTTTAGCTCTTTAGCTAGCACGTTCCAGTATGCCTTAATCTTACTGGTATCAGTTGGATCATTCTTACTTGCAAGAAAATCTGCATTCTCTTGCAAGAAATGTAAGTAATGATCCAACTACTCTTGAGACGTGCGCTTATATTTCTTGGAATTTCCTGAAAAGTGTTCATTATTAGTGCACTATAATCATTTGAAAAATCAAAAGTGACCTTCGTTTGACCTTGAAAATGGGTCTCAAATTCACCATCTTATGTTCCCTTCAGAACCTTGTGACTTTTGTCTGAAAAATTTTTCGCGTACTTTTCGAGTAATGTGGATGTCTCAAGTAAAAAAAACTCACCCTGTATTTTGGAATGGACTTTCCTTCTTGACTCACGAAAAATTTACCGGTCTCGAGTGACACAACTTTTACTCAGTTGATAATTTCTTTTTTTATTATTGTTACGTTCATAACGCTCCGTTAATTAGGCATTTTTCAGAGAAGTAACCTCAATGTCAAAAATTTACATGGCTTAGAAATTGGATATCTGAAGGCTTAACTTTATTTAAACGCAGTTACAAAGGCCAGTATTTCTTCTAAAAATTAAGTCCTAAACGAAGTTTCTACCATTAGTACTAGAAGACCAATTTCCGTTAACATGGGTCAGGGTACACCAAAGTAAGTCTTTTCTTAAATCCTCGATTAATGATGTCAAGACTTGAGATAGACCCTTACCCTTTTTCTCGAATTATCATTGTCGAATTAGGGGACACCCTAATAAAAATTGCAGATGAAGAAAAAAATTTTATTATATAGAGGGAAAGGGAAAGTAGTTTGAGGAAAAAACTCTTACACTGCTATGGCACGGTGCTGCTGGTTCTCATTATGTCTGAACTTCACCAACTATTCAATAGATAATATCAAAATATATCTGAGTTATCGGATATTTTTTGAAGGAATAGCTACTAAAAAAGCTATGCCTTTTCATATTGATCGAAAATGAAAATAATGAAGAAAAACGCTGTAGTATAATCTATAACCAACATATCTATTTACAGATTCTAATATACAACAGTCCAAAATTAGGTTTTTTTTATCATAAAAAGTATTACCTTGTAATTAAAAATAATAAAATAATGTTTGGTGCAAGGAGGCCGTGGCTCAAGTGGTAGTGAACTGGTTTCTAAATCGGGAGGTTCGATGTTCGAATCGAATGTTGACTGGAAATCAACAACAAGCCAACTCCGCTAAGAATTTAGTCTCCCCATTAAATGTTGGATGCCACCAATGGAGCAAAATAACCACTGAGCTCAAGCCCCTTTCTTTCTCTCTCTATCACATTTTCCGAAAAACGTAACACATGCTGATTCATTATAAGTGTATTCATACACTTCAAACAAAGCCGATGTGACGGCCAAAATGTCAACAAACTTTAGTGATTTTTTTTTTTTAACAAGAAAATAATTTTTTTTTTTTTTGTAATTTTCACATGTTTTTATTTGTGCTCTAAAGTGTACAAGCACTTTTTTTCTACCTAATTTTATATTAAATTGTTTATCAAGTTTATAAAGTGAGTAAAAAAAAATGAGCTGTTTTGGAGAAGCACACAGCCTTCCGTAGTCGTCTGATAATAAAAAATACATTATTGTACTGTAGGCTTTATTCAAATGAACTAACCAATAATATGCATATTGAAAAAAAAAATTGGGGGACTTGGGAAAAAAAGGTTCTCAAAATCAATTATCAAAATCGTTAATTAATTGTTTAAAGAAATTAATTTATTAGTAAAAAAATTTTATGTTTTAAAGTTTACGTATATGTATATACATAGCTATGTATGTTATGTCTAGAATAACAGGTTAAATATTTAGTTAAATCGGTTGAATAGTTTTGAATCAGTGATAACCCAAAATTTCAAGAACATGGTTTCGAAAAAAAGTTTTGAAAATACTTACATATATTAATCAGCTATGTCTGGTACATAGAGAAATCCTTCCATTTCCTCAAAGTTATTATTTTTGTGAGTATTATTTACGAAGCATTTGATATTCTTTGGATGTTGCTTATGCTTTTTTTACTTGTTGCAGCCGACAAAAAATGATTGGAAAGAAACACAATCGATTTCGAAGCAATGTGAAATTTGCCCAGCTCTATCACTGGTAAGATGGAAAGCATGTTAATATGTGTGGATTGAAATCGAATTTCAATTTCACTCGAAATGAAATTCAGTGTTCTGCATTTCGAGTGAATTCGATGCATTTCGAAATGTCAAATGTCGTAAATTAATCAAGTCTTATGTGATCTTGAAGTAAAATAAAAGTTTAGTTATTATGGATGGAATCAATTTTTCTGTTTAAATTGAAAAAAGAAAACAAAACCAAAAAGGAAACGTAAGAAAAAAATATTAAATATAAAGCCCCATTATGATCCTAATCTATACTATAATAGGATATTATAGTATAAATATGATAACTGTACATATAACTTTTGAATTAATAACTTATTTTACTTTATCTTCTTTTATTATTTTTTCAACAATTTAAAACATTCTTTAAAAAAAAATAAGCAAAAACAAGGAAAATACTTATGAACTATCTTAATAACTAAGTATAAAACCACATCAGAAAGGGTACATTATATCTTTATGTATTACGCTAGCTACAGCTCTTTGTTAAAAAGAATTAAGAAACATTTCGTTTAAATATGTACCTTGTTACTTTAAGAAACCAAAAATGCAGAAAAAAAAATTTCTTTTGCGTATTTTATTTTTTTCCTTAAAATTATCTACGATACAAAAAAAACTAATACTACACTAACCTAAGCGTCAGCTTCAACCCAATCAAGCCACCAGTTTTTAACCCGATTAGATCTACATGTATCGAGAGTATCCATTTCATGTACGCTCATGCAGTATCTCCAAACATTAGCCCCATCACCGGAGTGTACCGGCACATGTAGTATTCTTTTGCCTGTGGCCCTTTTATGAGCATGATATAAGGGGTGACTTATCGTAAGATTTGATTTTCAATAAGCTTTTTTTGACAGATCACGCGTGATTCCTATCAAAGTGCTTTGTCATTTTTATTCAGTTTTGTTTGGCAAGTCATCACGAAAAAAATCACACCACAACAGCGTCTCTTCAGCTGTATTACGAAAATCAGCGTTCTGTGAGAAATGTTTTTCGTACGATTCGAGGAACTTACGGTGCGCATAATCGACCTACTGAAACCACTATTGCCAATACCACTCACAAATTTGAGTCAAAGTTTACATAAGTGGATGATACTCGACCGGTTAGACCACATCCAGTACGTAGTGAAGAGACTATAGCAGCTGTAGTTGAGAGTGTACGCGAAGACCGTGACGAATCGATTCGTCGTCGTTCTTAGCAACTTGGCTTGGCGTATTCGACAACTTGGCGTATTTTACGTGAGGATCTCAGCCTAAAAGGGTACAAAATTCAACTTGTGCAAGAATTGAAGCCAGGTGACTTGAATTTGCCTCATATTTTCATTGAAAGGGCTCCGGAAAACTCAATGAAAACCCGATGATTTATCATGAAATTTTGTTCAGTGATGAAGCCCATTTCGGGGTCAATGGATACGTTAATAAACAAAATTGCCGTAGTTGGACTGATGGTTGCTCACCAAGAACCACCATTACATCCATTTAAAACAACAGAATGGTGTGGTTTATGGGCTGGTGGAACCATTGGTCCATATTTCTTCAAAAATGAGGCAAATAAGAATGTCACCGTCAATGGTAACCGTTATCGCGCCATGTTAACGAACTATGTGCTTCCTGAAATTCATGCACATGGTCTCGGTGAGCTTTGGTTTCAACAAGACGGCGCTACGAGCTATACAGCGCGTGAAACAAACTTGTTGAGAAATCATTTTGGTGAGCACTTAATATCACGTTTTGCTACGGTATATTGGTCGCCTTGATCGTGTTATATCACACCTTTGGACTATTTTTTCTGGGGATATGTAAAGTCTCAGGTCTTCAGAAATAAGCCAACATTACTCGTGTTATCCGCGAGATACTAGTCGCTATGCTCGAACGAGTCGCCCAAAATTGGACCTTCCGAATGGAACACCTCAGACGTAGTCTTAATAGCAAATGACCTTCACATCGAGTCTTAGATGATTTGAGTAAAAAAGGTTTTTGGCATTAGTAAATGCCGCTCTCGCTTTTTTGAGCTGTTGGCTTATGTGTTCATTGTAATATACAAATTTATCCAGATATTCACCTAGATACTTCACAACAGTCTTTGACTCGATGCGAAGTGTATCAGAGGATTTTATTACCAAGTTTCTTCAATTGCGTCTCAAGTCTGTACATTTCACATTTGGAGCTATTTATCTTGAGCTACCAATCTTGACAGTAAACTTGAAGGTTTATTTTATTAGGAGATTATTTTGTATCTCGCTGATTTTAGAGCCATGAGTGTATGTAATATGACATCATCAGCGAATGCTATCGAAGAAACCATGTCCCTAAATATTGTACTTCAGAGGTATAAATGTTTAAGAGGATTGGCGCTGTTACTGTGCCCTCTGCCAGACCATTGGTGATTTTGAATTTTGAATTTGATTTTGTTATAAAAAATCTCTTCTTGCGTATCATTGAACTGATCACCTTTATAAGGTGGGGGGAAATTCATACTTAATAAGTTTATATATTAACCCGACTATCCAAACCGTGTCGAAGGCTTTTTCGACGTCCACTAGACAGGCACCTGTACATCTTTTGGCGTAAAGGTTCCAGTTACAATAACATCAGAAACAAGTTTTTTTATAGAATGCCCTGACGAGTGAAATCTTTTGAATCCAAATTGATTCCGAAGCATGATCTCCCTTTATTTTGCACGCAAGCAAGATTGACTTTCAAACGACTACCTCAAAAGCCTGCCCAATACTAGGCACTAGACTTATTTGCCTATCTCTCAAAAGATCTAAAAGATCCTTCTTTTTTTTACTATTCGAAATACCTTCTATGTTTGTCAACAGTTTATGAAGTAGTAGTTGTTAAAAATTACGCAATATTGTCTTATAATCGGTATATGCTTAAGTACAACATTTGGGATACCATCCAAACCAGATGACTTTTTGTTATTCCGTTTTCTGATTATGTCTGTGAGCTCGTCAAGTGTTGTGTAGTAGCTTCTTGTCTGTTCTGTTGTCAGTTCGTGTGCTTTTAGATCCTCAGAAAACCTGAGTAGAATGAGTAGCAGAAGCTCCCCAGCCACCTGAACAGATTTCGGACTTGAGAGATCGTTTTTGTGGACTGACTGAAAATGGGTACCAATAAAATTTAGTTTTTTTTATTTCACTATCAACCACGTAATGGTTGTTGATTGTGGGACAGCATTTCAAACAGTTTTTCGATTTCGTATTTCCCAAAGGTAGAGAGGCGATAGTCGTCTCAAGACATCTAAATCTTCTAATTTCCAACTAGAGGTTGTCGTGTGTGTTCGACTCAAAAACTACGCTGTGAAAAAAAAAAACATGTGCAAGTTTTGTAATGTACCCCTGCACAAAGGAAAGTGTTACTAACGCTACCACACATTGAAGCACTATTAGGTTATCGTTTTTTTATAATATTTTTTTAAACATTTCTAAATAATCTTGTAATTTTGTATGAATAAAATTATTTTGATTATTTTAAAATAAATGTTTTGTCTATGATTTTGGGAAAGTAGAAAGTTTTTCTAAATAAAAAACAGAATTAAACATACTTTGCTAAGGAAATAAATGAAGACGTCTTTTTAAAGTAAAACACTGAAAGTTTCGTTAAAATATATAAAATGGATCGTAAGATATGAATATTTTACAGAAAGTTTAGTTTTGGCACGAAAATTTAAAAAAAAAACCGCTCTACGCCGAGATTTGGTGGAAAAATGGTGGGACTACATAGTGCTAATAAAGGTATTGTAAATGTTCACTTTTTGAATTTGTGTTCTATCACTGTTCACTGTTGTGAGCTAGCACTATTTTTTTTTTTAATTGAGTTAACCTTCTGCTGTCAATGTTATCGCGCGACTCAGCCTCTTTTATTTTATCTTAATGCGAATTTATTCAGAAACTTAAATCCATTATTTTATATTACAATATGTACTCGTATGCTTAAAGTTACGCTCCCAAAATCCGACTAACTTACAGACTACAAATAGTCGACTTAACATGAGACAGGACCCCATTCTTTCTTTCTAAATTCAATATTGTCATATAGCTAGCGACCATATTCGATAGTGGAAAATGTACTCATATATTCAACACGCCTTCTTCCGTTTGAATTTTAAATTTCGAGTATGATTTTATATATGATTATATTTATTCATTACATTGGCTTTATCATTTTTTATATCAGTTTTAAAATTTCTCTACATTTTTCAAACTTTACTTTCCACAAAATTTTAGAAAATATTGTATATCTGCAAAATTATTCTTATTATTATTTATTTAAACAATAATCATAATTACTTCTTTTAAATCCTATTTCGTACATAAAATCATTAAAACATTCATATCATGAACTTGGACTTTCTCTTAGACCATATAAGGATTTAAACAGTTTGTAAACTTTATTATTTTCCTTTTTATAACCCTCTGGTTGGTTTACATAAATTTTGGAAATAATTCGACCATTCAGAAATGCTGTTACGACATCCATTCTTTCAATAAATAAATTACTACTACGAGTCGCCCAAAATTGGATCTTTTAAATGAACCACCTCAGACTTAGTTGTGGCCAACATTTACATGATATCATTTTCAAGGAGTAAATGCCGTGAATTGTTCTTTTAAACGATTATAAAAAAATTACATCACTTATAAATTGATATGTTTTATATTACATTATAAACCAAACCTCACGATGAATCACCCTATACAAATCACAACAAACCGTCAAACGACAGATTTGAAAATTTCCTTATGTTTTGTTTTGTCTTTCTTTTTTCTACATAGCTGTCAAAACGTCGTACGATCCAGTTAAAAGTTAGCCAACTCCTACGACATAGCTGCCTACCGCGACACTTACCAAGACATCATTGTGATCACATTATGAAATTTTGTGATCTCTTGTGAGCGATCAGCTGTTTGTTATTCTGGCCAATTACTCACAAGAAAACACCTAAAATAGTTACAACGGTGTGGTGAATTCATTGTCCCGTCAAAAAATTATTTTTTTGAAAATCGTGAATTTTGCGCCCAGTTGCATTTGGCAGAAATAAAGAACAATACATCCTAAAATACAAGTAATAATGGAGGAATATTGTATACAAGGTAATATTTTTTGTGATAAAAAGAAACATTCATATGCGCTAGTAATGAACACTTTGTAGGAAAATTAAAGAAATATGAGCGCACGTCTCAGGAACAGTTGGATCATTACTTACATTTCTTGGAAGAGAATCCAGATTTTCTTCCAAGTACGAATGATCCAACTGATCCCAGCAAGATGAAGGCATACTGGGACGTGCTAGCTAAATAGCTAAACACTTTACAGGAACCAGTTTTACCTGTGGCCAAGTGGGAAGAAGTAAGTTTATTTATTATCTGTTATTTTGCTATCATAATGTTACATGCATTTCTTTTTAGTCTTTAAGCCATTGTAAACACCAGTTGCGTTCTCGTGCACCACCTCCATCAAAGAAGATAACTTCCTTCGAAGAAAGGGCGCTTGAGGTGTTCGGTGCTGTCACCATAGACGGCTTGCAAACCGTCCGGACAATCGGATGTGATGTTCGTATTTTTTAGTAAATATATTTTTAATTGTTGATATTTTTCTTGAATGTGTAGGTATTTGCTTCCAAGAAAGGATCCATTGAGTCGTCGCCGGCTACACCAACATCAGTGTCCTCATTTACTTTTGAGGACATAATAGAACATGAGCCAAGAAGTGTTCGACGACTCCAGCTTCTTTAAAAGGCAGCCACCGAATTTCAACAACTGACCTCTGTTCGAAAGTTGTTGAACTTTGTGCGAAGAGGTTTGAGATGGAGAAAGCAGCACAGGAGGAGCGTCACCAGATACAACTTCAAATTTTAAAAACCAGGAAGTTATGACGGAGGCTTTGATAAAAGTTGGGGACGTCTTAGCAGCTGTTTCTCAGCTGGTAAATGAATTTATTAGAAGAAAATAAAATAAAATAAAAAGTTTTTTCTTAATTGCTTGATTAATTTGTGATTTTAATTTAATAATTTTAGTATAAAGATAGCTAGATAACTACAGTTTATTAGCAAATACATAATCTTAATTGTTAAAGGTGTTTATGTAGCTTTGCCGCAACCGTTTTCCTTCATTAATGTATTGGCTTCTTCTACTGGATTCATTTTCCTCAATTGTTTCCATTGCAAGGAGAGGATCTGTGTTTGGTTTTCGTCGTCATATACCAAATCGATCCCGTTTGTTTGCATTATATTATGTAGAATACCACATGCATAAGTTATATGTGCTGCCCTTTCGCGTAAGTAGTGCAATACTCTGTAGTTCGGCAAACATCTAAAGCGAGACTTCAAAACGCCAAAAGCTCGTTCGACGATATTTCAAGCCCTTATGTGCGACTGATTGTACAGAAGCTTAGCTTGCGAAGTAGGACCATTCACTGGAGTCATTATCCAATGCTCTAATGGATATCCTGAGTCAGCTAAAATCCACTTGAATTGTCTGCAGGTATGGCTTTGTATAAGATGCATCCGAACTGGCGACGTTGTCCAGATGCCGGAATCGTGGCATGATCCAGGAAATTTGATGTTTAGATGCAGAAATTTTAAATTTGCATCATAAACCTCCACATAAAGAAGAAGAATAAGAAAGAAACTGTGAATAATGAAAAGAAAACAGAAAAATATGATTTACGGCTTCTACATTTATGCTATAATAGCCTTTCCTGTTCATATATAAATGCGCAGGAGTTGTGGGATCTCTAGTAGGCGGGGAAACAATTGATATATGGGTACAATCGATCGCTCCAATTGTACCTTTTACGTGAAATCGTTGGTAAAACCTTTAAAAAAAAGTAATGAATTACGCACTTTCATTTTTGTATAGCCATTATTTGTGCATATTAACTCAGTTTTTACGACACTTATGTCTTCATTTGTTCTAGGAAATTGTATCACATTTCCCTTGACCCGCAATATGAGTCTACAAATGTATTGCACACATCGAGAAATCGAAGGTTGGCTTAATGCAATGGTATAGTTCTTTCCTATGCATCTTTGGTAGGAGCCATTCCCGAGAAAATTCAAAACTGAAAGGAACTGTTGTAAGGAAAGGTATATATTGTACATGTACATACATATAATGGATTTTTACCAATGAAATTACTCGAATATGAAAGGGCAAACTCCTTGCTTGGTCATCGTAAATATGCAGCTCTTCTATATCTCTGCACAATGTTTTCGGAATAAGGAAAAATTATATAAAGCAGCTATCACTTAATAGAAAGAGAAAGGGTCATTTCTTTCTCGCAAATTTCGTAGAATTCTCCTACGTTGTAATCTGAAAGAATTGAAAAGTTTTTTACATTTGTATAGGTACTGTCCAATAAAAAATAAATATATTTGTTTACCTTTCCTCTTTTTTGTTAATTTCATTCACAAGCAGCAAAATTAAAAATTCTTCCTCCATTATGCTATTCTTCATTTTTATTTATTTTATTGTGATCGGCTTGTGAGCTGCTCAACAGGACATCACAATTTTGACAGTTGTTGTGATGCTCACAACTTGTGAGGTTTTTGCTAGAATACGAAAACGTCACAAATTGTGACTCACCACTCTATTGTGATGTTGTTGTGACATATGGGTTTGTTAATCTATTTTTCAAACTTAGCAGTTCGTTCAGTTGATCTTTTACTTTCTGTATAAAATACAGTAATTTATATTGCTCGATTTTAAAAACGCTAGTCAAGGCATTTTCATTAATTAGAAATTGCAGTGTTTTCGCAGAATCGATATTTATTATAACTGCAGGATTTTAGTCAAAAATGGTAGAAGTTGATGTTATATTGTCTGAAAAAGTGAGTAAAAAAAAACCACTCGAATACATTATATATGTTAATGACAACAATATGTTTGTAAAATAGGACGAAGTAGTAGACTACAAACCAAAAGATGCCCATAGCTCATTGGATGAACTGGATATTGATGATTTGTATGTCAGATATAAAGTAAGTAAATTTGGAGGCTTTTTGCAATTTACATTTATACGTGATATTTTGCAGAAATTACAAAAAACTCTTGAATTTCTTGAAGTTCAGGAAGAATATATAAAAGATGAACAAAGAAATTTAAAGAAAGAATATCTACATGCTCAGGAAGAAGTAAAACGTATTCAATCTGTTCCGCTAGTTATTGGACAATTTTTGGAAGCTGTTGACCAGAATACGGGTATTGTCGGTTCTACGACTGGCTCTAATTATTATGTTAGAATATTGTCTACAATAGACCGCGAACTTCTTAAACCTTCAGCCTCAGTTGCTTTGCATAAACATAGTAATGCTTTAGTTGATGTTTTGCCGCCAGAGGCTGATAGCTCTATTTCAATGTTACAACCAGATGAAAAGCCTGACGTAAGTTACGCAGATATTGGTGGAATGGATATGCAAAAACAGGAAATTAGAGAAGCTGTTGAATTGCCATTGACTCACTTTGAATTATATAAGCAAATTGGTAAGTAAACAATTATATGGTTTGTAAGTTGGTGTGGAATTACAAACTGCTTTCTTTGCCTGCCTACTGCAGAAATGTACCAGCATTTTTTTTTTCTGTCTGGAATACTACTTTTTAACTGAAAAGTAATGTAATTTTGTCATACATAATAGTTATTGGAGTTAAGAACTACAATTCTTATGAATGGTTGCTGGCTGTAATTAGTTCTTTCGTTAATTATTTACTGTAAGCAAACTCCTTGTTATATGGATATGCTTTTATAGTATGCATGTGCATACGCACTGTGAATCTGACGAACACAACAGAACAAACCTGTATGAGATGCGTCACATATGGAAGAACCGTAGCCAAATTTGTGAATTTTATTTTTGAAATACAAATAAAAAACCTCAGCAGTCAGGTAATTGTGGCACCTACATTAGGACTTGCATTTTGATTATCAATTCCCAATAATTAACGACAGGGGCTTGGTTTTTAAATTTCTTCTTTAATAGACGTTATGAGTTGTAGTGCAGATATTTGGTTTAAGAATGACTCATTCGTAATCCGTAATCTTCTAAAGCCTTTATCCGGTTATTAAGAGTTGTCTGAAGTAGTGTCATAATTATAATAGCGCTATTATCGGCAAACAGAAAATAAGTTGCGAATTCGTTAATATTCAATAGAAATCTGACATTAAAAATATCACGGACTACGTACACTGCCTTGTACTCAGACTTAAACTTCAAAATGTTCGGTTATTTCTGCGATTCCATTGGGGTTTTCACTGCTCGATAGAGCTTGAATAAACTCGGAGTTACAATTAAAAAAAAAAAAACATTTTAAAATAAGAATATTTCAAAATTTTAGGTATCAGGTTGTAACATGTATTGTGCGTTTTTTTCGGAAGTTATTTTCCAGTTGCCGTAAAATGCGCAAAACCAATTCAATGCTGAAACAATAATTGAAATTAGTAGTTAAAAATGTGTTAACATTATTATAAACGTTTTTAACTGAATGGAAGTAAAGCCATTTCAGAAATCCAAAATGTTATGGAGAGGGCATTCTTTGCGTTGTTTTGCAAAGCTGACCTAAGGAACGAACCTCCTTCCAGTAGGCCCGAATAGCTAGACGATTAGCTCCTGAAGTCCACCGTCGAGAAAAATCCCACTGTAACGGTAATAGAACTCAACGTTAGCCATGTCCGTTGACACAACTAATACGGGAAAAGTCGTAAATTGTGGAAACTGGTCCCAACATAATCTTTAACCCAGAATCGAAGCTTGCACTATACTTCTATCGCGTCACAATGAAGAGCCGTTTTTAAAAAGGATTGGAGATGAAAAAGCATTCAATTCGCCACCAATAGTTTAGTCCAGAAGACAGACCAGCACAACATTCCAAAGTTTGGCTTCACCTTCTCAAAATGTTATTGTCTGTACAGTGGGATGCTAAGGGAATAATTCATTTGAGCTGTTGCCTCGTAACAAAACTATCACCGCAGAAGTCTACTGTCAACAGTTGTGGAGATGAAACTCGGCATTAGAGCAGAAACAGTCAATTCTTCTTAATCGAAGGGGTGTTCTATTCCGCGCTGTGTACAAACATTTTAAAGGTACTCATATATTTTGAGCGCGCGCTAATTATATTAAAAAAAATCCAACAGGATAACGCTCGCCCTCATACACAAAGTTCTGCATTCTGCATTAGTACCTTCAGATTTCCACTTGTTTCGAAGTCTGCAAAATTTCCGTTAAGGAAAAGTCTTAGATCTGGGGATGATGTCCAAGAGGCTCTTGGGGTATTTTGTTCGTCAAAGTCAATCAATATTTTTAGAGTCGTCATTAGTAAGTTACATATCTGAGAGGTGGGCATAAGACATTCAAAAATCGCGGATTACTTATACGGATATATATTTTACAACCTGAAGCTACTACATTTGCTGTACACATATGTATATGTATGTACTCCACACATAGTTCAGAACCAAAGAAATGCAGTAACCGATGTTGACAAAAAAAAAAATCACATGTCATTTTTTAACAACCACTGATTGCGGCTATTAAAAGTTTCGATTGACAGAATTAATGAAGTGCATTTCAAATTTCATTCCTACACTTGCTTAGAAAAAAACCTATGCAAGAGAGTGAAAGAAAGTTACATACATTACATACAATTAGTACTAGTACAGTAGATGAACTTTCTTAAGAGCGTAGACTTTAAGCTCAGTGCGGCACGTGTTAACGTAGTCGTAAATTATATGTAAAAAAATACAATTGTATATTTAAAAAAACACGTTTCTCAATTGGTATATCGATTCGCGCGCATGTTGCGCGGTCTTGCTGGAACGTTATTCCCAGGGTCATCTTTGAAAAAATACAGGCCAATGATTCCGCCAGGTCACAAACCTAACCAAGCAGTGCATTTTCCCATTTTTCCGGGTGCATTGGCAGCTTTTCTATTGAATGAAGTTCTTCATCGGACCAAATACGGCAGTTTTGTTAATTACCATACTTTTTCAACTAGAAGTGAGTTTCGTCGCTAAAGACAATTTTTCGATAAAAAAACGGAGTTTCCTTCCTTTTTTTTTTTTTCCACCTATGCGAGTTACACAATCCCAATTGCTGCGAACGGCGAAGAATGGACAAATAAGGTTCTTCATTAACACTAGCGAAACGAACAGTAGAATTTTCCCCTGTACGCACTTTACGCATGCGGGTAGGTGGCTTGACTCCAATAGCGTTAAATTGGTGCAAAGTTTGCACGCTATGTTTTGAATTGCTTGATTAGTAGATGGATTATGACGACCGTAAAATGGTCGGAGTGCGCGAAAAATATAGAACACGAATTTTGATAATAAAATTCAATAATTTGTAAATGTTTCTATGTATGACATGGTAACGCTAACTGAGCATGTTTGACTTTGATACATGTCACGAATTACTGGAAAACCAAACCCAAAAAAACACCCTTTATTAATCGTTTAAGATAACTCATATATATGCACTTTAAAATTTTTATTAAGTCCAGCATTTACAACAAATAAAAATTTAATTAATTATTTATTTCTATTTTTTTAAGAAGAACTCAATAGGATATGAGAGCCCTTTAAACTAAACAACGATTTAAGTTGCCTGAAAAAAATGTTTGTCTTTCGGACCCGGTCGGAATTGAAGCCAATATAGTACCATTTGCGCCACGGCCACTAACTAACAGTCTGATTCATTAAAAGCTTATTTGATATTCTGTTTAATATTTAACCGTCAAAGAGATTTTATAAATTATTCACTATACTAATGCGAACAAAGTTTAGGGAATAAGCTAGTAACCAAATATAATTATGCAAAAATTAAAATTTATTTCAGTACTTGGTGAATAAAATAGGTGCGCTGTGCAATAATGAAAACAATTTTATTATTAAGCAACAATAATTTTCAGCTGCACTTACGTGCTAGGGCTTTTTCAATCCGTCGAGGCATTGACTCAACTAATGTACGGCATTTTGATACGGGTATGGAATACGATTCTTTTGGACGGCTTCCTCAAAATTTCTCCTTATTGGGAAAAATATTGACTAAACATTATCCCCTCACCCCTCTCCACAATTTCCTCTTCGGGTTATTCCACAAATTCTCATTTGGATTGATAATCTGGAAATTAACTTGGTCATGAAATTATAAACGGAACAAAAATTATTACGGAAAAAATCATTCATTTTTTGCTGCAGAGTTATGTGTGGTTCTTTCAATGAATTTCTAGGAGATATAAATTTGGATATTTCCCTCTCTAGCGCATAATTTTCTTCACGGTCATCCTCATCACTTGACTTTGCACATAGTTCTTGTGTTTTTGGGGTGGCCACAGGAAATTCCTCACTATGAGGTGTTGGCATGGAAACAGAAGCTACTTTAGGCTATTTTATTTTGCTTTTATTTATTTTTTATTTAAGTTGTATTTATTTATTTATTAAGTTAAACAAAAATAACAGTCGTCATAATGATTCGCTTGTTCACGCAAAATCATTGGAATAGCAAACGACATCGACTTATTTTTCCAATTTAACTATTCGATACACGAGATACAAAACAGTTTTGTTTTTCCATATTTAGTTTATAAATTGTATTGGACTTTCACTTAAAACTATTTCAACATAACTTAAATTACTTTTTTATATTATTTTGACTGCCAAACGATTGAGCAAGACAACTAATATGAATTATTGATGCACTTAATACATTAAAGTAGTAACACGATAAGTTGACGTGATGATACATTTTTGCTTTCTATTATAATTTGAAGTAACTGTAAAGAAACGGTTACACATATCATCACTCATTATACCAAAACCTTGTCACGTAGCTATACAGGACATTCCACTCTTGGCCATTCAGGATTAGGATTAGTGAGCCCGTCTAAAGGTCTTTAAAATTGGACAGATGCCAATTTTTTTAAGCGCAGATTATAAAGATTGCACTCTGCATTCTCTACAACTCTATGTGGTGTAAAATTTAGACGCAGCAATTTACCTCTGGACTTGAAAATCGTTTAAAGTTAGTCCAAGCCGTTATGGTTATGGTCTAGCGTTCGATATGTAATCCTAGCCTCACTTTGCTGCGCTTTCACTCTAAAAACAGGGTAACATATAGTTCGGCGTATTTTCCGGTAAATGAAACATTTTGTTTAAAAAGTATCAGAAATTTTTCCAGCGCTTTATACTGCGCGGCACCCCAGACTTGTGCTGCGTGGCTCAATGATGGACCACATGATGTGTTCGATGCTCTTTTTACTTAGCAGACACCTCCCTTTTAGCTTCCTGAAGTTTTTCGTTAATATGATTTTTAAATAATAATCGAGGTGTTATGATTACCCCCAGATACATATACTCCTTCACTCCAGTAGCCCAGTCTGTTTATCATCATTTGCATAGTTATTGGCGATTTCCGTAACATAAAAATGTCATCTGCGAAAAGGAGCTTTGTACGAATTCCATCAAACACGATTCCTCCTGATAAAAACATTTTGCGGTCATCTAAGTATAAAGAGAAGTAGACTCAATAGGCAATCCTGTTTAACTCGAACTCGACTCGAACAAATTGAGTAATTTGTTATCTAACACCGAATTCCTATTTTACTCATAAAGGTTTTGAATAAATCTGAGTATCAGTCTCCGTCTAGCATTCGTTGCGTCAACATCGTTTCTCTAGTCTGACTTTTCTCTTCAAGTGCATTATCTAATCACTTTAACCGGTTGTTTTTTTGCCATTCCCTTTTCATATAATCTCTTTCTTACTCTCACGCCTAGTGTAACTTTCTATAGTGTTTGCCCCAATCCATTAAGCCCATCCCGAAGGACTTATGAATGAATGGGAATAGATTCAAGGAGTTATCTGCGGATACACATCTTAATCACCGCACCTTCACTCTCCTCCACACAAATGATCAAAAAGGATTGCTAAATTCGAAGAATTCCCCCAACTTCCTCCCCGAACAAATTGCAAAAACCCTAAATTTGTCCTTATTTCATCTAATGATGAAAATAAACCACTCTCTAGGGTGAGTATCTTTGTTCTAAAGAAAGCAATAGATGCTATTAGTTAAGAATACGAAAATGTCTCCCAACTTCGCGATGATAGCTTATAATTCTTGCAAAAACCAAAACTGTTGCAAAAAAAATTATAAAGATGGCTAACATAGTAAATCAATGTCCAGTTAAAATCAATATCACGATCGCAAAGGAATCGTATTTGCACCTTAACTTATCAATGTTCCGGAGTCAGATATTATATCGGAAATAATCATGTATTACGGAGGTCTAAAAATTTATTAAAAACGTTGACGGCAAGCAGCGCTCGCTTGCCTCAGTCATTACATTTTATCTGTACCAACCTCCAACTTCGGTGGAAATCGGATTTTACAAAGAAAAAATCAAGGAGTACATTCCTAATCCTATGAGGTGTTGCAAGTGCCAGAATCTTGGGCACACCATAAAAAGGTGCACCAAAGAAGAAATTTGTGCCACATGCAACTTACAAGCATATGGAAATGCTCCCGCCACTTGTACACGTGTTATGTGTCCACCAACTGCAGAACCACATCCGTCCTCTTAAGTGCCCCAAATATAGGGTTTTCCAATAGGGACTTGACAATTTTGAATTTAATTTGTGAACTCACTCTTTCACCAATCATCAAACTGTCACTGTCAATTTATTCAGTAAACTCAACATTTTTATCATGATAAAGTAAACTATCGAGCAACGTCTGCAAATTATAAAAATTTTCTATAGATATTCGGAGTCGGCGTTAGCTCCAATTTTCGGTCGTAATGCTAGCCCTAGTAGACAGGCAATAACAAGTTAAGTGCAAAAATTTGAGTCTACACATTCTTTGTGTGATGTTGCCGTGTCAGTAAGACAACGGGTTTGTCGAAGTGTCGAAAATATCGTTGCCGTTCAGACGTCCGTAGCAAACGATCCAAATCAGTCAATTCCACGGCGTTCTCAGACCACATTATGGCGTATTTTGCGTAAGGATCTTGGTTTACATCCATACAAGATCAATACAATTGAAGCCGAT
This sequence comes from Volucella inanis, assembly GCA_907269105.1. Lineage (NCBI taxonomy): Eukaryota > Metazoa > Arthropoda > Insecta > Diptera > Syrphidae > Volucella > Volucella inanis. Next base: position 126,494,285 of record OU026156.1, on the reverse strand, counting down.
GGATCATTTGAAGCGACGTACGTTCTCCGATTGGGTTCTGGAGAAGATGCGCCAAGATTTCCGATGAATTTCATCGGAAAATCATCTTTAGTGACGAAGCTCATTTTTGGTTCAATGGGTTCGTCCACTTCATCCACAAAAAATAACTGTTTGGTGCGGTTTGCATGCCAGCGGCGTTATTGGGCCATATTTTTTCGTCGACGATAACAATCGTCACGTTACTGTGAATGGTCAGCGTTATCGCGCCATGATCACCGATTATTTTTGGCCGCTTGACTATTTTCTGTGGGGCTACGTTAATACATTGGTTTATGCCAACACGGCTCAGAGCCAACATTGAACGCGAAATAGCGGCCGTTTCGGCCGAAATGTGTGGTCGAGTCGTTGAAAATTGGGTCCAACGAATCGAACGCTGCAAACGTGCCCGCGGTGGCCATATGAACGAAGTCGAGTTCCATTCATAAATGTTTTGATTGTATTTCCAGCCAATAACAAAGTTTTTGAAATATCTCAAATGGTTTGCCTTTTATTTAAAAAAAAAAAGGTTGTCAAGTCGTTATTAGAAAACCCTATACATTAAAAAAAAAAGAAATTCTAACAATTAAGACGAGAAACAAATGCAGCATGGCTGAAGCGAGACGCTTATATGTGGGTTTTCACCCGACCAATAACGCATATTTTGCTTATTGACGAACCCATTGAGCCAAAAATGGGCTTCGTCACTGAAGATGATTTTGCGACTCCGAATATCTGTAGAAAATTTTTATAATTTGCAGACGTTGCTCGTTAGTGTACTTTACCATGATGAAAATGTTGAGTTTACTGAATAAATTGACAGTGACAGTTTGATGATTAGTGAAAGAGTAGAGACACAAATAAATTCAAAATTGTCAATTTCCCATTGGAAAGCCCTATATAACCTTAGCAAATCAATTGAAACAAGCTTTTATAATATACCCTACAATGTTAAAGGAAAAACAGGCAACAACCTTTCCACAGATAATGCCATTTTACGGGAAAACTTAAAAACAACTTCATATAACTCTCTTTCATACTCACAAGTTTCCACTTCTCTAAATTTGCAAACACCTACCCCTTCTCCTTCTAACTGAAAAACAACTCCACATAATTCTCTTTTATACTCACTAGCTTCCATTTCTCTAAATTTACAAACACCCACCTCTTCCCTTTCTAACCCATTCACAACAACTACAAAATACCCACTCCCCTTTTTTTAACGCAAAGCCGATTCCGCCTTAGACGTTCAAAGGCTATTTCAAAAATCTCCCTTCAAATGCGTCAGCAAAACAGGGTGAATCAATTTTAGTAAAAAGAGATATACAACATAGGGAAATTCCTATTTCTTCAATTCAATTTTCCAATAAAAATCTGTATAGTCTCCTTTTACATTCATCCTTAATAATTATTTTCTAAAAAATATAATCTAGTGATCTTAACTGGAGATGTTAACTAATGAAATATCCTCTGGAGATCACCCAGATCGAATCACAGGGGGAAAATAATTGAAAGCTCTCTTCTAGACTCCAAATTCTCCATCTTGAATGACGGCTCGCCAACCCATCTCACTACACATAACACCCTCACCCATGTTGGTATAACCTGCCCTTCACCCGAACTTATTTCTAAAATACATTGGCAAACAATAGATGATCTTCACAATAGCGATCACTTTCCAATAGTCACAATTCTTAAACTCAACCACTATCTTAGACACACCACCCCTAGCCTAAAATTTAAAACTGACAGCAAACTGGCTAGTTTTCAAAGCTCATGCTTTACAAAACCTGTCGGATAAAATTCCAACAACAAACACAAATAAAGAAGTCGCAACTATATTAAAGGCAATTAGATATGTTGCAAACGTTGCGATCCCGCAAACACACCCAAAACAATTCCAAAGAACAACCCCTTGGCGGAACGCGGACCTAGCTGAAAAATCAAAATGGTAGCTTGGAAAATATTAAAAAAAAAAAAAAAAAAAAAAAAAAATAGAAACCAAAACAATTTAGTAGCCTTAAAAAAAGCGAATGCAAGGTTCCGAAGACAGTTCAAAATAGCCAAATCTAAAAGTTTTGAAGATTTTACAACTGCCATTAATCCCAACACCCCAACAAGCAAAGTTTTGAACAGTATTCGATGCCTAACAGGAAATCCAACCTCACTCACAATAAGCCATTAACCCTATGGTCCACTTTTAAATCCATCTGAAATAGGAAACTTCATATCATAAAGTTGGTCAAAGTATTCAACCGACTATACTTTCTCAAATGTGTGGTAATTCCATGGTAACTCGCGTTACATTCAGATGATGCATTGACATTCAGATGATTGAAATTATCTTTTGCACTTGTTATTGTGCATCATAAAAAAAGTTTTGTATATATAACATTTTTTTTAAAAATTTGAAAGCAATTAGCAACGCTGCCATATTTAATTAATTCCTTGACATAAATACCATAAACGGATTGGAAATTCCCTTTTCTTTTTCTTGCTTCATGTCCTCTTTTCATGGAATTACCCACTTTAAAAATCTGAAAAAAGACTCCTTATTCTGTCCTACTCCTTCTCAAGAAACCAATTTTAACGCTCTTGTCATTGAACAAAATATCTCAATTACTGAGCTTAAATCGTGTCTAACGATAAATCTTCTAGTTGGGATAGAATTTCATACCCTATTATAATAAATTTTCCAGATAAAGTAAAGCTCCGAATCCTCAACCTCTAGAACAATATCTTAAATGCAAGTATTAACCCTCAAATCTGAAAAACAGCCTCAATACTCTCTATCCTTAAACCCGGTAAAGACAAACAAACGCTAGAGGGCTATCGCCCGATTTTACTCTTACCATGCCTTGCAAAAGTACTTGAAAAAAATAGTTGCTAAAGGAATATTACGGTATTCTGAGACTAATAATCTTCTTAGTCCAAACCAAGTAGCGTTTAAACCGGACCGATGGTGTACAGATGCTATTTTTTATATTGATGACTACATCTCCAGAGCCTTGAGTTCTAAAAACCATGTGTCGATTCTCACTTTAGATTTCGAAAAAGCATTCGACAGAATAGGCATTCATGTTATATTAAATAGACTAAACGAATGGGGTTTTGGCCCCAAAATTTTCAACTACGTGAAAACGTTCTTCATTAATAGAAAATTTTACATAAAATGTAATGGTTTCCACTCCTCCTCACATCGACTTGGCAATGGCATTCCCCAGGCTTCACCATTGTCAGTTGAATTGTTCTCAATTGCCTTTCAAAACATCTGCGAAATCCTATCCAAATTCTGTGTAAAAGACAACACATAAACGATATTCAAAATATTCTTACCCACGCAATTAAAAACATTTTGAAATGGGGAATCGCCTCAGGTTCTAAGCTTTCATTATCTATTATTATTATTATAACTTATTAACATATGATTAAAATACATAAGTTAATACATAGAAACGAGCACTAGCTGCAGAGGCCTTCGGCTCTAAGTACTTAGTTCTAAATTAAAATAATATGGGTTAGTAAATATACTTAAATATGTAGATTGAATTTATTTGCAAAGTTATTAATTTTGACAATATTCTCGTTTGGTGTTTACTTAAAAACTCGTAAGGTTATTGTTGGTTTGTTGGTAGGCAGTTACGATATTCACCTATTCCTAGGATGTGACTGATGTTGATTTGGGAGTGACAGGATTGACAAGATGTTGGTGGGTGAAGGCTGTATGTCCTAAACGCATCCTCACGAAGGTAGTGTTCATGCCTTTTAAAGTTGTGGTATGGAAGGTTGGCTGCAATCTATTCGTGTTGATGGTCGAATAATGATGATGGTAGTTATTCCAAGCCAAAAGTTGCTTAGATTTAATCTTTTTGTTGATGGATCTTAACATGTCAGATCTGGTGTGAATTGCAAATTTGTGCACTGGAGCGCTGTGTGCAAGATATCTTATTATGTTGGCTGTCGCAGCAAGGCTCTTTTTTGTTTCTAAACAATGGTCTTTCCAATTATAATTATTATTAAATATTAAACCTAGGATACTTAAACTATTTACACTTTCTATATCGAGGATATTAACGTTTAAAGTTAAGCCTCTAT
>OU026156.1:126291588-126490075 GCA_907269105.1 Volucella inanis | reverse complement strand
AACCGCAGTTACAGACCCAATATTATTATTACTATTATTATTGTATTATTTCTATTATTATTATTATTACTTCTATTATTATTTTTATTTTTAATTTTATTTTCATTAAATTTATTATTATTTTTATAATTATTTTTTGTTTTTTTTTTTATTATAACAATGACTTCATTTAAATTGCAAGTAGATTGCAACAACAATATAGATAGAAAGGATACTAGCACAACCTGCCAGGATGATGCCAGCTAATTTAAAGCATTAGCTTAATTTCTAATATCATTTCATACACAATTGTTTTGTTATCAGTAAAGACAATTGTAAGAAGTTCTAGGATTTTGGTCAGCGTAGGTCTATTGGTACTTCCTGGCAAGGTTCGGGTGCTTTTGTTATTAGATAAATATGAGTAACGTTGGTGTGTCACATTTTTATATATATTTTTAGTTTCCTTTTGCTAAATCATTTTTTACATAACTGGCCTTGTCTCTGCTTAACTGTAAATAAAGGTGTTGGTATTTACTCTAGGAGACTTTTCTTCTTTGTTTCCATGTCTGATACAGATATTTTTCCAAGCTTTATTATTGTAGGAGGTATGGTGTAATTGTTTTTGATAGCTGTGATTGCTGACAGGGTATTAGGCGATTATCATTGTTTTACATTTCTTAATATGCTGTACTGTACTTAATATTACATACGATTCAGCGGCAAAAATAGAGGTGAATGTTCAGATACTACTTAACTTTGTGTATATAACAACAGCAAAAAAGAGTCCATCATTTGACTAAGAGTCATAACAAAAACCAGTTGTCATCTCTGTTATTGGTATCACCTGTTAAAAATTTCTTGTATTTTTATTAAGCTGTACTTTTGTGTGTACTATCTTGAGGTCACATATTTTAACGAGGAGGGTGATTTTATTCTATAATAAGAGAAGTTTTGTAAACAATTCCTTCAATTATATGTAATAATCTGAACACAGTAAGTAGATTTATGATTACTGTTGGGGAAGGGTAGTCATACATGCTCTAAAGAACGTGCGCTATGGAGTGCAAACACGCTTTTGAGCACTACGCATAGATTTGTAGAGGTTCACAAATATAAGGAAAACGACTCGGCAAACAGTGACACAAAAAATCTCCATCTTATGTAACAAAAATAAAAACAATTTTAAAGGTTGGTAGAAGTGGAATAAGAAAAAGAGTCAGAAGATTGGAGACGATCAACCAGCGTGCTTGTGCAATAGCCTCTTAATTGACGTGAACACAAAAGTAAAAATTGTAAAATTAGAATTTGATAAAATATTTGATTTGTGTAAAATACATTGATAAGTTAATAAATATGGGGTGATTCCTCGTAAGGTTTGATTTTCAATAGGCTTTTTTTGACAGATCACGCGTGACTCCTATCAAACTACTTTGTCTTTTTTGTCCAGTATCGTTTGGCAAGTCATCATTAAGAGACTCACACCACAACAGCGTCTTCAAATTGTTTAGCTGTATTAAGAAAATCAGCGTTCTTTGATAAATGTTTTTCGTGCGATTCGAAGAACAAACCTCACGATGAATAACCCTATACAAAACTTAAAAAAGCACTAATAGAGCGTCACTCCTTGAGCGAGAGTAAAAGAATCGAGGCACTGTTGTCGGAGGAGTAAATGGGCGATAAAAAACCATCTGAGTTTTACTTCAGATTTTGACGGGGCAATCAATGATTCTTACTGAAAGCTTAGTTCTAGAACTCTGGAAACGCTGCCTTCCCACACTTGTTCAGGTATCATTTAAGTCAAGCTCAAAGCAAAAAATAGAAGATCTACGTGAAAAAGCTGACGACGTTTTCGAATCGACGAAATCGATATTGTTCGCGCGAACCATCATATTCCTATGACGTAGGAAGACGTGACCAAAACCGCAATAACAACATCCTTTTTCTTGTCTTGTCCTTTTTGAATGAAAAATGCGTTTTCGGTGCATCCACACTAAAGTAGTTGGGATTTGAAATTTCGAAAGAGGGAATCCAACCATCACAAGAACGAGTGAAGGCAATACGTAACTCTCCCGAGCCAAAATCTATTAAAAATGTGCAACGATTTTTAGGTATGCTTAATTTTTATCTTAATTTTAACACCAATTTACAACCATTTAACAACCATTTTAAAAATTAAAAATTCACAAAGGATATTTACATGGCCAACAGACCGTTAAGAGGCTTTTACAAAGGCAAAGCAAAAACTGGCTGAAGCTACCCTACTCATACATCCATTAGAAAATGCTACACATAGCATCAGCACTGATGCATCCCACACCGACGTTGGAGCTGTCATACAGCAATTGAGGGGGGATCAATGGGAACCAATAGCTTTCTTCGGCAAAAAGCTTTCGCCTGCACCTATAGAACTTTGTCGAAGGTCAAGATTTTCGCGTCTTCATAGACAGCAAACCTGTTACTGCAGCCTTAACACCAAAACCAAACGCAGTCCCAGACAAGAGCGACAACTCGATTTTATATCCCAGTTCACAAATGATATAAAATATGTCAAAGGCTCATTAAATGTCGTAGCCGATACTCTCTCACGACCAAATACAGACTCAATCGAGCTGGTTTTACCTGGTATCGAAGATCTTGCCAAGGCACAAGCCGACGAAAAAGAACTGATAGCACTCAGGTGCTCGCAAATTCCAAAATTAAGTTAGAAACTATTAAAATACCTACCTTCTTTGAACCTACTCTTATGGTGTGAAACCTACACCAACAACAACCAGCCATATATTTCTGAAAATAAACGAAAAACGATGTTTCATTCAATACATTCTCTTGACCACCAGGTATTCGCGCAAGAAAATAAAAATGATATACTTTCGGCCCAAAATAAACAGCGACATTAATACATGGAGGACGATTTCAGCACATAGACATGCATATTGTCGGTCTCCTCCTCCATCAAGCGGCTATAAGTACATTTTAACAATTGTAGACAGATAGACAGATGGCCAGAGGCATATTCCGTTCGAGACATAAATTCAGATACGATTGCGAGTAACTATGTCCGTGAACACGTTTCAAGGTTTGGAGTTCCCAACACTATAACCACGGACCAAGGTTCGTAGTTCGAATCAAAACTATGTAGGGAACTAAGCAAATCTCTTAGGATGTCGCGCATTCGCATTACCGCCTACCACCCGCAGGCCAATGGCATGGTAGAGATGTTTTACCGCCAACTTAAAACAGCAATTCGATCATCTGGAGATAAACAACACTGGACACAGATGCTTCCTTTAATGATGTTAAGCATTCGTACCTCGGTTAAAGAAGATTTAAAGCACACGCCCGACGAACTCTTATACGGAGAAAATATTAAAGTTCCGCATGATTTGTCCTCTTCAACTATATTACTAAAAATAATGATGAATTTAAACTAATCGAACAACTGCAAACATTCTACAAAAACATACCAAACACAACACTCGAAACCAGGAAAACCAAAACACATCCCTAAAATTTATACACCTGCGGTTACGTCTTGATAAGGACTGATAAGGTAAGACAGAGACTAGAGTCACTTTATGTATTATCATTAGGTGCCTTAGAAAACAATTTATGATTGACATATTAGGACGACCAGCAACGATTTCCATTGACAGACTTTAACCATTTTCCTCAACATCTGACAGCTGTTTGGGTGGGGGCCGATGTTGAGGTTCACAAATAGAAACGTCTCGGTAGAGAATGACAAAAAAATCTCCATTAGATGACAGTAATAAAAATAAAAACAATTTTAAAGGTTGGGAGAAGTGGAATAAGAAAGAGTCAGAAGATTGGTGACGATCAACGAGAAAAATTAGAATTTGATTAAATATTTGATTTGTATAAAATACATTTATAGTAAACGAAAAATCCGTAAAAAAGGAGAAATCAATAGATTGCTAGATTATAGTATAATTTAGGTAACATTTCAGATCGTATAGTATCAGAGTTGATATAACAACAACTTTACTTGACTTAATTATATATATTTACTCTAAAAGTACGATTTTTTAAATATGTTTAGTGTTTTTTAAAGTTAAATTTAGTATCGAATATAACACCAAATATCTTAACAAGTTTAAAATCGTAAATATTTATGCTATTAAGGGTAAGTTAATTAAGTAGCATAGTTTTTAAACTAAAGTACATAGCAAGACAGAAACCAAAACGAGTTGATAGAGTTGCCACATATGTTATAGTAAATCGCAATTTAAATTTAAAATCCTTATCGGATGTGTATGTAATCCCATACAGTGTAAGCTAGTTTTTTGGTAGTCTCAATTCGTATAGTTCGAAATATTCAGTGGTGTATGTGTGTGGTGAACTTAATACTCATATTGACCTCCTAATCTGTCATACAACTTTAAAAATGAATGTTCTATCAATGATTTAGATATTATCAACGTTTCTTCGGCTAACTCATTTTCGTCCCCATTGCTTTATTGATATACCGGGTGAGTTTTTTTAACTCGAGACATCCAAATTACTCGAAAAATACGCGACATCGCGAAAAATGTTTTAGACAAAAGTCACAAGGTTCTGAAGGGGACATAAGATGGTGACCACGAGCTTGACTTTGAGCCCCATTTTCAAGGTCAAACGAAGGTCATTTTTGATTTTTTGATGAGAACCCTTTTTTTTTTAAGAATCGTAATCTGCGTGAAAAATTACAATTCTTTTACATGAAACACTCATGTTAAATCGGCTAGATAATAAAATAATGAAAATAAAAATTTTTCTAAATCTTTGAAAGTTCACCTTTTCCTGAATTTAACAAGGTATATTTTTTAGGCAGTGCGCTGAATAACTTTCCCGACGCGTTTAAAAAGGATATATCTCCGTAATTCACAGGAGTAGTTCCTTTATTTGTGTAGTGGAAATGTTAATGATTTCCTAAAACTGTTAGGAATATCGAAAGTTTGGAATATTCTATTGAACTTCTACATTAACGCTAGTGTAAACTCTGCTGAACAATTCTTATAGAATTCAAAAGGAACACGATCTTCTCCCGGGGCTTTGTCCGGATATTCATCAACAAATAGCTGCATATTGGAATACCAATGATGTAAGCGCGGTATTGAAAATATTTTTAAAGTGATCTCACAGTTGTTGGGCTTTGAGACACAAAGAGACAACATTTGTTCGTCCGTTTATAGGTTTAACTGCCTTTGAAAATTCAGCAGATCTGGCACTGCTTATTAATGCTAAGATGGACTGTTAGAAAGATTTTTTTTTGTGTGTAACAAAGGCTTTTAAGCTTGTTAGCAGCAGCATAAAGACTTTTAAAAACATCAGTGTTGAATCTTTTTAGGAGTCTTTAAAACGAAAATGTTTTTAACCCTGCTTCCATGTATTCGTTGCCAAACCACTTTTGTTTGTTATTGCTGCATTTGCTGTTCTTTGCTGGACTTAATGGGGTAGCTTTTAATTTCGGTAAGAGATTCCATGTGTGGAATGAAGTTCATCCAGTTGCACATCATATTTAAATTCAATTCGTACTGGCCTCTAATCGCGTCAGTCCATATTAATTTGGGTAAAAGATTTAGTTGGTTTAAATTTTCTGCGGTTAAAATATCTAATGTTTTCAATATAATTTCCAGAAGCTTGTGATCCGCAAACGTTTACATTCCAATTCGAAAGCTTTTTTAAACAGTTATGCCAGTGTCCAGCAATGAAACAGTAGTCAATTATTGAGCACGCTGTTCCTCAAGGGAAAGTATAATCTCCTAAAGGACCACCATCACAACTTCCATTTAAGACCCAACAATCAAATTCATCCAATAATTCAAGAATTTTAGTGCCCTTACTATGGCAGACTTCATCTTTTCAACTAATCCTAGCATTTAAATCAATTAATAGTAAGTTCGGCGAGTTTAAATTGTGTAGTAAATCCCTGTTCTTTTCATAATCACACTGCCAGTGGTTGCAATTTAAGTAACACAAGTGAGCACTAAATGTAAATTGAAATTAAATTGAAAGTGTAAGAAAGACATGAGCCGTTTACCATATTTTGATTAGTAGTATTTCATGTCTTCCTTAAAATAAAATCTTGGCTCCCGTGGCAAGACGCTCTACATTTACCGGGCAGTCAATGAGTTAATTGCTGGTATCCATTTTATTTCATAGTTTGCAAATAAATTTTAAATCTAGTTACTTTGTTATTTAATACACGAGTTTCAAGTAATCAAATTACAATATATCAAGCGATTTTATGTACTTGAAAAGGACAACTACATACTTCCAATTTATTTTGAAGTTGTAGCTTAAAATTCTTAATTTATCCAGATTGCCTCCATTCTGGTAGCCATTAACACCTCATGCAGAAGACAAGTGTAAATAATTCTTTGGCTGCTTTCTTTAATTGTGACAACTGCAAAAGATGAACTTCCAAACACATTTGATTCCGACATTTTACGAATACCATTATTAAGTAATTCATTCATAAAATGTATTACACCTGGAGGTTCCTTCTTAGGAACTTAGGGTTTTATTCTCGCAGTACTTTTATCACTTGAGACAGATAACACCATAAGCATCCCAGTTCTGCTTTTGCCGAAGCTTGGTCGTTGTCGAATGCACGAAAGATTTTTCGAATTATTTTTGGTAATATTCGGAGAAGGAGATATTATAGAACACAAACTGAACGGCCAATCCAATTTGGTAAGGAAAGTAAGATAATTAAGCTAAGATATGTAGATGGAAGTAGTATTCTTTGATTCTTACGAGAAGGGACGACGCAATAGAGGTGGCGCAAACAAGAATAAGGGCACCACAACAGTCTTGGAGTGTAAAGCTGAAGACTGAAGGGGTTTATTGATTGTACTGTAGCGACATCTTAGTAAGTAGGTTTCTTTCCATACGACGTCGCAGTACGGGTGGAAGCGCTGGTATTAAAAGAGCTAAGTGCATGTGATCTCAGAGTGATATATCAGAATGATAGACAACTCAGTGATAAAACTTTCGTTATAGATGTTCACTTTACATGTTTAGCCTTAAACAAAAACGGAGATTAGTTCATATTATATCATGACTAAGAAAAACAAAGATTGCAATACATATAAATATATTAAGTGATCCAGGAATTTTCGTAAAAGGGGGAAATAACTCTTAACAAAGCAGATTCTTTGTAAACAAATAAAATCACAATTTTACATTAATGTAGGGGTGAAAACTACCAAATATATACATATGTACAACAAATTTACTTACAACAACTTGAATTTTTGCCAGCTCGCACTTATCTTGTTGCCAACCAGATGACCAACGTAAACCCGGTAATACAAACAAATGAAACGTCACAAATGCTGAAACAGGGTTTCCAGGCAATCCAAAGAAGTATTTTTTATTACTACGATTTGATGCAAATGTCATTGGTTTCCTTAAATATTAATTATGATAAGATTTTTACTTGATAAATACTAAAAAAATTTCATACCCAGGCTTCATGTTTACCCGACCAAAATGAATTGTAAAATCTAGATCTCTTAAGACAGATTTTACATAATCTTTGTCGCCCATTGAAACTCCTCCACTACAAATTACGAAATCCACAGACTGGTAAAGCTTTTCAACAGCCATTTTCACATGCTTAAAACTTGTATGGAAAAAAAGAATCAATTATAATAAATACATTATTAAACCATACGGAATCCTGTGCACTATGTGTAAAAAACTATGATTTTCTGACATATTGCGAACAAAAAAACCTAACGGTCGGAAAGGCAGTCCACTTTGAGTTACAATGGTTTTAAGCAAAGCTTTGCTCCTTCCTATCATGACACCTCTCTGTATGGTAACAAAATGGGTATCATTGAACTCTTAAGTACCAGTACTAAACGCGAAATTGAGATGTTAAAATTTAATTATAACGGCTTTCTTTAAAATTTAATTATAACGGTTACGTTTGTTAGAGTTGTTTTTACCTTCGAAAAATTATAACTAAACTATACAATTTAAGGAAAAAAATAAAATAAATATACACAAATCTAAGAGTGAAATGTAAATAAGGAATCTAAAAGGATTTTAATTAATAATCTGAAATTTGTTACCTTATTAGATATTAATGTAACGGTGAAGAAGTAAGAAACGCTTGAGATAAAATTTGTAAATGACAACTTTATTTGTCGGGTTCTATGTACGAGTATCTATGGATGAATCTCAGTTCACAGGGAGTACTCGCAATGGCACTTTTGAGCAGGAAAAATAGCAAACGTAAGGTGAACTAAATGCAGTGAATGGATTCGCGTGACTAAACGCTTGAATCACGTGACAACAAGGGGATCAGTAGTCAACATGGCAGATTTCTTATATGAGCGTCTTCAACGTATTGTACTTTGAACTGGGGTCAATAAGGATTTTTTTAGCATAAAGGATGCAATCTCAGATAGCTCTCAATCCCCGAAACGAGCTGCTGGCTCTAGAATATCTCCTTTTGTCGAAATGGTCCCAGAAAGAGTTTTGCCCTCCAAGTTAGGGGTTCTGCGAATGGTAAGACAACCAATAACTTCGGGCGAGGACGGATTTGCTGTTTGGTCCTCGACAAAACGTACGAGCCAAGCCCTAAGTACGGCGTTAAAATTATTTTAGGTGATAAAATGCTGAAGATTAGTGGTTCGTATCAAGAAGCTGTCAGCAATGCTAGAACTGGTGTACCGGATTTCAACCGGCAAGCGAAGCTTACCATATGTAAAAAAATAACTCGCTTATGAAGCGGCGCTGCATAAAATGACAGGAAAAGTTCGTGCATTTTTAAAATAAAAGGACGATCGAAAGGTGCTCCGGAAAAAAAAAACAGAAAGAGCATAGGAAGCGGGTGGTCGAGTAAATGTACAAGAGTTATTTTAAGAACAATGTTCGGATGTTTTAACAAAAAGCTAAAATAACATGTAAAACTAACTAGACTCGGACAGAAAATTGTAGAGATAAGCAAAGAAAATTAATTGTATGTAGTCATAATCGGCATTGAGGCTACAAAGCTGATGCAAGCAAAGATTTCCGGCCACCCGATCAAAATGAGGTAAATCTCTAAACTTAAGCTTGACAAAATATGGAGCCGTATTGATATGCTGCCATATCTTTTTTTGGTATCTCTATCAAACTAGTTAGATTGCACAAAATAATTAGAGAACGGTGCAGGTTGGACACAATATCACCGAAACCTCACAAGCCAAAACCAGAAGTTCTGTAAGATGTTGATGAGCTTTGGCATTCAAAGCAAAAAATTTTTTTTAAGTGCATAAATATTAGGTCTGTTCCCTCGAGAATTTGTAACAATATGTAAAAGAGAATTTTTGCTTAAATTTGAGGAGTAGAGTTGTATTCTCTCCTAAACCCAAAAATCTCGCGGAAACACGTTTTTGCAAAATGTGTTTAAAACGTCAAAAGTAACAAGTAACAATAAAACAAAAAATAAATTGGAAAGCAAAGAGAAGATTTTTAGATTGGTTATTTTGTATTACTATTTTATTGGTGTAATATACATTTAATGAATTAATATTAGACTCTTTTTTCTCGTCTTTGTTCATGTCCAAGTCTTCTTTTGAGTTATTTTCCATAAAATTGTCACAATTCACAAGAATATACACTTTTACGAATTTGCGGTTCTTTTCAAATTTAATTGATTTGACTAAGAAAAACTCGTGTAGAAATTTGTAAGAATTGCCAGGGTTGAGGAATTAATTACTTCCTCAAATGCGTTCTCTTTTACAAATTTTTTCTCAGGGAATTGTACAAATTTGCAGTCCTGGAACAGACCTATAATTTTAATAAAAATATGAAAAAAAAAAAAAAATTATATTTCAAAATATCTTATAATTTAAAAAAATATTAATTCGATAGTGTCTTTAAAACTACAGGTTTGAAGAGAAAACACATTACGTTTGTTTTTTTTTTTTTTAATACCAGTATCAGATTTTGATGTTATAAGAAGGGGTGATTCATCGTGAGGTTTGATTTACAAAATTGCCGTATTTGGGCTGACGAGCAAGCCGAGTACCAAGAGCTACCATTACATCCATTAAAAACAACGGTATGGTGTGGTTTATGGGCTGGTGGAATCATTGGTCCATATTTCAAAAATGAGGCAAATCAGAATGTTTCCGTCAATGGTAACCGTTATCGCGCCATGTTAACGGACTATGTGCTTCCTGAAATTCAAGCACATGGTCTCGGTGAGCTCTGGTTTCAACAAGACGGCGCTACGAGCCATACAGCGCGTGAAACAATGGACTTGTTGAGAAATCATTTTGTTGAGCCCTTAATTTCATGTTTTGTTACCTTTGGACTATTTTCTCTGGGGATATGTAAAGTCTCAGGTCTTCAAGTATAACCCATCTACGATTGACGATTTGAAAGCCAACATTACTTGTGTTATCCGCGAGATACCAGTCGCTATGCTCAAACGAGTCTCCCAAAACTAGACCTTGCGAATGGACCGCCTCAGACGTAGTTGTGGCCAACATTTAAATGATATCATTTTTAAAAAGTGAATGCCATGAATTGTTCTTTTAACCGATAATAAAAATTTTAAGTTCACTTTAAAATTTATGTGTTTTGTTTTACATTATAAATCAAACCTCACGTTGAATAACCCTTTACAAGATAATGAATCATTTTTGACAAAATAATTTTTACGCATAATGGATGCCTTGTTTAATAAGAGACAAAAGGAATAAAGCAAGGCTGTGTTTAAAACCACTGTGTGCATTTCTGATCCTACCCTTACTCATTCAATTCTTTTTTTTTTTTTTCAAAATATATCAAGGAATTAGCTCTATATATGCACGTATACAGAGTTCTGGAGTAAAAAAGTGGAATCTGTCAAGCAAAAATTCCTGAAGTTTCGAGGAACAAAAAATCTATCCCATTTAATTTATGGACACCTTCACTCTGAAAATACAACTACTAAAAATACTACAGCTATACTATGAAATACCCACCATATATGGTATTTTTATAAAACCTCGTGTGAAATTGCTTTTGCAATGTTTTACTTTAAATGTATTTTTCTCAAACCTTTTACTTAATATCTGGCTCTACAATAGAATACCTTCATTGGTAATATTGAAGTATCAACGGCGATACCCAAATCGACAATCAACGCAGCGCCGACTAAAATGGAAATTGGAACTGTGCAAGATGTAACAGTTAAGCTTTCAGTATGCTTCTGAAGACTACCCCCACTGATACGGATTTTAAGACCGAAACTACAAAAGAATGAGTTGTATCTTTTCAATTTAATTCTACCAGCAGATACTCAAAAAATAGTTAAATTTTGCACCACCTGCATTTTGCTAGCGATGGAGTGACTCACGAGCTTACACAAAATTTTTCGCAATGATTTTGGTTTACACGCTTACAAGATTTACTTGCTGCAAGAATTGAACCCTGGCGATCATCGTGATCGGCGATCGAGTAGTGACTTCGCTGATTAGGAGCTTGAACAATCGAAAATCGGTCAACTTTTTTACCGTAAAATTTTGCATTTTGCAAATTTGTAGAATTTGGACCGAGAAAAATCTAAAGGTACATAAGATATCAATGCACCCGAAAAATTAACTTTTTGGTGCGGTTCCATTCGTGAGATACAATTTGTATTTTATTTCAATATCAAATCTTACAGCTTTTTAAAAAAAGTCCTTTATTTAGATTTTTTTAAATATCAATTTCCGAAGCTTTTTTATAATGTTTCTCTTATTTAAAAGAGGAATGTTTTTCAACATGATGGAGCACCAGGTCAAAGTAACAGCAAGGTAGCTTCGTAGCTAAACTAAAAATGTGATTAACTCGGGCTGAAGTGTATTCATGTCTAGGAGAATTGATCCAATCGATCAGCTAGAGAACGACGCAATTAAAGAGCGGTAGTAAAATTTATTGAGATGAGGATGAAAAGATTTGTTAAAAACGAATTAAAAAGTTCAAAGTAATTTATAGCAGAACTCTGGTAGTCTGCTAGTCCGGAAGTCCACCTTCTGGAAACAATAAAATACTAAGATCTCAAACATGTAACAATCTTTTAAGTAATTCTTAGTAACGTAAATATGTATGTAAGTTTAATAAGAATATGTTTTTTTTTATAAAACATGCATTTGAAGTGCAAAACAGGACCAATTTTCCATAAAATTGTACGGTTTTCAAAATTTGTATGCTATTAAATTGGACGTCAAATATAATAAATATTTTTTTTTATAGCTAGCGCACTTTGGTGAAAACATAAAATGTTTGCACAGCGCGGTCTATAATATTTCAAATGCTAAAGTAAAATAGTACTTCCAAATCGGAGATGTCCCACTTTAACTGACGTACAATTTTTTGTTCGCCGAAATTCCAGGTCACTCTCTCAACTGGATTATAAACTAGACTGCAAATAATCCGGGCCACCCGTTACCTTGTAACTCTGATTCAGCTTTCTCAAAAAGTATAAAATTATCGTTCTTTTTTCTACAATGAGGTTAGTCAGTGTCTGTTATCATTTTTTTAAATTTTTGTCCATTGTTTACACAGCCGATTTTTTTTCGGTGAATAATGGATACGATTCCATAAGAAGCAGCTTAAGCTATAGCTCTTCTTCAAGCAGGCTTTGCGCAACGTGAGGTCGCTCGAAGACTTCAAATCAGCAGATCTCCGGTGCAACGAGTTTACAGAAGATACCTAGAGAATGGAGCATTCGATCGACGTCCAGCTACAGGCAGACATAGGCTTACATCAGCAGCAGATGATCGTTATATTAAACTTACTTTTCTGCGAAATCGCCGCCTCAATTCAGTTCAAGTCCAACAAAGTCTGCTTGACGAAGAGCAAGTGTTCGTAAGTTCAGATACCGTCAGAAGGAAACTTTCTGAACCAAATCTGACTCCAAAGAGAGCTGCAACAGTCCCAGTATTAACGGTGGCCCGTCGAGCACGGCTTGAATTTGCCCGAGACCATAGAGATTGGACGTTAGAGCAGTGATGAGAGTGATGAGTGATGAGACAAGGGTGAGTCTACATAGAAGTGATCGACGTCAGAGAGTGTATCGTCGCGTTGGTGAACGTTATTCTCAGTGTTGCATCGTGGAAACTTTTGCTTATGGAGGAGGATCTGTAATGCTTTAGAGTTCATCAAACGGACGATGACTTCTCATCGCTACATTACTGAAATCGTCGCAGACCATGTGGTACCTTACGCAGGATAAATCGAGCAATATATGCAGTTAGTATATGATAAAGCAAGGCCTCATGTTATTGAGAGCGTCGAATCGCAGTTGAAGAGGAGTGGAATGAAATTCCTCAAGATTTCATCGTCATGTTCGTGAGGTCGATGAATACAAAAACAGTGGCAGTTATCCGATCAAGGGGATGCAGTACTAATTTTGACCTAAAACTGTTTTTTAATTTTACTTTGTTATTGGATTTAATGTTTTATTTTATTTTATGATTACTTAAATTAAAACAACTGGAAAACGACTCTTTTTTGTATAATCTTAAATAAACACTAAATGAATTTAATAATCACTCATTCCATTTAATCAATAAGAAACGCACTTTTTTAGTTGTATGTTTTATATTTTCAAAGAAAATAGAATCAGAGTTCGAACGTAGCGGATGGTCCGGTTTATTTGCTGTCTAGTGTATAATACTTCTTAGCTTAGACACCCGGTATAGGTATTTAAGGTTCTTAAAAAGAATATTATGTTTAACTTACTCATCTTTTAATATTAGTTTTTTAATACACTCAAATCCGAAGTATTGCAAAAGCTCTTCTATCATTGCCGTATTAGAGTCGTAGATTTTTTCTAAAGAGGGTAAATTATCGGGTGCTAATAGTTCGTTACCAGTTGAAATAACTGCCACTTTTGGTTTCCTGAAATGGCTAGATTTACCAACAGAAGCTAATATTGATTTGACAACAACTTCGGAGTGATCGCTTGTCGGAAAAAGTTGAGAGCCTTTTTTCAAATCGCACCCAATCGGCCTGTAAACAAATGAGGGGATTTAATACGGATATTAGTGATTTAAAGAGGATAGTCTCATGTTCGATCTTCAAAAAATCTATTTCTTTGTATATTCTCAAAGCTTGATAAGTTAAAAATATACTGAGAAAATTTTAGACCGACACACTAAAAAAGTTACACTTTAAAGTTACAGCAAATAATAGGGGAGAGCGAAACCTGCAGCTGCGGCAAAGCTTTAAACATTAAACACGTTTTTCTCGACACTATTTTTTATCCGTCGGTCTAGATGATTTAAGAGAAAAACTATTAGACCGATTCGGCTGAAATTTTAACACAATATTCTACACATGAATGGTACTATCCGGTACCAGAATTGGATTGTTTTATCCACTTTTTTTTATCTCGATTCTAAACCGAAAAAACAGTCGATTTTTGAAAAAAAAATTTACAAGACCGCCATTTTGTTATTTGAATAACAACCCTACTGAATAATAATCTTTTTGGAATTTTGATTTTAGATGATTACAAAAGGAGCAATAAGGTCGCCAAAATGACGTTAAAATATATAAATTTTTTTATTTAACAAACACTTTTTTATGTTATTCAATAGCTAAATAATAACATAAATAATTATCATAAGAAGATTGTATTTCATTTTTCGCAAAAATAAAAAATCCTTAAAAACCTTCAAAATTTAATCTCGGACATGCGACTACCCCCTTCAGTTGCCTAACCTTATATCAAGATCCTTTTGCGGTTCTACAAGGATTTCCACTAAATCTTCAGTGCCAAATTTTGTACAACGCAAAAGTTTGGTATCTTCTACTTGAACGACACAATCTGCATATGTTGGAATGGGAGCTCCAGTATTAATTTTGAAACACTCATCTTCCTGAAGTTCGTAATCAGATATCTGTAAGAAATAAAAGTAAAAATTTATTAAGAAAAAAATAATAATAATAATAAAGATAAAAATTGTAGCAAGCCATTCGAGAGAAACTGATAAGAATGTAAGAAATATAAAGTGGCAACACTAACTAGTGGATGTAAAAATAAGAAATGAAAGTAAAAATTTACTAAGAAAAAAGTAATAATAATAATAAAGATAAAAATTGTAGCAAGCCATTGGAGAGAAACTGATAAGAATATAAGAAATATAAACTGGCAACACTAACTAGTGGTTGTAAAGTGGCCACACTAGGAAAAGAGTCTGCGCGTAGGTAGGAGATCAGTCGTAAGTCAAACACTGTAGAATATAGACGACTGTTTGTTAAACAAAAGCTGTTATAGTCTTGTGCGGGAAACTTTGTTTGAAAAGATTTAAGACAGTTTATTTTTAGAAATTTAAAATAATTTGCACTCAAAGGCTTCGTCAATTTGAACTAGTTCTTAAGTTGTTCATTGGCGCCAATCACATTTTGTCATACTTTTTGCATATACATAGATATTATTCAGGAATACAAGATTACGTTTTACGTAGAAATTTCTACCACTAAATTTATTTTTCCACCTTTGAAAACGTCTATTGTGACTTGGGAATTCAGAAAAATTAAAATTTATGTGAACACTCCTTTCTTTCTTTGATAACTCAAACAGAACATAGGTTATTTGGTAATTGCCAATATTGTAAATTACGTATATATTATTAGACAGGACGTTGTTACCAAAATAAGTTTCATATTTATGCCAAACATCCTATCATGATTGTTAATTACTAAAATCCTATAATTACCCATGCTATAAGAGCATGTTGAATCATTAGGTCTATGAAATATGATAGCTAGTACTGTAGTTCTGAACCTTAATAATCGATTCTAATTGATTCCCTCTTAAATTGATTTATTCTAAATTAACGTCGGTATTATTTGATCTAGATATGCACGATATAGTTCTATATAATGTGAATAGAACTTGCAATAGTGGCTTTAACCAATCAGAATGGTGAGCACGAAGAATGAATCGAAAAAAATAAATAAATCTGGAAGGTTTACTATAAAAGTCAAAATATTCTCCAGCATTTGTTGATGTAAGATGAAATCATTTTTCGATTTTTTTAAATGCACCCGCGACTAGTAGGATGTATGGAAGAGAACCAAAATAATCTATATGAAGAGTATGAAATGGAAGGGATACTTGTAATATTAAACAGGTTACCTTCATTCAAACAGATAACACTCTGGCTAAAGAAAAGGGACCATTATTAGATCAACATTTTGGATTCAGAAACCATAAAATTGGTGGTATAAATTGCAGCCGAAACAATAAAGGGATAGCATAATGCATCATATGCACTGAAATATTTTCCAAACTGAATCTTAGTTCGGATGACAAAATGAACGAAACAGAAAACGGGCTCCAATTTGTGGTACAAATTTACAGTCTTTTAGATACAATTATCATTTTATAGAGATATGGTTTAAAGTACCTTACACTAAAATATATATACAATTTTTAAATGTAATATCATAGATTTTATTGAAAATTTGAAGGAAAAGCCACTAAAAACCTTCATTAAAGATAGGATAGAATTATGTCTCAGCGAGCAAGAGAGAAGTGGTTATAACACTTGATTTCAAGCAATTTTAACATTGAGTGAAAATATAAATAAATTACAAAATGAGTAAATAAATAAATTAATAGATAAACGTACAAATAGATAAGTAACAACAAAAAATAAATTACAACAAAGGAACAACTAAATACAATAAATATATGAATAAATAAATGAATAAACAAATATATAAATAAATAAATAAATTTAGATAATATAAATAAATAATTCAATAAATAAGTAAATAAGAAAACAAATAAATAAATATAAAATAATTAAGTCATACTCTCATGAGACTATGCTGGAAATCAAGTCATTATTGGACGAGAAGCAAGAGATATGATATTGGCGATAAAGTTTTTCGATTCTATTTGTAACCATTTCTACATTAGCCATTATATGTAATTCCTTTTTTGAAGATATTGTGTCAGTGAACAGCCTAAAATACTGTTTGGGTAAGCAGATACATGATCATATCTTCTAAAACCATATACATAGCGAATCATTCCGTTGAAAGCAGCTTGCAACTTGTTATTCAATGCAGAATGAAGCTTGCAGTATATTACATCACTATAGGTTAAAATGGGAACTAACAAAGTTTTCATTAATTTCAGCTAAGTATTGCGGGGGATAAAGCTGGCACACCTCGAAGGCAGCCATAGAAAGATTGCCTGGGTCTCAGATGGATTTAAATAAGCCCATATTCGATAGACCATTTGTATATACCTTTGAGGTCGTCATTTATTCGATGAAAAAAATCCTCTATTAGCCCAATAGGTCCTAACAAATAAATTTGGATATCATCGGTATAAAGGTGAAAAGATACACTATATACTACATGGGTTATATAATTTATAAAAATATAGAAAAGAAGAGAACCTAATATAAAACCCTGGGGTACACCTTCACACAGATATTTGATATCTGAAAAATCTTCACCAACCATAACTCTCTGGCATTGATTGTTGAAATAGAAACATATCAATTCGATTGCCCTATCACTAAAGCAAAATAATAGCAGAGCTTTTTACATAAAATGTTGTGTTTAACTCTGTCAAATGCCTTCGAGAAGTCTAGCAAGCATAAGACCGTCAAGTTGCTTTGATCATACTGTCTCCTTATATCATCAATAATTGTAACCATTGCAGTAGCACAGCTATGTTTCGACTATGTTATTCTCGTTCACTGCTTTGAAGTCATTGAGCTCGCATAACAGTTGCAAGTTGCAAGAAGAACTGAGGATTGTTTTCTGTACTTGTAAGAAATGACCAGTTAAAAGTATTTGGATCTAATCGAAAGTCAGAAACAACTTTTTTACCAACACCTGTTTTATATATATTTGTCCAGAGGTGTTTGGAAGGAAGCGAACCATTTAATGTAGATGCAAAATAACTGCGCTTAGCACGGCGAGTGACGAAAGTTTTTCAGTTTCTTAGTGTAGGGCTTTGTCTCCAATTTATGTATTTTTTTCTGTGGTCATTTATTGAATCAAGTACCTCGCGAGTTAACCACGATTATAAAAAAAAATCCACAATTTTAGACTGAAAAAAGTTAAGTTTATTATTAGCATTGTTAAGATACAAGCAGTGTTCCCATAGTATTGCACATGTTTCCCTGCAAAGTGAGCGTGAGTTAATAGACATGTGAAAAATCAATGTTATAAGAACAAAACAAGAAATGATGGTCAGATATTTCTTCAAGAGCTAGTTGATCAAAAACGAGAATTTTAGAAGCATCGGAGATAATTAGCAAATCTAATAAATTGGGATTTAAGTTTGGAGAAAATCTAGTAGGATGAGAGCTTTAAACCACAAGATCATTGGATAGTACCAAGTCAATAAGTTTGTGTGATAGATTACCATGTCTACTAAGATCAGTGTTGAAATCGCCACATACAATGATAAGAGTATAGCGAAGTGGTCACCACCGCGAAAAACGGGTCTGGCGAGAAGAGTCTGCTTGGGTTATACATACAGAATACAATACATTTAACACAACCATCTGACACCTCTACTATTAAATATTCAATTCCATTATCTTCAGACTTAACAATTGGCTTACAAATTAATGTAAATCCCCCCTCTAATTGTATTTGTTTTCCTGTCATTATGAAACAACTGGTAACCAAACATGTCAAAGATATGATCATGGATTTCTAGGTCAATTATGTCGACGATATCATCATGAATTTCGGACTTAAACCACGTTTCGCTCACACAAATGACATCAACATCTGAGCCCTCAAAAACATATTTTAGATAATCCTACTGAGCAGAATTAAGACTACTTGCATTCAAATGACACACCAAAAATCCCACACGAATTCTAGATAAAATCCATATCATATGTGCACAGTATTATTACCTACGCCATTGACCATGGACAATGTTCTACTTATTATAATCAAACAAAAAACAAGCTACGGACGAGCAACTCAAGAGGAAAAAAAATTTTTGAGAATGAACTAAACAGCAGTAAATAAACATATAACAGTTATAGAAGAGCAAAAATATAAAAGTACTAATAAAAATAAGAAAATAAAAAACGTAAACAAGATTTAAAATTATTTCTTTCATAGTAATTACGAAAGTTAGTTTTATGCTTTTCCCCTGCAGCAGCAGCATTCATATCCACGGTTCTGTCATTACAACTTCTGTTGGCATTGATTTTCACAAAATTATTAAGCTACTCTATGTTGTTAATTATTTAGCTTTTCCCATTAGCAGAAGATTTTACAAATACACTGCCGAATTTAGTGTAAACACCAAACAGCTGATTTTCGCGCTTGAGGGTCATTGCACATTGTAAAATCGCACGGTTTTTTCTTGTTAAATTTTCATTGATGTACACTAAATCATCTGCTTCTATCCTACCATCACGAAGACAAAGCTGTTTGTTGTACTGTTTTCGGCAAACTGCAGCTGAGCCGAGAACGGCGTTTCTATCTTGTGGGCTATTGAATTTAATTATTACAGATGAGATGATTTTGTTACGCTGCCGTGGACGAAAGACTTGTTTTAATTTGTGAGGACCGCCGTCGATAATTAAACACAGTCGGTTGAATATCTCTTTAAGATTTTACTCTGGTTGTTTGTGGTTGCTGCATCAGCAGCAATATCTTTGCGCTCTAACACATCGTGTTGTTTTTGTAAAGAGAGAAGCTCTTTTCTAATTGTTAACGTTTCATCATTAGCTTCAATTCTCTCAACACATTGAACTACATCAGCGATAGTTTTACTTAGTGCATTAAATCGGTTCGACATAGACTGTTGAATAGTTTGAATTTTAGAGATAAAATCATCGCGAACGATGTTTATTTCCTCTGATATGTGGGCAGTTATCAAAAAACGATGTTTTTCCAGGCGGTCATCAAGCATCTTGAGTGTCAAATTAGCAGCACCGTAGGTGGATTTGGTCGTCAAAGATGAAATTGGTTGTGACGGCGTTGATGCCTTACTCTGAAGAGTTTAAGCACTGGTTCCAACTCCATTTGCATGCGAATGCGAAATAATCATTGGCGAGTAAAAATGAGAATAAGCCAGAGAAGAGAATAGTGACGAAG
Source organism: Volucella inanis (assembly GCA_907269105.1). Classification (NCBI taxonomy): domain Eukaryota; kingdom Metazoa; phylum Arthropoda; class Insecta; order Diptera; family Syrphidae; genus Volucella; species Volucella inanis. Next base: position 126,470,017 of record OU026156.1, on the reverse strand, counting down.
AGATTAAACGATGAAACAACAAAAATAAAAATGTCGGTGGACATTTCTTCCTTTTTTGTAAATAATTTACACACTGCACACGCTGAATATAATAATAATTGTGACTCTCCGTAAAATATTTCTGCATTTTATTTACAGTTAACGCTCACTTTTAAATTCGACTAGTTCTTTTAATGCCAATACATTACAAAAAAATAAAAAATAAAAAATTAACAAGAAAAAACAATTGTTCTTCCACTCTTAAAGTGGTTAAAAAAAAAAAACCAAAACATTTTTGTGTACTGGCGTTTTGCAAGACACGTACTTTTTTGTCCCCTTTTATTATTTTGCCTTGTGTAGACTTTCGTGAAAGTGCTAAACGTTTTCCCACCTCGTTAATTAAATAACATTCAGTGTGCTTGGACATATTTTATTTCTATTATCACTTGCAAGTCCATTTTTGGATTTTTTTGAATACCGCTGCTTGGGAGAGTTGTCTACTAACAGTTACACAGCCGTTTGGCCGCTGTTGAAACAGTATCAAGAAACGCTACTCATAGTAGGTACTATTGCCGCTGAATGGGACAGTTGTCTGCTAACAGCAACATAACTGTTTGGGTCACCGCTGTTGGAAGAGTACCACGTAACGTTCCTTCCAGTACCAATTCCGCTGTTTGGAACCGTTGCTTGCGAACGGAATATTGTTTCCGAACTGCAAGTTTCTCAACTGCTGTGAAAGAAAACGTAAGTACAATTTGTTTGTTCTTTAAAGAAATTCTAGTTTCTCATCCGGAATATTTTTTTTTTTTGGTATATAACATCAAAATGAGCGCTACGGAGAAACTTCAAAGGGACATTTTGGTACAAATACAGAAGGACGCAGAAAACTTCAAAATGAGATCCGAGGCACAACGATCAAAGAATTACATCAATGCACGGATTTCAATCCTGGATACCAATTTTAAGGCGAGTTCGGAGCACAATATGGAGGCAGTATCATCAAAGGACGTTGTGAATAAGGAAAAGTTAACTTCACTTTACGACAAAATAAAGAAGGTTTATTTGGACTATCGTACTGCATTAATGGATAGTTTAAACAAGTTAGAAGCATCATCAAAAGCAGTGGCAAAGGCAGCAGTAGCAGCAACAGCATCAGAAAACACAACAGTATTACCAGTAAGTTCAGTAGAATTAAATGTGCAGTAAGGGAAAAAGGAAATGAAAATAGCAGTCATGAAGTTACCCACATTTGGGAGGAGATATGAAGAATGGAGGCCATTTCATGACATTTTTGTTTCTCTGATTTATAATAAAAATAATAAAATAATATAATATATATAATATAATAATATAATATAATATAATATAATATAATAAAAATAACCCTGTCTGAAATCGAAAAACTCCATTTTTTGAAATCAAGTCTTGCAGATGAGGGTGATAGATTGATACAGCATTAAGGCATCACAATAATAGTCAGCGAACTTCATCGCCACGGGCGAGCTCATTTCACATCAGACCAATACAAAGGGAGCAGTTTGGGTGCAAAGTTTGTAATAAAGGTCCACATTATCTTCGTAATTTTCAGCGATTTTTGAAAATAGATGTGGATTCGCGAAAAGCTTCTGTCAGAAAAATAAAAGTATGCGAGAATTTTCTCGCTTATAGCCAAAGCACCCATCAATGTCCAAGTCAAGGGCGCTGCTATTTTTGCCAGCAGCCCCAAAACTCTCTCCTTCATACTATCTCAGTCATTTCACCCAATGCTAATTTTCACTCACTCATCCAATACAATCCACATATTTCAACAACACATAGTACACCCACTCGAGCGCACCACATAGCATACCAACATACACTCACACTTCCACTCTATACTCAGCTACATCTAACCCTACACATTCATATCAAACCAACAATATTAATGCACATGCTCTTGCTTTTCACCCATCTGAAAACATTCGAGAAGTGACATCTAACAGTTCGTCAGTGAATACGTTTAACGCTGTGGTGAAAGTCAGGCCCTCCACAGGAGCGTACATTAATCTAAGAGATAATTTAAGAGAAAAAGTCTTTTCATAGAATTTGTATGTAGTTACATGAAAATTCCGTTGGCGTCAACTCTGACATGAAGGCATAACACTGATGTTGGTTTGGTTGCTGGCTGGGCTAAAAATAATAAACTAACAACTAGCACGCACTAAGAGAGACTGGTTGAGGATCCACTGGCTCCAGTTTGACAACCACCTGAGTTTAAAACTACTACACATCCCGCCCGCGCCCTGGAGAAAACCCAGTAAAAGGGTATTCATATCATCCCCTTGGTGCGCGCGTGGGACTATAAAAAAAAGGAATATTCACAGTGTATCAACGAATACTTACAGCTTAACCACATGAAGGAAGTCGATATCATCAGAGATGAGGTACTTAGAACGCCGTTCCATTACTCCGTACCCCACCACGCTGTTTTTAAGAACTCAGTTCCACAACTAAGCTTACTAACAACTCGGATTGTTTTCGACGCTGCAGCTTAATGTATTGACGGTACGTTATTAAACGAGCATCTACACGAAGGGCCTAAAATTCAAAGTAACATTTTTGACATAATATTGAAATGGAGAAAACACAAATCCGATATTAAACAAATGCACAGGCAAATACGTGTAGCACACAAAGACTGCTACTACCAACTTGTTTACAGGCGTAACAGGAAAGAAGATCCAATGAAGATTTATCGGTTGGAAACTGTAACGTTCGGCACTTCAACAGTACCATATCTTGCTATACGGACCATCAATAAGCTCGCTGCTGATGAAAAACACAAATATCCTCTCGGCGCAAAGATGATTCAAGAAGATATGTATGCCGACGATCTCATTAGCGGAACTGATTCAGTAGAAGAAGCGCTTATAAATCGGGAACAGAACGCAAATTTGCCATACGAACAATAACATCCAATAATCCTAACGCCGAATCATCACTTCAAACAGATCCTGCTCAAGGGTTCTCACGAAAGGACATTACATGGAGAAATACAAAATATTATTGGCTATTTACGATTCAGATACTGGATACTCCGAATAAAGAGTTGCGTAAAAAAATATATTCACCGCAAATTTTTTTTTTTTACGCTTGAGAGCACGACCAGCGAAACAGATAATACGAAACTTACCAGCGTCAAGGATCCGTATTTCGAGACCATTTTCAAACACCGGTGTAGATTTTGCGGAACACATTGATGTCGAGACCTGTTATTTTTATCTGCCTAGCTACCAAGGCAATACATATCGAATTTGTGAGCGATATGACTACCCAGGCCTTTATATCAGCCTTAAGGAGATTTACAGCGCGACGAGGTATTTGCACACAATAATTTAGCGACTGCGGAACAAATTTCGTAGGAGCTAATACCGAGCTGAAAAGGTTGTTACGCGAAGCAAGGTTCGACTTTGAAGGAAGCAGCTGACAGACTGGCGAATGATTGTACCAAGTGGAATTTTATTCATCCTGCTTCTCCGCATTTCGGCGGGTTATAGGAAGCAGGTGCGAAATCCGTTAAATTTTATTTGAGACGGATCATCTGTAACGAGGTTTTTTTATATAACATATAAATTAACTTTAAATACATTTATTTCAAAACAACAAATAAAAAAAAACTGTCTCCTACAATGAGACTACACAAAAATCTATTTAAATACTATAATATTAAATTAATATTTAATCCACAAATCGACTAAAATGTGGTATCCTGTCACAAAAGAGGTAAACCACAAAAATATTAAATTGGACCATACACAAGTGGAACACCGTGTTATGATATTTTCTAACGAATATAAATTTAATATGCATAGATCGGATGGAGACTGAAAGGAGAACGATTGAATCCAAAATTTACTAAGGGAACAGTAACGCACGAAGGTGGCAGTTTTATGTTCTGAAACTGCTTCTCCTCTTAAGGCATTGCTACAATTCATTTATATCATTTATATTTTATATCTTCGGTGTCTCACTTTGTGTCTCTTGGTTATCTTAGTTTTGATAACCATAGGCACATCAGGGGCTTAATCTTTAAACAGCTTAAATAGTGTGGCACTTCATTCGAATCTAATCAGTAAATTAACATTTAATGCAAGGACCTAGAGAGTTTGCTCCGCCATGTATGTACCCATTACGACTGTAGGTCGCGTAGCCTGTACAGTTATGTGACGTTGAAAATGAGAACCCTGCAGCTGTAGAGAGCAAGATAGCTAGCACGTCGGGCACAAGTTCAGCTGCTCTAGGTGCTCGGGCCTGAGAAGCAAGTGTCGCAACCACATTTTCCCTACCTGCCGCCAATGTGTGTTTGAACAGGTGGGCGTTTAACTTCCATCTTCTGCTGCCGAGCCCGATTTACTCTTTTGAATTTGGGATAACCCCGATAATTTGCGGTGTGGCCCGTGTTTCTGCATAAGGCACAAGAGAAACACATTCCTCGGATTTGTGGTTCTTTCCGCACATTATAAAATGTTGCCGCTGCGCTTCACTCTTTCCCAAGACACAATCTGGTAGTCTAGAAAATGCAGCTTGCTATTGGGAGTTAGCTGAAACAGGAATAACGGTAGCTTCATTTTCCATTTTGGCTCTAGCTGTGACGAATGGCTTAACTCCCACGAATTTGAGCACGTTGTTCTCCTTCTCTTTCAGCAATGCAAGGAGCTCCTCCGGATTCGTAGACGGTTCCAACCCCCTCAATAGCATAGTTTGAAGGCTTTTCTCTCTCTCTCACTTTGGTCGAATTCTCCAACAGACCTTTTATTTTGCGGATGGATCGCGTGCCCATCTAAACTTAATCTCTTTATAAAAAAGTTACAGTCTATGGCCGACTTACATAGCTCTATTGTATCCTTCAACTCGATTTTATACGTGTTGATTGGTGGTAATTTGTGTTAGCTTTCTGATATCGTTGTTTCTGGTGCTGCTGCCGTTATGGTTGTTTTTGCTGCAGCTACTGTTGTTGTTGTTTCTGGGGCTTGTGTTGTTGTTGTTTCCGGTGCTGCTGCCCTTATTGTTGCTGCTTTAATAGCCAGTACTTTTTGTTGCAGCTCCTTAATGCTGCTATCTAGTGCATGCAGCTCTCTCTGGCCGCCAGAGATTCGAAGGTTCGAAGATTCTAACCACCCATACGATGGCCTTCCTCACGATCAGACACATATGGGTGGTATTACTCGTGGTCTGAAAAGGTTGCCGCCCTTTTTGACGCTGTTGGCACCTCTTCCCTTACTCTACCTGACAGTTTTTTAAGAGAAACTGATAAGAAGGGGTGCTTCACGAGATTTGGAATTGGCTTCAGATTCCTCCTTCTCTTTTTTGAAATGTTATCAGATGACATAGTGCCATCTCTTCATCCCCCTATTTAAATAGCGGACCGCTCGTCGTCACTCATCGTTCGATCTTACTTTCAATTTCTGTGTAAGTAATTGTCTATTTGAGTAAACTTTTAAATGGCAATCAAACCACTACCCTTGCCTTATCGGCCGACACCACATTTCCTTTTATTTCATTTTAAATGCATTTTTATTTCAAGTAATTTATTAATTCTTAAATGCTAGACAAAAACATCCATAAAAATTAGCTTAATTAACTTAAAATTATCTTATTTTTACTTACTGGCCCCATACGGGCACTCTAAGTAAACCTTACACACATTCTATGATATATCTTTCGACGCTTTTTACAGGGATTATAGAAATTTTGATATTTATTATAAGTAAGACTAAGAAAACAATTGATTTTATATAAAAAGCTTAGTAAATGGGCCTTTGTATAAAATCTTAAAACTAAAACCTATAAACTACCTAAAATAAACCTAAATATAAATCTTAACTTACATAAACTACTTACACTATCTCATTGTACACATACGTATATCATACAAGTTTTTTTTTGCTGTTGTATAGATAACCTCTTACTTTACTAGATTACCCATACCCGACGTATCGTACTCTCGTATGATACATATAATTAGAGTAGTAAGCCCCGGATCGATTTGTCTGTTTTAAAACAGTTTCTTTGTAAGGGCAAACGCACTTTGACTCTGACCAGAGCAGGATCTATATGCTTATTAAAATATAGATATTTTTTCTAACCAGATCATAAGGTATCTGACTTCATTTCGACAAACAAGTGGCTATCCAGAGGCGTTCTAAACAGAATGGTTTCCGACTTCTGAAAGTTGATTTTCAAAGTCCAGTCATCGCAATATTGTAAAAGTATTATATTGACCTCAATCTTCGGACCTGATCTGTACGCATATGACATCATCAGATCACTTCTGTAAATGTTGAATGGGATCGGCGAATTAACCGCACCTAGTTGCAGACCGTTTTTAATGTGAAAGGTTTCAGCACTTGCTTTGCTTTTATAACAAGCACTTTTTGCGGTAGCTGTTTGATACTATTGTTAGGAGCTTCGATCTCATCTTCGTCATCTGACTCAGAGGCAGTTAGAGATCCGAAACAATATTCTGCTCCCATGTAGCGACCTTTACCAACGTCTGAGACGTATGGGTATTTATCACTATCTTGCTCAGGATATTTTATAGTTTCTGCTTTTGATGTTCACCCCTTCTATCACACCATCTAGCAGCTTTTCAGTTGTTGAATAAGAGGAACGTTTTAGCTTAGTCCTCTTGATCTTTGTTTCGGATACTATTGCTGGTTGACTTGATGTACTTGTCAATGCATCGCCTGGTTTTTGAGCTGGTCCCGATATTGGCACAGCGAACCACTCTCCAGAATTGATGTTGCTTGATGTTGCTTGCGCTTGTTTGGTTCAAAACGTACTTAATGGAAAAAAGGCAAAAAGTAAAATTAAACCTAGTGTTTTTTTTTAAAGGCACCTCAAGGCTCGGTACTTGCACCTCTTTTATTATTGATTTATATTAAATTGTTTTTTTTAGCAAGTATTAAATGGTTTATGCACAGCTTTCGCTGATGATATAAAATTCACTTTTAGATTTTAAAACCATTTTGAGTCCGTTACGAAAATTGGAGAAGGTCTAGAAAAACTAAGAATGTGGTTTGCAGCACATAAGTTAGCTAATTGTGAAAAAACTAAACCCATCAGTTTTAAAATATCAGGTATTGCTATAATTTATTTTATTTCTTCATTTTCACGCACATAACTGTAACAAATTCTATTTCTGCATTCAGCTTTGAAATTGGAGCTTGTACACCTCTTGCATGTAGGCATCAATAAATCATTTCTCAATGACATGTACTAAAGCCATCGAGTTTCCAATGTGGAATATTCTTTAGGTCTTCTTTTGTTTTGTTCGAGCGTTCTTCTGTTCTCCCAGATTTTTCCTTTCTTTGTTTAGCTTTTGTTCATGGTTGTTATTTTGTTTGTCCATTTTCAACAATAGGAGTTGCATCATCGCTGCCGTGTCATTGTCCGTAGTCATAAACCCTTCCTCGTCAACGTCAAACAATAATGTGTCTGCATCATTATCATGTCTGAAGTCGGAGCATTAAGTCGCTTTTTTCTACAACTCTTGGATAAGTTTAAACTACAATAGCTTTCTATCCATGATAGCTTTAAAACAATGGCATAAACACTATTTCTCTACACACAATAAGTCCTACCCCACTTCTGACATCAATGTAAAATGTTTATATAGGTTAAAAAGATAGAACTTATTTCTTTTTCAACTATCGCTACATATCCATATGTAATTGAATCTAATTTAAACCAACTATTTACCACATTTATCAACTTTACTTTTGTTTATCTTTTTCTAAAACTTTCTTATCTTTACTAATTAGTCCCTTTTCAAATTCAATTGATATCCTACGCCGCTGTTTATACTCACTGACATCGTTCGAGAACTTTCCTTACTAGTTAGCTATCACAAAATTTCCGATATCAGCTGTCAAAGAGCTTTCACGTACCTTTTATTGGATGAAATCTTTGATTGTGGTTTTTATTTCAGCTAAATCTTTATTCACAATAAGAGCATACAACCACAGATAACAAAATCACATACCATAAAAAAAAAAAAAAAACTTTTTCAACGACAAGCCGAAGTGGCCTTAGAGTCCTACAACACGCCCCTAAGTTGGAAGAGGATCTTGAAGTGATTTACTCTGCACTATGCAGATAAACGAGACCTCGGAACCCTAGAGTATCAGATGACGTGTCTGGTGCAAGGGAGCGAGTCGATCGAAAGATTCTATCAGACTGTATATCATCACCTTTCACTAATTCTCAACAAAATATCAAGCATGGACATAAGGACATGGACATATCGAGATAAAGCACTTGACACGTTCATACGTGGCCTAAAAGGCGACTTACCGAGACTCTTAGGCATGAGAGAGAAAGCAGATCTTCCGCAAGCTCTTCAACTCTGCCTCAAACTACAAAATCTTAATTATCGCACACAACACGCGAATCAAGTTAAAACAAAACTTTCGTCCTTCCATACAATTCCCATCCTTCTTACCAACACTACAATTCCAAACATACCCGCCAAATCTGCCACCAAGACATTCAAACCCTATCCATGCTCAATATAAGCAAAACGCATTCTTTAACCAAAGATATCACATCCAGTCTCAACCATACCAACTTCAACGTAGTTCTAATCAACCAAACCAATACATACAGCCAAAGCAACCCATGCAAAATCAACCCAACCCTTGGCAGTCTAGACCACAACAACCCGTAGAACCCATGGATATTTCCATGAGGACAAACGCGACCAATTATCAAAATCATCCCAAATACGCACCAAAGCGACCGAATTTGCTGTTCCCAACAAGATTCAGAGAAACTTTCACGCAACTACACCCATACCCAACCCCACGATGGAAACAGCAAATCACTATCAAGCGGTTGGAGAGGCAGACCTAAACCAGAAGCAACGACTCCCAGAATATACGGAAACACATGACAATATAGCAAATTATAACGAGATATGCAATTCACATTACCAAGAAGCAGACAATTTTACGCAAGACTCTCAATATTTGGAGCAAGATCACCAAGATATTAATTTTTTAGGTCAATAAGCCCTTCGCTCCCGTTCTACGAGTAAAGAACGAAGAACGGAACAACCTTAAAATTCCTGATAGATACTGGCAGTAACGAGAATTAAATCCAACCTGGTTGCGTCAAGTACTCCTTCGCAAATAAAACCCCATTTTTAGTTATTTCAGTGGGCGGTCATATCAAAATTACACACCAAGTATCGGATACAGACCTCAGTATCCTCCCCTTAAATTCTTTATCCTACCTACACTAAAGGCTTTTCATGGCATTATCGGCAACTACAGTCTAAAAGATATGCATGCAGTAAAAGTGGGGTGAAAAGTTACCTTAAAAAAATTTTTTTTAATGTTTTTTTTTTATTTTATTCAATGTAGTCCCCTTTTAGTTTGATACACTTATTCCAGCGATTTTCCAACTTCTTGATCCCGTCCGAAAAGTAATTTTGCGGAAGGTCTGCAAAAAACTCCTCTGTGGCGTCGATGATTTCGTCGCGTGAGCTGAATTTTTTATTTACGAGACATCTTTTGAGGTTTGGGAAGAGATAATAGTTCGAGGGAGCCAAATCGGGCGAATACGGTGGATGCGACAGCAACTGGAACGTAAGTCATTGATTTTAGCCGTGGTTGCGATGCTCTTGTGGGCCGGTGCATTGTCTTGCAAAAACAGAATTTTTTTTAGCTTCATGTGAGGCCGTTTTATCGCTACAATAATGCGCAGTAATACTCACTGTTGATCGTTTCTCCTTTTTTGAGGTATTCCACAAAAAGTATGCCATGACAATCCCAGAAAAACGACGCCATAACCTTTCCGAACCATCGAGCCTCCCTCGGCCGTTTCGGAGTACTCGGGCCGACTTCAGTCAATTGCCGGGCACTCATTCTGTTCTCTGGTGTGTAATAGTGGATCCAAGTTTCATCAACAGTTACCAATCGACGCCGAAAGTCCGCCCGATTCCGCATCAGCAAGTCCAAACACTCTTTCGAAGTGCTCTCGCGTTCGTGTTTTTGGTCGTGTTTCATATCAGAATATTGCCCAAAATATGGCGTGTGCGCTCAGTACTAATCTTTGTGGTATCTGCTAGCTCGCGCATCTTCACTTTCCGGTCAGCCAACACCATTTCATGTATTTTTTTGTCATTGTCCTCTGTAACCGCATTGGAGGGCCTGCCGCTGCGGACTTGATCGGTAGTGGAGTTGCGGCCACCACGAAACTCTCGAAACCAATATTTGACGATGTAATCTGACGGAGCTTTAGCCCCATAATATTTATCCAACTTTTCTTTTGTTTCCTTCGCCGTTTTGTCTCTCAAAAAATACTGTTTTATGAGAGATAGAAAATCGTTTTTGTCCATACTCAACATGATGCCAAACACGACAACAACAATCAGCTATCAAAACAAAACTAAGGACAGTATCGTACTGAAATTTGGCATGTGAACGGACTTTAAGGCACCATAACCTTTTTGCAGTAGCAGCGCATTTTGGCGGTCAAGGAGGTTACTTTTCACCCCACCTAGTATACGCAGCCGAAAGCCATATGGTCTTACTCAATCTTATTAAAATTCCAATCAAACAACTCCCCTCAGAATCTGTGAATACGACGACTATAAGAGAATCTCATTTAGATCAACCCAAAGAAACAAAATTTATTCTCCGAGCCTAATGAATAACTCACCTACTCGACAATAGTAAAAGGTGAGATAAGAACGGCTAATAATGATCCCATTTACTCAAAAACATATCCTTATCCCATGGCACTGAAACCTATAGTAGACGAGGATATAAAGAAGCTTCTTAACAATGGCATCACAAGACCTTCACGGTCTCCTTACAATGCTCCAGTCTGGGTAGTACCCAAAAAAACTCGATGCCTCTGGGGTAAAAAAATACAGATTAGTTATCGACTATCGCAAGCTAAACGCAATAACGATAGCCGACTCCCGTTTGGGCTGAAAAATGCCCCCGGGATATTTCAATGAGCGGACGATACTTCATAATGCATATTGGCATATGCTGTTACGTCTATACATATAGACGATATTATAATCTTTTCAAGGACTGAGGAAAAACACCTCAAAAATATCTCACTTATTTTTGAAACATTGGAGAAGGCCAATATAAAAGTCCAGGCCGATAAATGCGAATTCCTTCGCAAATCTGTAGAATTCTTTGGTTTCATCAAAACAAACCCCGAGAAGGTCAAAGCTATTGTGAATTTCCTACCACCACAAAACTTAAAGGACCTAAGATCGTTCCTAGTCTGGCAGGTTACTATATTAAAGACGTTTTATATGTAATTATGCTAAAATATCTAACCCCCTAACATGCATTCTTAGAGGAGAAGAAGGTCGAGTCTCCAAAAATGTGCCCAAAAACTAAACCAAGAAGCTTTACAGGCATTCGCCAACATCAAAAATACCCTTGTTTCTAAGGAAGTCATACTTTCATATCCATTGATTTCCCCGAAGTTATTCAGAAAATAATCTAAATCTAAATCTATATTGTCCCCTTCAAACTAATCCCCATCGACTGCAACACACTTATGCCAGCGTTTGATCCACTCTTCGAAAAATTTTTTTTTTTTATATTCGGTTTTCGGTATGTCCATCAGTGCTTAATGCGATTTTTCCATTACTTCATTTCGGCTGCTAAAACGCGTTCCCTGTGTGGTTTTTTTAACTCGATTGAACAGAAAGAAGTCAGAGGAAGCCAAATCAGGTGATTTCGGTGGCTGTTGGATGGTATTTGTTGCCTTTTTCGTCAAAAAAACTACGAATAATGATGGCACTATGCGACGGTGCGTTATCATGGTGCAAAATCCACGAGTTTTCTGCCCACACAAACGTTACGCAAACATCTCAATACGCCAAACAGAAATTTCAGAAAGGCAGTCGCAATACAACTACAACAGAAACTGGGAAAAGAATTCATAAATCAATAAATTAAGAACACAAAGCATGTTTAATTTATAATATATATTTTATTGTTTCACGAAATAACAGTATGGGGTCGCTCAATTTACAATACATTATACAATTTTCAGAGATTCGACATATTTTTGTCTTTCAACTGTATCATTATGTATAAACTTATTTAACTTATAAACAATACGGAAAAAATAGTTAATAAATATTGAGGAAAATCATGAAAAAAAACCTCAAATCAAAAAAAAATAAAAAATAATAATAATAAATAAATAAAAGAATAATAATAATAAATTAATATATATAAAATGTAAAAACTAACAAAATAAATAGATAAATAAATAAATAAATAAGTAAAGGAAAAGTATATAAATAAATAAATAAACAAAATAGCAAAGAAACAAAATAAATGTCAATAAATAAATAGTATACAATGGATAAATAAATAAATTATAAATTACGTTATGCACAGACATATATTTATACAGATATATAATCACAAGCAAATAAATGTAACAATCAGTTAAATATATTTAATAAGCAAAATACAAACATGTAAATGAAGTCGTAATAAACATATATCGAAATTAAATAAACACAAAAAGAATTGTGTCACGATTAAATGATTAAATTAACAAGAGGATTTTCGCAAATATAACATCTTAGCTTGAACGACTCACTTAGCTTGCATATTCTAGAAGAGATCAATTCAACATTAGCTCTATCATGTAAATCTGTTGTGGAGTAATGCCAGGAGAGATTATGCATCATCTTTAAAACTTTATTCTGAGATATTTGAAGCTTTCTAATGTAGCACTTAGCGCAATTACTCCACACCATACAACCGTACAATAATATGGGTTGGAAAATCGTTTTGTAAATTATCCTTTTGTTATCATTTGAAAGCGTTGATTTTCTATTAATAAAGGGATATAAAATTTGTATTGCTTTATTTACTTTATTAATTGTTTCAAAAACGTGTTTTTTAAATGTCAATTTTTGATCAAGAAAAAAACCCAGGTACTTTACAAATGGCTTCCATGCTATTAGGTGGTCATTGATTTTTAACTGAATGGCTGGAATAAAACAAGACTTTCTTTTTCGTGTGAAAAAGATAGCTGGGTTTTTTCCTCGTTCAGTTTTATTTTCCATTTGGACAAATAACTTTGCAATATTACAATCGCATTTTTTAAGTTTATCTCAATGTTGAGACCGAACTCATGCGAAGAAAATATAGCGATATCATCAGCATAAATAGTAATTTCACAATGCGGAAATTTTGGAATATACGACGTAAACAAATTATAAAGGATATGACCAAGCACTGAGCCTTGGGGCACACCTGCACAAAAACTGGCTACATCAGACGCATTACTATTAACAAATACTTTAAAGCGACGATTTGACACAAAACTTTGAACGATTCTACAAAGAAATGGAGGAAAATTATTATTAATTATTTTGTAGATAAGCCCAACATGTCAAACGGAGTCAAAAGCTTTCTTAATATGCAAAAAAATCATTCCAGTTGATTTACCTATTGCATGATTACTCTTTATCAGATTGCATGTTCTGAGAGCTTGATGCGAGGTATCATGATTATGCCTAAAACCAAACTGCTCATCAGGGTACATTTTTTGTTCTTCGATATGTTTGACAATTTTATCTTTAAGTATTTTTTCGAATATTTTACTCAAATTATTAAGCAAACTAATTGGCCTATAGCTAACAGGAACATTAGGGGGCTTACCGGCTTTTGAAATTGGGACTACCAATTTCATGTTTCCATGCATCTGGAAAGTATTGCAACTTAAGACAGGCGTTCATGAAAAATGTAAGAAATTTTATTCCAATTTTAGGCATTTCTTTTAACGTAATGTAACGATTTTTGATTGTGTCAATATCACTAGTTTTTCTTACCTGCAATTGGTTTATAATATATTTGATGTCCATCTCAGTAACAAATTCGTTTGGAGGAGTATTACAATTAATTTCATTAAAAGTACTTAGTGCGCCCCCTACAAGCGTAGTAGTGTTTGCGTTGTCTTTATGTTGAGATACCGTGTGATTTTCTGAAAACTTTTGGGAAAATACATTGGCCTTTTCGTTGTCAGCAGCAAAGACATTGGTGTTGCATTTAAGAAAAGGTATTTGCTTGATTTTATTTCTAATTACTTTGACTAAATTCCAGAATGGCTTTCCAGCTTTATCGAGGGTCCTTAACTTATTGTTCCATTCTGAGTTTTGATGTGCTTTTATATTCGTACTTATTAATCTATTGAAATATGATATGAGAGTTTTTGAAATTGGTAGCCGATAGTTTTGCCAATTTCTCCTGTGGGTATTTCTAATTCTGATAAGATTTAGAATATGACTCGGTAATTTCATTGCAGTTACTTTTTTATAATTTTATGCGATACTAGAACTTGCTGAAGTTTTAATGTGATCTGTAAATTGTTCAAGGACATTGTCAATGTCTCGTTTGTTTGTTGCACTTTTTCTACACCCGACCAACATAGCTCACAGAGAATTGGATTATGATCGGAACTAAGATCATTGAAGACAACAGGTTGTGAAATAAGACCAGAAACATTTGTTACAAATAAATCTATTACAGATTGACTACTACAGTTGGTATAAATGAAGGACTAGTGGGACACATTACAGATATTGGTGACATAATAGAGAGGTACGACAGAATTGATCTCCTAACCAGAATGGCAACACCTCTCCCTCTTCTATTATCTCTATACACACGATAACATTTAAAAGTTGGGGTCGATATCCGATCCTTTGGTTTTAACTACGTTTCAGTAACTAAAGCAATATCAATTTCGTTTGTGTTCATGAAATTTACAAATTCAAAATGTTTGTCACATATAGCTCTGGCATTCCAGGTTATAATATTTATTTTGTTTCTTGAATTACTTAGCATTATACAAGAATTTAGATATTAATTGAGCGACAACTCTAATTTGGTCTAATTTAGTTTTACATGTACTTAGCTGTGTAATCATCTCTAGTACGAGCGAAATAAATTCGTCTATTGAAAAGAGTTCCTCATTGTGATTGATGACGTTGCTGTTGAATCCGTTCAAATTACTCTGGCGTGTAGATGGAGCTGCTGCTGGAACATGCACCCAAGCTTTCTGGAAGTTGCTGTTGGTTTCCAACACTATCCGCTTGGCAGTATGCGTTGACAGAGGGGGAAATCATGCATTGTCATCGGTGGAATATTGTTGTTGCAAGTGACTTTTGTTACAGTTTTTTGCGGTATTTCCATGTACTTAACTCTGCTAGCGCATGCACTGTCTGTGGACTTATGATTTAATTTGCAGTTCGCACATTTGTATATACCCGAGTTCTTACAATCAGAAGTTTTGTGATTACTGGCGCAAGTGGAGCAGTATGTTTTGATGTGGCAGTTACGTTCGCCGTGTCCAAAAATTTGACACTTGCGGCATTGTTTTGGTCTATTCTTTTGTTTTCTCTGATAGTTCCAATTGATTTGGGTATGAAAAATGGCGCAAATATTCTTTTTTAGTTCACTGAGTTTCATTGTACCACATTCCAGGAAAGCTAGATAAATGATGTCAGTGTATTGTTCGTATGTTCTAGTTATCATTTTGATTTCTTTGCATTTAAGTCCAAATCGTATTAGTTCATTGGTATCATATGCACCTAAACCAAATAGCAGAATTTTAAAAGCTTTCTCACTTTTCTATTCGTGTGTGAAATATTGAAAGAACGATATGAAACCATACTTTCACATAAAATTTTGATACCGATCGACATCTTTTTGATGGAATAATCACATATCTAGAGGTCACTAGATTTTTGCAGCAGTTTTATCGGAGGGATAAATAGTTTTATGGTAGCACAATATCATCATTATCAACATCGCTATCTGACAAGCATTGCAGTGGACTGAAGTAGTTGGAGTCTTTCCTGGTCAAAACCATTTTGGGCACTGATTTAGGTTTTTTTTATCTGAGGACATTAATCTGCAATCAGAATTGGGCGATCTTGCGCGTTTACTTATTTTGACGGGATTTAAGAAACACTTAGAGAAACAGCAAATTTTCCGTATCAATGCGAATGCGTTCAAAGCTCCCACAGAACTTGGCAAAGCATGTTGCAATTTTATTTTATTTTATTTTCCCCGGATTAAATTAACCAAGAAATTAAAATTGCTATTTGGCAGAAATAAAAAACTAGTACTTCTTTTTTTTGAGAAAGAGCAGACCCAAAAAAGACACAGGTGGTGGTTTGATCAATAATGGCGGAGTGCGATGTCAAAAAAACCCAAGGAAAATTTTCAACAGGCAGTGGATTAAGTACTCCCACTTTCGGCAGCTCAGCTAGGTTGGCTTATGGTTAAAAGGAAAGAATATGTGGCAGTAGCAAGACTCAAAAAAATTAATACACAGTGGCGCCACGCAATCTCTTTAAAAAGATGAAAAAAAAAATTAACAAAAGTCAAAAGTCACGTTATAAACAACGATTTATTGATCGAAATCTCGTATGGCAAAAGGAATTGAGCGGTATCAAACAAATTTACTTATAAAGGTTAAATGAGTGGCATTTAATACTACCGTAATGGAAACCGCTTAAGAGTCTTCCAGAACGGTTGAAAATTTTTTCTCTAGTGGGTCTCGTGTCCCGTTTGTCTTTCTTTTCCTTCACTTTTTCTTGAACGAATCCATAGGTAATGTTCAAGTCTTCCGTTATCTCTCTGATGGTTAATTTGCGGTTATTGATCAACATTTCTTTTACTTCATCAATGTTTTCTTCGGTTTTCGATGTCAATGGTCTGCCACTGCGTTCATCTTCTTTGATTGACTCACGACCACTTGTGAACCACACGTACCACTGGTAAACGACTATTTTCTTTAGAGAATCGTTGCCGAAAAACTTTTCTAACATTTCCAACGTTCGCGCACCATTAAAACCGTCTTTTACGCAAAATTTAATACAAGTTCCTTCTTGCAAATTTAGATCAATTTAAGGAGAACGAGAAGGAAGAAGAAAATAACAAGTCAAAAACAAAGATATGGAAAACAATCCTGGAGGAGTATAACAATGAACTCATTTACAAGCCAGGAGAGGCAAATATCGTCGCAGATGCCTTATCAAGACCTCCACAAAAATCGGCGAATAATTCATTGAGCGTCATACATATCCCTTCTGTTAAAGTCCCTATAAATGTGTTCACCGAGCCATATTACACTAAAGAAAATTTAACCGATTTATTCAAGAGATATCTAAATTATAGAGTAATAAATGGAATCAAAACAAGAGAAGATGTCATGGGCCTACAACAAAAGTTGAAAACGTATCAAAAGAGTCTGATCAAGAGAACATAATTCTACAATAATACAAAAGAGCCCATCGAAATGCTGACGAAAACCGACTTCAAATAATAGAAAGATTTTATTTTCCCAAGATGAATTCAAAAATAAAGAAAATAGTACAGCAATGCATCAACTGCAAAGAAAACAAGTACGAAAGGCATCCAACTAAACCTACCCCTATTCCCGAATATCCCGGACACACTTTGCATATCGACATTTACTCAACAGAGTGGCATCAATAATCAATAATAATCAATAAGGTTAAAAACACACTGCATCAGACAAAACGTTTTTTGTTCATCATTGTTCAATATCAAATCATTTCGTTTTTCTGTTTCGTTTGGTGTCAACGCACACGACAAAACGAAAACTCGAAGCAATAAATGCACGAAAAAAAAATTTCCTTCAAAACAACTTTTCTAGCTATCGACAATGAGAAATGTTTTTCTGTTTCGTCTTTTTTTTTTGCCGCACGCGGAGCATGCTGCGTCATAAGCAAGTGCCCAATAATTGACAACGACGGTGTTTTGAAACATATTTTTTGCATTAGGTGTGATTTAGTCGTATGCAAAGACATGTATTTTCGACAACCGGTAATGAAACACATCGAGTCAAAAACAAGTTTTTTGTTTCGCCTGATTTGGTGTGTGTTGGCTCAAAAGAATCAAGGGATTGTAGTTTCATTTGTCAACAAAAAACGCTTTGTCTAATGCAGTGTATTTTCAGCCTAAATGTATATTAGCGTACTGTTCAAATATACGAAAATCTAAGATAAACAAAACTGTACCCGTACTCACGTTTGTCGTAGTTTTGTTTTACTGAAGAGACCGAGATGAAAGTTACCTGTTTTTCCTCTTTTTTCGATTTTAATCCAAGAAATTTGTTCGCGCAAGTAACATATGCAATTCCGCAATTCTCGGTCAATCCACCTAAACCAGCAAGAATGGGGTCACACAATGCAAATCCCCCAATATCAGCAAATGACACTAAAACCAATACTGCAGACTCAACAATTAACGGCTATAAAAACGATAAATCAATTATGGGCAAGCGACCAGTACTTCGTTTATAGCCATTATTGATCGCAGCGACGCTGAAGACGGCGGGTCATCATAGGCTAAGTTAAATTAAGGTTTTTCATAATAAACGAACGGTCCCCGTTGACCGATAGAAAATTTATAAATTGTTTTTTTTTCTTTCGGGTCTCAACGCGATACATAACTGGCGCAGTCGGTAATCCTCTATTCGGTGAAAAAGAGGAAGATACGTGAAAGGTCAAGTTCGCAACACAGTTCGTAAGACGGAACAACGAAGTGTTCACGAAGAAACGGGTTAAAGAACTTAAAAGTGATATACAGTGATAGTTCGTGCGAAATGGCTCAACAACAAGCCAGTGGAACAATGTCTAAATTCACTAACAGAATTGTTGGTGAGACAAAACCAGCCACAGAGTTGGAGAGCCGCGGTAGAAAAAGAGATAAAATTTGTTCAACCGTTCAGTGGTGAATCGGGGACGTTACCCTCGTTTTAAGAAACAATCGATCAAACTTTATTAGAATTTGGTGAACAAGCCCCACAAGTGTTTCGGGTAATTTATAACGAAAAAATAATTGGTGCCGCGAAAAATTACTTATCAAGCGATGTTCCAGCAACGTGGGATGAGTACAAGGAGAAGCTTTAACTGCACTATCGACCAACGAAGGACCAGCTCAGTATCATAAAGGACATCAATAATATTAAGGTATTTACTATTAACCAATTATTAGATGTAGTCCAAAACATTGTTAATAATATTACTGAATGTGCTGCCTTTAGTGATCAGGGTCTAGAAATAGTTTCTTGTTTAAACAGTACACTTATTTTAAAAATCAAAGAAGTTACAGCCAGTGCATTAGCTGCCGAAATTTATAATAAATATTCTTTGTCGAGCATTAGGGCTACATTACACAAATACATAGGTCAAGATAAATATAACTTTAATATAGAAAAGGGTTATAAATCACACAACAACCAACACAAGACACCAAACTCTAAGAATCAAAAACCACAAACAAAAAGTGGTAGCACGTTTAATGACAATAGGCCTCAGAGATCAGGACAATTTAGACAAAATGGAGGAGAGCAATCAAATCCACCAACCCATTCAAATCAAGTAAGAGTCCAAAATAATTATGGTTATAATAACAATAAGAACTCTGGACAACACAGATCAGGACAAAATAGGGAGAATCAAATGGAAGTAGATAATCTTAGTACTAAAGAGGAAGTGAATCAGATAGAAAACGAGTTTTTTATCAACTAGCCTCGGATACAAAAAAAAAATTTATTGAAATAACATTAGAAAGCAATAATTTTGTAGCCTTAAGTGATACAGGTTCTACAATCAGCCTTCTAAATTCCAATGGAGTACCCAATGAGTTATACAAGAAGATAGCAGAACATCCCATAAAAATTAATACGGTTCAAGGTCTCGTAAAAGAGAAAACAGAACAAGTAAAATCCAAGTGTCCCGAACAATTTAAAATGCCACATAATGCTAGAATGAGATGGACAAAAAAAGCATTGGACAAACCATACGATTTTTTAATCGGAATGGATTGGATATCGCAACACGCTAAAATAATAGATTTGCAAAGCCAAGAAATCTTATTGATGAATGATATCCGTCTTCCCTTCTTATCCAAATTACTCAACGAAGTAAATACGTTAGAAGCATGTGAAGCTAGGTACATTCAGACAGATCATCTCAAAGATAAGGAAAAGCAATCCATTGAAACACTTCTTAATAAATACAAAAAACTGACATTTCGCGAAGGAGACCAGTTGACAAACACGAATACAGTGGTTCATGAAATTAACACTACTACCGACGAACAAATCAATTCTAAACTTTACAGATATCCACCAAAACATGAAGCGGAAGTTCGAAAACAAATAGATGAAATGGAAAAACAGGGTATTATTAGAAAAAGCAATAGTCGATACAGTTCAAAAATAGTAATTTCGAAAAAAATTGATAATTCTGGAGAACAAAAGTACAGAATTGTTGTGGACTATAGAAAATTAAATCAGGTAACAGTAGATGATAAACACCCTCTTCCAAACATAGAAAGTATTTTGGATAAATTGGGCAAAGCTCAATATTTTAGCACCTTAGATTTAGCTAAGGGATATCACCAAATTCTGGTAGCAGAACGTGATATCCAAAAAACTGCTTTTGTAACACAATCAGGCCTTTATGAATATGTCAGAATGCCATTCGAACTTAAGAATGTACCTGCTACGTTTCAAATGATGATGAATAATATTTTGCGGTAGTATATAAACAAAATTTGTGTTGTATACCTTGATGATATTTTAATATTCTCTACAAGTCTTGAAGAACATCTAAAGTCTTTAGAGAAAATATTTAAAAAATTGCAAGAACACAATCTAAAAATTCAGGCTGATAAATGTAGCTTCATGAAACAAAACACGGAATTCTTAGGACACATTTTAACTAAAGATGGGTTAAAACCAAATCCAAACAAAATCAGAGAAATCGAAAACTTGAAAATACCAAAAACTGAGAAACAACTTAAGGGATTCTTAGGTATGACAGGATACTACCGCAAGTTTGTAAAAGATTATTTGAAGGTAGCATACCCTATGATAAAATAACTAAAGAAAGAGGAGAAAATGAATATAAATGACCCACAATATATATCGGCATTCGAAAATCTAAAAGCCTTAAATACGGCACATCCTATTTTAAAATTCCCTGAATATGATAAACCGTTTGTCTTAACAACGGACGCCAGCAATCATGCTATTGGTGCCGTTCTATCACAAAATGGGCATCCAGTCTGCTTTGTTTCAAGAACTCTAAACGATCACGAAGAAAATTATAGTGTCACAGATAAAGAATTTTTATCAATCGTATACTCTGTTCAATATTTCCGTCCATATCTATATGGAAACACATTTAAAATAGTAACTGATCATGCACCTATTAAGTACTTACAAAGGTAAAGAATTTTCTCAGAGAAATCAGAGATGGTTATTAAAACTACAAGAGTACAGTTTTACTATAGAATATCTTAAAGGTAAGGACAATAAGGTTGCAGATTTTTTAAGCCGGTTAGAAAATACACCCAAAATCAAGGAAAAGAACGATACCGAATCAAACATGGAACTAACAGAAACCATGCACTCAGTTGAGGAACAACAACTAGATCATATAGGTATTAAAGAGGAAATCGTTAACAAATACAAAACACAACTTATATTAACTTATAATGTTAAGAAAGAAATTGAAATTTTACATAATAGAAGGATAATATATCTGAACCCACTTGAAGAAGTAAGTAAAATCAAAGATGTTTTAATAAGATTCATAAAGAAAGGAATAATAGGAATATATTCAGAAGTTGAGGATCATCAATACAACATAGACCAACAAGTTATTATACAGCTATTCTCACGAGATGCAAATGTCAAATTCATTAAGTGTTCACAGAGGGCTGCTGAAATCCAAACCGAGGAGGAGGTACATAAACAAATTTCCATCTATCACACAAAGGAATCAATGCACAGTGGCGTTAACGAGACGTATTACACACTTAAAGACAAAATCTACTTTCCTAAACTTCATGAACAAATTCAGTTACTAATTGGCAATTGTGAAAAATGTCAAGAAATAAAATACGATAGGAAGCCAATTAAACCAAAATTTCATATTACAGAAACTCCAACACAGAAAAACGAAATTGTTCATCTAGATATATTTTACATTAAAAAGAAATCCTTTGTTACAATTATCGATAAACTTACTAAATTTGCTGTAGCTTAATGACAGAAATTGGAGATGCAAAAAGGAAATTTTAATGGGTCATTTTTCTAAATTTGGAAAACCCAAAAGGATTATTACAGACAACGAATTCAAATCAGAACAAATTATACAGTTTTTAAGAGAAAGTAACGTAGAAGTCCATTGGACTAAACCAAATAGCCATACAGGTAATTCAGACATAGAAAGACTTCATTCTACCATGTTAGAAAAATTTACAGGAGTAGAAGACAAAGATCTTTCAGTAGAAATGAAAATACAATTAGTTTTAAATAACTACAATAATCGGTTTCATTCTACAATTAGGACAACACCTAGAAAAGCTAAGGACGAAATTAGAGAACAAAAGTTAAGTAATAGAGTTCAAGAAAAAAAAAATAAAAAAATTAATAAACTTAATAAAAAACGAGAAAATTACACAGAACAAAGACAGGTAGGTCCGATTAAAAATTATAAACACGTTAGACATAAAGTAGAAACTATATATAAGATCAAGAATTTAAACAATGTGCAGTTAACAAATATTAAAAGACCACATAAATTTACAGGTAATACTATTGATAATCTTATTTACAATACCAATGATACATGCAACACTTCAGATAACACCAATCAATGAGCAGTCAGGGTATTTAAAAATAAAAACAGAGACAGTTCAAATCACTAACCATACTAATATTATTCTACACCTTATAAACCCAGAAGAAATATTACGAACAACAATTATTGTAAAAACTAACCTTCGGCATATACAAATTGAGAATAAAGACATAGTTTACAAAAGATTAGAAACTTTAACAGCTAGAATTAACTCAATAATGCCTAAGAAAGCAGAAAGACAGAAAAAAGGTTTGTTGAATATAGTGGAAAAGGCAGAAAAATGGCTTTTCGGAAGTATGGACGATACAGACAAACAAATTATTTTCAATCATCTTGGAAACATAGAAGAAAACACAAACAACGCAATTTACACAATTAATAACAAAGTCAAAATTAATCAACATTTTAATGAAACCATACATTCCTTACAAACCGTTTTACGGAATGATAGACAAAGAATACTAGACACTTACAATAAAGTAGATAGCGTTATAAATAATATTTTAAAAGAACAACATTCTTAGATCAGATCACTAAAATAGGTTTTATTGAAAATAAAGTCAACCAAATTCAAGATAATATTGTATCAGCTAAACATAATATAGTTCATCCAAGTATTCTCACAGCACAAGAAATTAACGAATATAAAATCGATTTTATAAACTCAAACTGTTAAAGGTAGGAGTTACCGAATACAGAAATAATTTTGTTGTTATAGCAATAAAAATTCCAAGAAATTATATATTAGTTGAAAAAATGTTAATAACTGCATTACCAAATAAAGAAAATTTTGAAATTGATAATAAAGAAGAATATATTGTAAAAATAGAAAATAAAACTTATAATTATCAACCCGATGTTACATTAAAAAACTTAAAATTAAGCAAACACTGCATTGTAACGAAAAATTGTAAACTAAGATATAATAACGAGACGCAAATTTATCGTATAGATGAAACTACCATTGTAATTAAAAATGCTAATCAAAACTTACTAAAGCCAAATTGTGACGAACGAAAAATTGTACTTAATAAAAACTATCTTTTTAATTTTTACAACTGTCGAATGACATAACTTAATGAATCATTCGAAAATAAACAAGAAACCTTCCAAGATAAATATTTTTATCCAGATAATAACATTAATATTAATTTCTCCAAAAAAAAAAAAAAAAAAACTTTACAACATCAAATACAGGAAAATGGTTGTTAAAAGAAAAAAGATATTGAACTGTTATTATAGATTTTCGTAGTACTTCACGACTTAAAACTTTCTAAACACTGTTTAACATTTTTTTTTGTTTTGATATATGTTGCCTGGCATTGTCAAAATGGAACACGATTCTCTTAGCCTTACAGTATAGATGAAGTTCTCTCCCTCTCTTATTTTTAACTTAGTAATATTAATAAAATAAAGTTTTAAAAGAGCTCAAATATGGTTTTATTTCTTTAATTTGATTAGACCAATAAACTAAATCAAACTGTACGCATCTAAGGAGTGATTCATTGTGAGATTTGATTTTTTATAGGCTTTTTTTGACAGATCACGCGTGATTCCTATCATTTTTGTCATTTTTGTTCAGTATCGTTTGGCAAATCATCATTGAAAGACTCACACCACAACAGCGTCTCCAAATTGTTCAATTGTATTACGAAAATAAGCATTCTGTGAGAAATGTTTTTCGTGCGATTCGAGGAACTTACGGTGCGCATAATCGACCTACTGAAACCAGTATTGCCAATACCATTCGCAAATTTGTGTCCCAGTTCAGATTAGTGAATAATACTCGATCGGTTAGACCACATCCAGCACGTAGTGAAGAAAAGCGAAAACCGTGACGAATCGATTCGTCGTCGTTCTCAGCAGATTGGCTTGGCGTATTCGACAATTTGACGTATTTTAAGTGAGGATTTCGGCCTAAAAGCGTACAAAGAATTGAAGCCAGGCGAATTGAATTTGAGTCATATTTTAAGTGAATGGGTTCTGGAAAAACTCAATGAATATCCGGTGTTTTATTGCAAAATTTTGTTCAGTGATGAAACCCATTTCCGGCTCAATAGATACGTTAATAAACGAAATTGCCGTATTTGGACATATGAACAACCCAGAGATTACTAAGAGCTACCATTACATTCATTAAAAACAACGGTATGGTGTTGTTTTTGGGCTGGTGGAATCATTGGTCCATATTTTTTCAAAAATGAGGCAAATCAGAATGTTATAGTCATGGTAATAGTTACCGCGCCATGTTAACGGACTATGTGCTTCCTGAAATTCAAAAGCATAGTATCGGTGAGCTCTGGTTTCAACAAGAATGCGGGGTAGTTTTCAAAAGAATAAGCGTTACGTCAAAATAAAATAATTTAATAGTTTATGATGCAGCTGATTAAGTAACGAACAGCATATCACGTTGTCCTGACAGCAACTGCGAAAAAGACAATAAAATGTATAATGTGTGTGAAGGGATTTGATAAAACATGAATTATTCTCTAATGTTCTTGAGAATGAATATTCAAGAAAGATAGATTGTTATGTCTCGATTTACACTACTCATTTTATGCTGGGCTTTTCTATAATTGTAGGTAAAAATAGTGGGAGGTGCAAGGATGTCAAACAAACATTGCGTTACTGTTGTATAAGGTTTTATTTATTTTTTATTTTTTTTTACAAATTAGTGTTTGTATGGCCTTATCTGGACTTGTACAGGAATAAAGGTTTCAGATGCATCGGCAAGCACCATCAAAAGCGCTCTACTAAAGATGCCGAAATGTTTTACGCATTATCAAAACCTTCGGATTAATTCCGGAGGTTGAACTAAGTGCGGACATAAAGATCAAGATTGAGTGGGTACCCACTGCTACCAAAACGCCAGTGATCGTTCGAGGAAACCGTGCCGGTTCCCAAAAGGACCAGAACTATTAACACCAAAATCCCTGCGCCATCCAACAGAACATCTCTGAGGTCTTTTAGCGAAGTCCTAAAAGGGGAGATAACGATCGCGGTAATCGACAGAAGCGACACCGACGAATCGATAACAAGTTGAAGCTTTTGGGCAACTTCTCAGCAATCATGCGGGAAAACCGCGGACCAACTCCCATCACAAGCGATGCTGGCTGGCACCAAAGCCACGTCAAGCTTATCGCATGTGTCAATCAAAGATCTCTCGAGCTTTTTACCAAAGCCATAGGTGGATTTGGATTAGGAGAGGATTGGCCAGGTGCAATCCTCGAAGTCTTGCCTTGGGAGGATACCTAGATTCTAGGATAGACCTAGAACCCGCATCTGAATTCGAGCCGAACCCTTCTCCCCAGAAAGTATTTTGGAGTTAAACATTCTCAGCAACCCGACTCTTCGGACTTAGGACTGAGAAGTCGCGAAACTGGAAGAACTAAGGGGCCCTTATTGATGCACGTTGATTGTGATCAAGAAGTAATCCCTTAATTCTCTAGCACAGACTAAAGGTATGATTCGGTTCGGTTTCTACTCATTTTACCTAAGGGTCTATAAGAAGAATGAGCTGGATGCTGATTAGCAACCTGCTCCTTCTTTAACTGAAACTCCCTGTTACTGATTGGATAGCTAAGCTTAATAATAGATTTGTAACTTCATGCAATTTGTCAGACAATCCTGTTATATCCAGTTTAATAAGTAACTTTACTTTTGTGTTATTATTTTTCTATTGTTACCAGTTGTTTACTTATTGATATACTTTTGTTTAATTTATTTATTTACTGATTTATATATTATCAATTTATTTATTTATTAATTTATTTATTTATTTTCTAATTTATTTATTTATTTATCTTCTTATTTTTTATTTACTAATTTATTTATCATTTACTTATTATTTCTACACAAATTCCGATTGTTAACTCTTTCCTTTTTTCTCTTAGAATTGCTTTATTAGTATAAAGCTTCTTAAGCAAACTGTGATATATACGAGCAAAGGTTTTTACATAGCTTTTCCTTCGAATATTCCTTGCTATTCATCTCAACTATGTGCTTGCATTGTAGTTTTCATAAGATAGATGATTACCGTATCTACGTAATTTTTTCATTGTATTTAAAACTTGTACATTTTTGCTATTAATTAATACTACTACTATTATTACAACTGAAACTCCAAATACAACCTTAGATCTTGAAAGATCGATATCCTTTCCAGAAATGGAGAGCGAAGACTCCAATTGATTCAATGCGACAATTAAGCCGGTTTTCCAGATTAATCTCTATCACTCAGAAAAGCCTTCGGCCGCACATACTCTACGTCTTTCCAAAAACGCAGAAGACATCATCCTAATCCAGGAACGGTGGATCGTAAAATGCGTGGTCCGTATACTTGGGACACCTGTATACGCTCTACTTTGTACAAGAGACAAAGGTAAGATTAGAACTTGTATATTAGTGAAACATTGCCCCAATGCATTTTTTCTTCCTTAACACAGCGACCCCGACTTAACCGTTGCCAGACTAGAGATTGCCAAAGGCTCCTACTGAAACACTATCCTCTGAACTCTCAAGTCCACCACGTGAGACCAACAAGCTTGACATGAAAGTCAAGGAATTCACCCTGCCTCTCGATCAGGTTATGGCTGCTGCTGCTGCTGCTCTTTTATTCAACCTTAAGGCAAGAAAAAACCGCACTAGTGGATATCTTGCAAAAAACTTTTCAACCTAGCCAAAAACAAAAGAAAAGTGACTGATTAGGACTCATTAAAAGAATCCCTAATACTATAAAAAAAAGAACTGAAGAAGGCAAAGCGACAATCCTGAAGATCATTCTGTGACAAAATCACAGAAACCTCTAAGGCATCGCGGCTAAGAAAAATCCTCTCTACAAATCCTATGATGCCTAGTTGTTTGAAAAAAAAAAAACGATGACTCATGGATAAAAAACTCAACCTGCTACTGGACACTCATTTTCCAGGTAGCTCCCTATTCCCGGTCAGTAGTAACCCAAACAGGGCTACTGCAACTGTCACCAAATTTCGTGATCTCATTACAAGAGACAAACTGCTTTGGGCCCTGCATAGCATCAAACCATACAAGCCTGCTGTCCCGGACGGTATAATACCTGCTCAGCTACAAAGGTCCTCAGATATTTTCCTGCCTACGCTAGAAAATATCATGAGGAGCTGTGTAGGACTGATCTACATTCCACTGTCATGGAGAGAAGTCAATGTAGTTTTCATTCCCAAGGCCAGAAAATGCCCTCATTTTGTCCCAAAGGACCTCAGACTTATAAGTCTATCATTTTCCCTTCTACAAACTGAAGAATGGGGCTCAACATATCTACTGTAAAGTCTTTGGAAACGGCATTCACTGACTATCCACATCGAATGATCCCTACAATATAGAGAGTGCACAATGCTTACTTTCCTGGACGTAGAGATTGCTTTAAAAACGTCAACACATCCGCAATCACGACTGCGCTGTCAAAAATGCAGATAGACGACTCAATTGGGGAGTTAATCAGTCTTATGCTAATTAGCAGGACTGGGTGGGGCTTCTGCTTAAAGATGTGTCAGCAGAGGTACGCGGCAAGACGGTGTCTTTTCTCTCCTTCTCTGGAACTTAGTAGTTTATGAACTACTGACATACCTGGAAGCATTTGGTAGCAGGGTGATTGCCTATGCGGATGACGTTGCTATTGCCATCTCAGGCAAGCATCTTAATACCATCAAAGAACTCTTCCAGCTAAATCTTAAGAGATGAACCCGTTCGGAAGATCGATGTGGATTGGGAGTAAGCCCCCATAAAACTGTTTTTGTCCTCTCTTCAAGAATATACAAAATTCCAATTATAGACCCTCCCTCAATAAACGGTACCAATTTATTGTTTTCCGATACAGCAAAATTTGGTGACAATCTGAAGCTTAGTTTTGTTTTGACATCCATTTGTTAGTGTTTTTTGTGACCATGGAAAAAGAGCAGTATCGCTCCGTGATCCGATTCTTGTTTTGAGTGGTAAAACCCGCGAGGAAATCAAGCCCATTCTCGATGGTTTATGGGACCCATCCACCTTAACGTACAATCGTTTACTATTGGATCGCAGTTTCCCCGTAGCCGCATGTCGGTTTTTGATGAACCGCGCCCACAGAGCAAATCGTGGGCAAAATCCACGATCTCGTATTGACGGACCGCCGAGTGAAAATTCGCGAGTTGGCTGAGATAGCAGGCCATATCCGCACGAGACTGTGAGCATGAGAAAGCTTTCTGTGTGATGGGTGCCGTGTTTACTCACACCGGAGAACAAGTGCAATCGTGAGACCACTTCAAGGACGTGCTTGGCCCTGTTTAATCGAAATCCGGAAGAGTTTCTGTATCGATGGGACATGGATTCGTTGGTACACATCAACGTTGATCTTTTCCAATCGTCACTCTTGCCTTACTATCTAACCACCATGATATCATAACTTTTACTTGTACGATTACCCTGTTGCAAGGAAGCTTGGGTTGTCTGCTAATTTTTCTTCAGGTCTGATTTGCATCTCTCCTCTTTGTCTTTTATTGCTTAAAATTGCTTTTTACAAGAGATGACAAGAAATTAAATTTAGACTTGTTCATTCTAAAATAAGTGCAAAACGAGGTTTCATCTTTATTTAGCAATTCTCTCATCAAAATATAAAAACTAGTATACTAGTTACAAATGGCAATACTACCATTTGAGTTATTATTGTAAAATATACATATTGAGAGAATTCAGTCATGTTCCGTCTGTGGAACGCAGATTATATAAAACATATAGTCATAGTACCACATAATCAACGAACACATCCTTTAATAAACGAAGTCTGACAACCTTCACGAAATAAATTTTTTTACAATCCCTGTTAGCGCTCCCTGGATTTTAGAATTCTAAAGTTCTATGTTCACTTTTATATTCATTTCATTTCATTTCATTATCATTCACTGTCGGACAAAATAAAGTGCAAAACTAAACCTAGAAGTATTTCTTTTTTTTTAAAGCGTTATTACGTTTATTTTTTAACTCATTTTAATTCATTATCCTGTTATTTGACAAGTAAAGTAATTGTATTAGCTTATTTACAAAACTCAAATGAAAATCAGAAAAATAACCCAATATTTAAAAAAAAGAAAATGCATGCAAGACAAAATAAAGTGCAAATTCAAAAAAGTAACAAAAACAATTCAAATGTTCAAAATTTAGCTTCACAAATGGAAAAAACTCCAATATTTCAACGTTATTTTGAGTAAAATACTGCTTAGCTACTTTGCTAGTAGATCGTTATCTTGGTGAAAGATGTAACTTGCCAAGGACATCCTAGAAGCAGAATAAGCTTAATTTTCCATGATAATGTTGACGTAAATTGGGCCTGTCATTTTGGTATCGATTTGGTGTTTCAACGCCGCTAAAGGAGAAACATGCCCATAGCAGAACTGACCCTCCTCTGTGTTTTGCAGTTTTCCGTGTGCACCTTTGGCTCAGTCTTTCAGAGTTTCTGCACCAAACTCGCTTTCTTTTTTTGGGATTCCGTAGCTAAAATTTGGACTCAACGGACCAAATTATACGTTTGCGGCTTTAATATATGTATACTTTTTCGCAAAGGATAAACGTTTTTGGATGTTGACTGTACGAAACATAGGCTTTTTCTTCGCAAAAAAAAATTGTAATCCACTTTCTTGCAGTCGTCTTTGCACTGGGATTTTTCCTGGCCATAATATAAAAAACTATAAAATTGTTCACAATATTCCAGTCCGTGGTACACAAAATATAAAATGCACTTTATTTTGTCGTGTCTAAAAAACAACTACTGCAGAATTACCACAACTGATAGGAAATAAACAAAAGTAATTAACGGTTCATTTTTACAATACGGTAAGCACATGGTTAGGTGACCTCAGCACAAAAGAATTGAGCCATAAAAGCTTTTTGCTTTTATCTAACATGACTTTAAAAGTGAATAAACTGCTTTTGCACTTTATTTTGTCCGACAGTGTATATTATTGACCTAAGTATCGACACTTTTGTTTTTGTTGTTGTTTGCAACGGGATATTTTACTGAGCTGGGTAGTCACATACCAATAAAACACAGCTATAGTGTTTTGTGCTGTGTATGCACAAACAGGATACACAGTAGGAATATTTTTTTTTACAAAATTTGTTGTTATAAGCGACAGGAATTTTTTCGTGTGTTTCGTTCGTACATATAATGCGAGCTGCGCAACTGCGCAACTGCGCAACCAGTTTGCTGTGTATGCACAGACAGGATACACAGTAGGATCAGTGAAAATGTAAAAATATTTTTTACAAAATTTGTTGTTTTCATATCAGCGACAGGAATTTTGTTCGGGTTTTTTGTTTGTACATACAATATGATCAACAGCTGGAGGAGAAAACAGGAGTTTTATTTCGTTTATGCATATTACACAACCAGTTTAGTGAGCGCAAATGAATGTCTGTTGCTGTTGTTGCTCATGTATTCCGTGCAACCGGTTTTGATGAGTGTAGGGGATAACTTGTTTTGTTTTGTTACGTACATGCATACTAGGCAACCAGTTTTAGTAAGGGATGTTTTGTCACCTTTTTTGTTGCTTGTGCAAGGATCGGAGATCCTGGACCACAAACACAAATATAAGTATGTAAATAATTTTTCTCAAACAGGACATAAGAAAAGTTTAAGGAATATGAATAGGAGTGTTTCGTGGGAGCACAGGTAGTACGTGGACCACAAACACAATACAAAATAGGAATATTGTACAAAAGGATAAGATTGTTTTCCAGGAGGATAGGGGAGGAATAGAAATATTGTGCAAAGGGATAAGATTATTTTCCAGGAGGAAAGGGGAGGAATAGGCTAGGAAGCTAGGATGTGAAATTTCAATAGGAAATATATGTAAATGTATTGGATAAATAGTTAATTTATATGTATAGCAACAGGAGTGAGCAAACCAGGAGGAAACAAACGTCAAGGAGAGGCAAATGAGTGCGACGGTATGCTTCCAAGAGAGAAGCAATTTAAGCTTACAGAGAACAATAACACGTATTGCAGGATTTGCCAAATCGGAGGAAGTATCTCGGATTACCAGTAGAACATTGAGATATGGTGTTCATACACGGATTGCATGATCGGCTAGATCAGGAGACTAGGAAGCAGAGGAAACTACAACGATCAGCGGAGTTCCCAAACTAATTGAAATGTTGGAATTTTTGGACAAACAGGCAGTAGCCTTGCAAAATACAACAGCAGAAACGGCATTAAGACGTTCCTTGTATTTGGAAAAACGTCTTGCAAGGAATGAAGACAGTTGTAATATGAAATAGTAAAAAAAAATCAAATACATATTTAAAAAAAAATCATACTCGTATATAAAAAGAATACTTGACAGTGTTGTGTATGTAAAATAACGATAAAAATTTCAAGCTATTAGATTAAACAAATTTTCTATTTCACAATTATAGCCGAAGAGCTGGTGAACGTTTCTAAAACGTCATTTGAGCAAAGCAAATTTATATATTTTATTGTTAGGCTTGAATAAATGTTCACGAAAATTAAATGCTGGCAGTTGTCTGGTGATGCTTCTGGGATTAGCGAAGTGCTAAAGGCGTCAAAAAAGTGGATACGGTCACGTCATTTGACCAAAGCTGATTTTTTACATATGAGTAGTTCGTGTTGTTATATATCATAATATACCACCTCCAGACACTTTAGTCTGGTCCGAAAGGGTGCCAGGCGGGCTCAAGCCTGCATAAATATGGGGGTCGGTAACGTGATAGGAGCAAGGCCAAATTTTATATTAAATATTTACTCGCTGAGTAATTTTCCCAACTGCCAGACAAAAACCTCGGGTCTAACACCCTGCCAAACGATACTAAAATCATGTGGGAAAAAGGCATTTTATAGCCATTTTTCATCGAAACTATCAAAAAAAAAAAAAAAAAATTCTTATGGACTTCATATTATAGGAAATTCAATTTTCAATAAAAAGGCATATATGTAAAATTTTCATATATACATTCAATAACTTAGAAGATATTTTTAAAAGAATCGGCAGCTCCGAAACAAATCCTTTGTATTTCTTCGTCGACCATAAAATAAAATAAAATGTACTTCAAATAATTAACAATTTAATTTTATTAAATCAAATAAATCATTTTAAAGAACAAGATAGAAAGTGGATATAAAGGGATTTCATATTTGTCGAAGACAAGTTTATAGTAGTTAAATACGAAACCTTTTGTTTTGGGGTATCGTCTTTCTAGATCTTACTATTAAAACCTACCCACTCATTTTTAAAAAGTGAGAAAACATCCAAGCGAAATCTAATTGCTGTATTGATTTCAAATTTGTTGGCACTGTATAGCGTGAACAATCATAAAGAGGTTGTAAGAGTTCCACAACTTTTAGTTTTTTGGGATATGGTTTTTATTCTACACTCAGAGTTATATGTTTTGAAGTTTCAATAGCCCCATTATTAACGGCATAAATCGCATATTCAAAAAATGATTTTACTTTTCTTAAGCATTCAGAGTTCTGTCTTTGTCGACTAATGGAACCACTTACAGTAAGGTAAAACTATATAGCAGCTCTAATATAACATAACATTCCCAGTTATCATATTTTCCGTTGCAATATTAGAAGTCATTTTATTTGGTTCTATATTTAAAAGCTTTTCTCTCAGAATAATTGCTGTATAATTGTAATAATTGTAGAATATCACATTCTTTTAACTTTGCAAACTGTAAATCATCAAGTAACACGCTATTGTAAGGTGCGATTAATATTTTACTATGCATCAATTAAAATTAAATTTAAAAAAGTATCTAAACTTTCATCATGTGCTTTTTTCAAATTATTAACATACGATACGGAGTACCTAAAAAGGATAAGAAGTAACAATTACGATTTTTAATTATATTTTCTCCAATAAAAACGCATACTTAATATGCGGTTTTATGATAGCCTCATGTAATATGCCACGAAATACTTTTTGACTCTACTAAACTTCTAGATTTGTTGGTATATGATTTTATACATACGTTGTGATAATATATTTTACTTTCTGGGGCATTAATACTTTAAACTTTTTCTAACATTTCTCAGTCATCCAGTACAGTCGAATTTAATGTTATGTTTTTTTTTCTAAAGCACAGATGTACAAAGGTTGAACACGCCCTTTATGTTTTTTACGTTCAGAATTACAAAATATACATACTTCTTTTCCGCTCATATTCTCTTCAGAAACATATAATATCGGTGAGTGCTCACTATTACATCCTGTCCTATTTTCCTTACTGCCAGATGCAAGTCCACTTGTCAACGATACATTTGGTGTTGATGGCGACATTGTGGATTGTTGCGACGCTTATGACGAGATAGATGGTAGTCTTTTCATTGGTAACACATTTCCTCATTTCTGTGGTAAAATTTTTTGTAGTATTTGGTATGGTAGCTATGGGATTCTCTTGAACCACATGGTAAGATAACATCACTACATCACTGAATTTTAGGTTATGTCGTACACGAATTTTAAGACCATTAACACATTTTTTAAATTATCTTCTATAAATAAATTCAGCTTACGTTCAGAAGTATTGCAAAATACACTAATTATGGTAAAAGAACTAATTATACTAGGTTATTTCTATAACGCAAAGAATGCCAAATTAATTTAATAATTAATAACGCTTACTACCAATCACCACACTAGGTTGACAATATATGTAATTTCGGAAGTGGACTGCTACAATGCTATTTTCACTTGAAACTGTGCACAAAGTGTTTTTATCAAAATAGCAGGTGCAGTGGCTTCACTTGATCACTAACAATCTAAATCAATAGCATTAAAAACTTTTGGCAAAAAAAAAAAAAAAAATACTCGACGAAATCCATAAACAAAAATTAATGGTTTGGTGTCGCGGCTGACGATTCTTTTAAAAATATCTTCTAAACTATTGAATGTATGAACATTTTACATACATGCCTTTTTATTCAAAATTGAAGATGGTGGTGTAGTAGTTTGAAACTCAGGTGTATTAGGTTTCGATATTTTTCCCAGAAGTAGTTGTCAAAACTGAAGCCAGTGCATCCTCAACCAGTGGGTCTTAGTGCGTGCTAGTTGTTAGTTTATTATGTTTAGCCCAACCAGCAACCAAACCAACATCAGTGTTATGCCTTCATGTCAGAGTTGACGCCGACGGGATTTTCATGTAACTACATACAAATTCTATGAAAAGACTTCTTCAGAGAATTGTCTCGCACGGGATTCGAACCCGTGACCCTCTGCATGAGGAGTCTATGCATATACCACTACACCACGGCCACCCCTTTTGTAGTGTAGAGTTGATCGTAAACTTTCTCTCCAGCTGAGCTCCTCCGTTCGAGTTTCCAAGCCCAGGTGTCCTTCTTTCTTAAATGGCAGCGATACTTCATATCGACCATCTGGCATTCGCCTTCTGTTTCGTAGAAAGTGTTCGTCGCAGACCCAGACTTGGCTTGGTGAAACGTTCTTATTGTTCTACGTGGATCAATCAAAATCTTGCAAAGCAGTATCCAACTAAGTTTCGTTTTTTGAGTGATTGGTGACGCTTGCTCCTTTCCGCGTATAATCTCTGGCAGCACAAATTCTGAGAATACATCACTGCCTAAAGGGATGTCCACCTTTGCGGGTTTATGAAAGGCCGGGTCTGCTAATTTTAAATTAAATGTAATCCCATTGTTTGAGGGACAGTTCATTGGCAGGTAGAATACCAGTTAGGGATTTCAAAACATATGGACGGGCGTTTGTTTGTCGTGTGCAATGAGCCGAACGTGATTTCGATTAAGTGGTTGCAGGCTCCGCTTTAACCTTTCCTAGTCCTAACACCTCGACAAACGTATGGCGATTTTTTTTAGCCCTAATAGCTTAGCTGCAGACTCCGTAATAAAAGTTGTTTCGGAACCTGTATCTATCAAAGCTCTTAGATTAATGTACGCTCCTGTGGAGGGCCTGACTTTCACCACAGCGTTAAACGTATTCACTGACGAACTGTTAGATGTCACTTCTCGAATGTTTTCAGATGGGTGAAAAGCAAGAGCATGTGCATTAATATTGTTGGTTTGATATGAATGTGTAGGGTAAGATGTAGCTGAGTATAGAGTGGAAGTGTGAGTGTATGTTGGTATGCTATGTGGTGCGCTCGAGTGTGTGTACTGTGTTGTTGAAATATGTGGATTGTATTGGGTGAGTGAGTGAAAATTAGCATTGGGTGAAATGGGGATGCTGGCAATAATAGCAGCGCCCTCGACTTGGACATTGATGGTTGCTATGGCTATAAGCGAGAAAATTCTCGCATACTTTTATTTTACTGACAGAGGTTTTTCGCGAATCCACATCTATTTTCAAAAATCGCTGACAATTACGAAGAGAATGTGGACCTTTATTACAAACTTTGCACCCAAACTGCTCCCTTTGTATTGGTTAATGTGAAATGAGCTCGCCCTTGACGATGAAGTTCGCTGACTATTATTCTTCTGCCCTTGTTTTTCAATGACTACCTCTAATGCTCTAAATCTGGCTTCTAGGAACTCCGAAAACTTCTTAAAAATGCGTAAGTCCTTTTTTATACCTAGATTTTCCTCCCACAGTTGCTGTGTTATTGCAGGTAATTTTTGTAGCATGCAGTAAATAAGAATTGAGTCCCAATGTTCAACCGGAAGACCTAGATTCTGAAGTGAGTGCCGGCTTCTATGGATGTATTTTCTTGGTGTATCATTGACTGACTAAAGAAAAGTTTCAATTGTGTATTCACTAGGATGCGTTTATGGTCATACCGAGTAGTAAGTATAGACCATGCTTTGGTACAATTTTCTACTGTGAAGCCTAAATGCTGTATCAATCTATCACCCTCATCTGTAACACTTGATTTTAAAAAATGGAGTTTTTTTCTCCATTCTTCATATCTCCTCCCAAATGTGGGTAACTTCATGACTGGTATTTTCATTTCCCTTTTCCCTCATTGCACATTTAATTCTACTGAACTTACCGGGGATCCTGTTGTGTTTTCTGATGCTGTTGCTGCTACTGCTGCCTTTGCCGCTGCTTTTGATGATGCTTCTAGCTTGTTTAAACTATCCATTAATGCAGTTCGATAGTCCAAATAAACCTTCTTTATTTTGTCGTATAGTGAAGTTAACTCTTCCTTATTCACAACGTCCTTTGATGATACTGTCTCCATATTGTGCTCCGAACTCGCCTTAAAATTGGTATCCAGGATTAAAATCCGTGCATTGATGTAATTTTTTGATCGTTGTGCCTGGGATCTCATTTTGAAGTTTTCTGTGTCCTTCTGTATTTGTACCAAAATGTCCTTTTGAAGTTTCTCGGTAGCGCTCATTTTGATGTTATATACCAAAAAAAATATTCCGAAAGAGAAACTAGAATTTCTTTAAAGAACAAACAAATTGTACTTACGTTCCCTTTCACAGCAGTTGAGAAACTTGCAGTTCGGAAACAATATTCCGTTCGCAAGCAACGGTTCCAAACAGCGGAAGTGGTACTGGAAGGAGCGTTACGTGGTACTCTTCCAACAGCGGTGACCCAAACAGTTATGTTGCTGTTAGCAGACAACTGTCCCATTCAGCGGCAATAGTACCTATTATGAGTAGCGTTTCTTGATACTGTTTCAACAGCGGTGATCCAAACGGGTGTGTAACTGTTAGTAGACAACTCTCTCAAGCAGCGGTATTCAAAAAAAAAAATCCAGAAGTGGACTTCCAAGAATGAATGTTATTTAATAAACGACGTGGGAACCCGTTTAGCACTTTCACAAAAGTCTACACAAGGCAAAATAAATAAGAGGGGACAAAAAAGTATGTGCTTGCAAAACGCCAGCACACAAAAATGTTTTGGTTTTTTTTTTAACCACTTTAAGTGTGGAAGAACAAGTTTTTTTTTTTTTTTTTTTTTTTTTTTTTTTTTTTTTTTTTTTTTTTTTTTTTTTTTTTGTAATGTATTGGCATTAAAAGAACCTATTTTTCTTTGCCCCGCTATAGTATTTTATTTCTCGGGTATATAATCCCTAGCTGAATTTAAAAGTGAGAGTTAACTGTAAATAAAATACGGAAGTATTTTACGGAGAGTCACAATTATTGTTATATTCAGCGTGTGTGTGTAAATTATTTACAAAAAAGAAAGAAATGTCCACCGACATTTTTATTTTTGTTGTTTCATCGTTTAATCTCTTCGCCACTATTCTCTTCTATGGCTTATTCTAATTTTTGCTCGCCAATGATTATTTCGCATTCGCATGCAACTGGAGTTGGAACCAGTGCTAAAACTCTTCAAAGTAAGGCATCAACGCCGTCAAAGCCAATTTTATCTTTGACGACCAAATCCACCTACGGTGCTGCTAATTTGAAACTCGATATGCTTGATGACCGCCTGGAAAAACATCGTTTTTTGATAACTGCCCACATATCAGAGGAAATAAACATCGTTCGCGATGAATTTATCACTAAAATTCAAACCATTCAACAGTCTTGGTCGAACCGATTTAATGCACTAAGTAAAACTATCGCTGATGTAGTTCAACGTGTTGAGAGAATTGAAGCTAATGACGAAACTTTAACAATTAGAAAAGAGCTTCTCTCTTTACAAAAACAACACGATGTATTAGAGCGCAAAGATATTGCTGCTGATGCAGCAACCACGAACAACCAGAGGAAAATCTTAAAGAGATATTCGACCGACTATGTTTTATTATCGACTGCGGTCCTCGCAAATTAAAACAAATCTTTCGTCCACGGCAGCGTAACAAAATCATCTCATCTGTAATAATTAAATTCAATAGCCCACAAGATAGAAACGCCGTTCTCGGCTCAGCTGTAGTTTACCGAAAACAGTACGACAAACATCTTTGTCTTCGTGATGGTGGAATAGAAGCAGATGGTTTAGTGTACATCAACGAAAATTTAACAAGAAAAAACCGTGCGATTTTACAACGTGCAATGTGTGTTTACACTAAATTCGGCAGTGTATTTGTAAAATTATCTGCTAATGGGAAAAGCTAAATAATTGACAACATAGAAGAGCTTAATAATTTTGTGAAAATCAATGTCAACAGAAGTTGTAATGACAGAACCGTGGATATGAATGCTGCTGCTGCAGGGGGAAAACATAAAACTAACTTATCGTAATTACTATGAAAGAAATAATTTTAAATTGTTTACTTTTTTTATTTTCTTATTTTTATTAGTACTTATATATTATTGCTTTTCTATAACTGTTATATGTTTATTTGCTGCTGTTTAGTTCATTCTCAAAAATTTTGTTTCCTCTTGAGTTGCTCGTCCGTAGCTTGTTTTTTGTTTGATTATAATAAGTAGAACATTGTCCATGGTCAATGGCGTAGGTAATAATACTATGCACATATGATACGGATTTTATCTAGAATTCGTGTGGGATTTTTGGTGTGTCATTTGAATGCACTTAGTCTTAATTCTGATAAGTAGGATTATCTAAAATATGTTTTTGAGAGCTCAGATGTTGATGTCATTTGTGTGAGCGAAACGAGATTTAAGTCCGAAATGCATAATGATATCGTCGACATGATTGACCTAGAAATCCATGATCATATCTTTGATATGTTTAGTTATAAGTTGTTTCATAATGACAGGAAAACAAATACAATTAGAGGGGGGGGGGTGGTAGCAATTTATTACAAATCAACATTAATTTGTAAACCGATTGGTAAGTCTGAAGATAATGGAATTGAATATTTAATATTTAATAACCCAAGCAGACCCTTCTCGCCAGACCCGTTTTTCGCGGTGGTGACCACTTCGCTATACTCTTATCATTGTATGTGGCGATTTCAACACTGATCTTGGTAGACATGATAATCTATCACATAAACTTATTGACTTGGTGCTATCCAATGATCTTGTGGTTTAAAACTCTCATCCTACTCGATTTGCTCCAAACTTAGATCCCAATTTATTAGATTTGCTAATTATCTCTGATGCTTCTAAAATTGGATCTTCTCCATAAATGACCGTCATGGTCATTTATTGCATCAAGTACCTCGTGAGTGAACCACGATTATAAAAAAAGATCCACAAGCGCTTCTTCAGCCCTACAAGAAACTGAGAAACTTTCGTCACTCGCCGTGCTAAGCGCAGTTATTTTGCATCTACATTAAATGGTTCGCTTCCTTCCAAACAGCTCTGGACAAATATACATAAAATAGGTGTTGATAAAAAAGTTGTTTCTAACTATCGATTAGATCCAAATACTTTTAACTGTTTATTTCTTACAAGTACAGAAAACAATCCTCAGTTCTTCTTGCAACTTGCAACTGTTATGCATGCTCAATGACTTCAAAGCAGTGAACGAGAATAATATAGTCGAAAGTATAGTTGCCCTTTAATCGAATGCTGCGGATGAGGATGCCATCCACCGCCACTTTATAAAAATGATTCTCCCTCACTTATTAAGCACACTAACACATATAATTAATTATTGCTTAGCTTCTTCTACTTTCCCTGACACTTGGAAGGCTAATAGGTTAATACCTGTTGCTAAGAAATAATAACCCTCACTTCATACTGATTTTCGACCTATAAGTATTCTTCCTAGCTTGTCAAAAGTTTTTGAGAAGATACTGGCAAAGCAAATAGTCGGTCATCTAAATAGAAATTCTTTGCTTTGTCCTTTTCAGTCAGGTTTTAAATCTCAACATAGCTGTGCTACTGCAATGGTTACAATTATTGATAATATAAGGAAACAGTTTGATCAAAGCAACTTGACGGTCTTAGGCTTGCTAGACTTCTCGAAGGCATTTGCCAGGGTTAAGCACAACATCTTATGTAAAAAGCTCCGCCATTATTTTGCTTTAGTGATAGGGCAATCAAATTGATATGTTGCTATTTAAACAATCAATGCGAGAGAGTTATGATTGGTGACGATTTTTCAGATGTCAGATATCTGTGTGAAGGTGTACCCCAGGGTTTTATATTAGGTCCTCTTCTTTTCTGTATTTTTATAAATTATATAACCCATGTATGTAATAGTGTATCTTTTCATCTTTATACCGATGATATCCAAATTTATTTGTTAAGACCTATTGGGCTAATAATGGATTTTTTTCGTCGAATAAATAACGACCTCAAAGGTATATACAAATGGTCTATCGAAAATGGACTTACTTTGAATCCATCTAAGACCCAGGCAATCTATTTATGGCTGCCTTCGAAAGTTATGGACATGTGCTAGCTTTATCCCCCGCAATACTAAGCTAAGGTTAATGAAAACTTTGTTAGTTCCCATTATAACCTATGGTGATGTTATATACTGCAAGCTTCATTCTGCATCGAAAAACAAGTAGCAAGCTGCTTTCAACGGAATGATTCGCTATGTATATGTAGAAGATATGATCATGTATCTGCTTTCCAAAACAGTTTATAAGGCTGTTCACTGACACAATATCTTGATGCCAGAGACTGTATTTTTCTGTATAAAATCATATATTCGAAATCACTATATTTATGAAAAACTACAATTTACACCGTCGGCTAGAATATTTAGCTTTATAAAACAACCTTTCAATTATACTAATTCGTCGTGTCTTTTCTTTACTTACGCCATTAGGCTATGGAATTACTTGCCTGAACACATAAAACGAGCAACAAGGGCATCCCTTGTTTAGGATAGCTACTATATAATTTAAATATTTCTCTGAACAGCAGTAGTTTTTCTTCTTTTTTTTTCTTAGTTTCTATTTTTTTTTTTCTTTTTTTTTTATAATTTTACACCACGCGGGCGAGTGGTGTAGTAGTTTGAAACTCAGGTTTATTAGGTTTCGATATTTTTCCCAGAGTTGGTTGTTAAACTTGAGCCAGTGCATCCTCAACCAGTGGGTGTAGGTACGTGCTTAGTTGTTAGTTCGTTAAATTTAGCCCAGCCAGCAGCAACCACTCCAACATCATCGTTATGCCTTCATGTCAGAGTTGACGCCGACGGGATTTTCATATAACTACATACAAATTCTACAATATGAAAAGAATTTTTCAGAGAATTGCGTCGCACGGGATACGAACCCGCGACCCTCTGCTTGAGGAGTCTATGCATATACCACTACACCACGGCCACCCCGTCTGGCTTTGCTCAAATAACGTTTCAAAAGCTTTCACCAGCTCTTAAACTATTATTAAACGAAAAAATTCAAATCCGAAGGCTTTTAAATTTTGTGATTTCATTCTTTCGCTTCGGTACGTAGTTGCATTAAAAAAGTGCTTTATTGATTTTGGGCCCCATTACAAAATTTCTGCTGTTGTTACGTAGGTGTTGTTACAAAACAGCTTGTCTGCAGTATACCCGGACTTAAGAAAAAAATTCTTAAGGACTTTGAAGTGCCTTAGGGTAAGGGTAAGAATTTTTAGATTTCTGAACAAATAAATCATTGGAGTTCTGCGATTTATCCGACAAATAATACGAACTTCATGCTTTTTTTAAGCATTAAGAGGTTGCATATTATTAAAATGCGTACCGCCCCAGCACGATTATCCATATCGATCCTCTAAAACCTTCATTATACAATTTATTGAGCAGCAACTTATGATTTACCATGTCAAACGCCTTAGTAATGTTCATAAATATTGCTGTAGCAACTTTGGAATCATTCGAAGTATGATAGATTTCGCCACACAATTTTAATAAAGCATCTTCGGTGGATCTTCCGAACTGAAAATTGCTGAAAAAGCTAGTCTTATCTAGTAAGAACATTATTTTTGACTTAAGTCTCTATTCAAATATCTTAGAAAAATAATGATAGAAGAGAAATAGGACGGTAATTTTTTTAAAACTGCAGTATCACCCTTTCAAGTAGTAGGATTTCCACTGATGTTTTGAGTGACTGTTAAAAAATTCCTTCAATTTTATAGAGATTTTTAACACTAAATTGTTTTGATCTAGAGACACTTATGTTATTTCAAAATCGAATACTGTAGATTTATAATATGGGAAGCCATATAAGCCAGTCTTTGAATTCATAACACGAGTGGGTTGAAACAAAGATGAATCGAAACCAAAAGAAGGTAG
The DNA here is from genome assembly GCA_907269105.1 of Volucella inanis. Lineage (NCBI taxonomy): Eukaryota > Metazoa > Arthropoda > Insecta > Diptera > Syrphidae > Volucella > Volucella inanis. The sequence continues at coordinate 126,427,264 of OU026156.1, read as the reverse complement.
ATTTGAAAGAAAAGTGTTCACAGCAGGTGTATTCGATAAAATTTTATGTTTAAATCGCCTACGAGAACAAGATTTTTACAAGTTCGATTTTTAAAAAACTCAGTAAAATCGTCCAAAAACACCTTTACTGAATACATTTGTAGAATTCAATAAAAACAAAACTGAGCACCAAAGATTTCACATTTTGCACTTATCAAATCAGCACTGGACATATTTAAATGATTTATATACATCACACGACTAGTCGCTTATGTAAAATGATAAGAATCATTGCAAGTTGCAGCAGATGTAAAATTAGGTATACAAAAATCAGAAATTTCAGAATTGTAGATCCATATTTCGGAATGAAAAATCAAAAATGGTTCAAAGAAATAAGATGCGAGTAAAAGGAATCAAAATTTTTTTATTTAAATATTTACCCCTATCATAGGGCCCTTCGTAATAGATTCATACTACGATTGTCGAAAAAAGGTATCATAGCCCTCGTCGTAGGAAAATGTACTGCTACGAAATTCGGAGTTCGGAAAGGTAGCTATCACAGGCCCCGAATGAATAGAAAGTTTGACAGTTTTTTCTACGAACAGATTTTTTCATCAGAATCAAACTAAAAAAGAAAATTCAGCAAGAATACAGCGCACAAATATCAACAAACAATAATATGTATATGTTTGTACATAAATTTATTTAAATTGCAGTTTATTATGAATTTATTTATTGTAATTTTTTTATTTTTTCAAAGGGCGAACAAAGATTATTACAAACAAAAGTCAGTTTGAAAGGCTTTTTGAAGATACTCAAAACTAAAAATTCTTATAACGCTGTCACCTTCATTCTTTATACTAATCACCGATAAATTTCTCACCGACATATTTACTGTACATACTTTGTTGACTTTCAGCAACATTGCCTTCTCCAAAAGACATGTGGTGTAACAAATAAGACCATCGTTGATGAAAATTCTGCTACTACTAAGGATGATGTCGTTCTAGTTGCATTTGTCATGGAATCTTTGACAATTTCATTTTGTTGCGACTTATTATAATCTTTTCCTTCCAGACCAAAAAAGAAAATTTTGCGCAGACAATGTTCGATGCATCATTATTTTTAGTTGTTTCTTTTGGTTTAACTTTTTTCACATAGTAGCCTTTAATTTCGTCAACACCGAACTCCTCTCCAAACCTAACACGAACCAGTTCCTTAACTCTCTATTTAGCGTTAGCATTGTTTACTTGTATTACAACAATGTCCATTGAACTAATTTTTGTATTTTGTTCAATAAAAGTCAGCTTCTTTTTCAGAGTGTCAACCATCCTTGTAAAATTTTTTAGAATTTTTTAAATTACATCAGCATTTAGATCTTGCAACTTTATAATCTCATTATACAACATGTGGAGAGTAACTGCTTGACCCACAGATGTATGAAGATCGTTAGAAATAGGTGACGACGAAACAGATGTTGATTCATTGAAGTATTCGTAAGTCATTGGAACGAATGCTGCATCGCTTGTTAGGGCAACCGTTGAATTAGTACCCTTGTTTGCTCTTTTCAAAAAATTCTATTTCCCTTTTATATAATTTAACGCACTTTGCAAAAAAAAAAAAAAAAAAAAAAAAAAAAAAAAAAAAAAAAAAAAAAAAAAAAAAAAAAAAATAGTAGCAATGACCACAAACAATTTTTATTTCCTGTCTTTCAACCTTTAAATTAGAAGTTGGACTCTTAATTTTTTTGAATTTAATTTAGCGCAGTAATTAAAATAGAGTAATTAATTATACTACTAATTTAAACCAAAAAAATTAATCGATATGGAACGCATTTATGGAGGTAATTCCGGACGCGTCTGACCACTTCAACACAACGAGACTAATAATAATACATAATTAAATATCATGGAGGGTGCTGAAATCTATCTGGTTCATCGTGATTACCTCCAGAAGATAATTTATAAAATTTATAAATAAAAATTTCCTACAAAAAGAAAATTACTGAGCTCTTTAATGACTTTACATGTGTAGATCATCCATTAATTTAGTCGAAAAAATGCAGGAAAGTAGAAGAAATGGCTACGTTTAACACTATAAAAAGAATAAAAATTCAATGATAGTAGTCTATAAACGTATTTGGTTTTCCAGGTAGTTAGATCCAATTAAATGTATTCATGAATGCCAGCTATTCAGTTAACCCAGTTGCTATCTTTTTAAAGATTTCAGTCGGTCCTGATGTGAAGTTGTAAGTTCTAAAACCAAGGTGAGCTCGGTAAAGGTGGCCGTTGCTCAAGTGGTAGTGTATAGGCTTCCCAATCGGACGGTTCCGAATTCAATATAGCCCGTACTGTAGACATTTAGACATACTTGTTATTTGTTGCATTAAGAGCGGAAGGGATTTCGGAGGAAAGGGATGAAACTTATTTGGGTACCAAGTAATGAAAGCGTATCTTATGTAGCAACCAAATTCAAAGCGATCCGAAAGCAGGTGGCATCGGGGGCTGAACTTTTTTTTTATAAAACTGAGAAATAATAGCCGAAGATTGACTCTCAAAACTATATAAAGATTTAGTGAAACCGAAGAACTTGTTTCTACATATATGTAGACTTTTGAGAGCCCCAACACATCTATATCGATAAGTAAACGAAAGAAGCTGAATAGGTTTTATACCGACAATGCCAATTCGAATCGTTCAAACTAAAATATCAACAACTAAAAGCAAACAAACCAATCATAAAAGTAATATAATTCGAAATTTTTTTGGACAATACTGAAAGCAACAGTTATTCTACCGAAATGAAATTTAATGACGAATCTTACCATTGAAAATGTTAACTATAGTTTCTGCCACACGTATAATGAAGTTGTAAATGAAATTTGCCCAAATTTCGACGTACCTAATCTTAGAATAGAATTCCAGAATATTGCATTCAACTGTAGGTAAAATAAATATTACTGAAAAATGCGCTTTCAAAACCAACAATGCAGAATTACAACCAGCCCCGTCTTAGACTATTCACAAGACCATTTACATACTGTACATAGACTAATTTGGAGCATTTACAAATATATTGGCGAAAACACCGATTAATAAAATTATTATGGCAGAGGTCGAATTTATAGTAAACTTAAGAGCGCAAAATCAAAATATGCAGCAGAAGCAGAAAAAATTAGCTCTTCCACTCAATCTCTCTTTTACCCTATTCAGTATTATAAAATAAAGCTTTAATACTTAAATACTGCTTCATTTAATTAAGTTGGTCGAACTAAGAATTCCGTCACATGTAATACTACAAGCTTGGCTCTTCTTATAAGTTAAAATCATTGCTACATTTCCAGAAAAAAAGCTATACCAGAATCATGTGTATGTATGTATAAGGCGAATGGTACCATTTTCAACTCACAGAAATATGATATCAGTGCGTACACAGTCTATTTGTACTTTTACAACTGTTTTCCAAATTTTTCTTTACATATATGTATATATAAACAGATTAAGCATGTTAGTTTCATGAATATAATTCTGACTAACGTCATAATAAAGTTTAATTACCTTATCTCCAGCTGATATATAAGCAACAACTTTTTTTGTTCCTGAAAATGCGGATGACTTCATTGCGTAACCATCTTTAATGGATGCTCTGAATGGTGGAATATCAACGGGAGCGATGTAATGACATAGTTTATTTTGAAAAACGTTGCTAGCCTTTACTACCTGGTATATAATTTCTATTGCTTTAGAAGTCGGAATCATTTCGAATGATGAATTTCTATCGCCGAAATTTCCAGTTGAAGTTTTGTGTGGACAAACATGATAAGAATTAACTATAGAAGTGTTTTGAACTTCATTATGTATTGCTTTTATTTCCTTGAGGTCATTTGCTATTAATTGCAGAGCGTGCGGTAGCACCTCACGAATTGAATTAAAACATTCAACTACAGACTTTTCACTTCCAGGAAAATTGATTATAAGCGTTTTTTCATAAATACCTGCAACAGCACGAGACAATGCCGCAAATTTTGTCTTTTTAAAACTTTCTAATGCCATTGCAAGCATTAATTGAGGACATTCTTTAGAAATAACATCTCTAGTTGCTTCGGGGGTAACATCTCTTTCTGAAAAACCAGTCCCACCTGTTGTAAATATCGCTTGAACTGCTTTATGTGCATATTCTTTTAATTTCCTGTTGATTACATCGCGGTCGTCTGGAAGGACTTCGGCAACCACTTGTGAATTAATGAAAACTTCTTTAATTAGGTGAACTAAACAGGGTCCGCTTTTATCTCTAGCAGTACGTTTGTGACACGAATCGCTAACTATACAAAGAAATATTTGTAAATAAACAACTTAAAATAAGTACATTCAGTTTATTACTGGTTAACACAACAAATACCGACGATTCCATGGCGCCCTATCATTAGATATGTATGTAATATTTGTAATAGTAATATAAAATTGTAGACACTCTTCATATAATTTTTTAACTTAATCAGTTGTTTATTATATTTTTCTTTCATAGAACTTGCCATCTACCAGTCAATAATGAAATTCACGGAAGACAGCAAACGTCAAATTGACAACGAGATCGTGAAGCTTAAAATAATACGTCTTACGAATCTATGTATATTCTCGCGTTCTCAAAATATAGACACATTATACATTTAGAATAAAACAGTACAAACATTGCCTTATGTACAACAATTCCGATCTAAAATAATAAAGTTTTCAAAATATATTAAAAATGAGTAGCACTGGTTCTGAATATACAACCGAACCGCTTCGAAAAGAAGTACGTACATACATATGTCGATAAAACAAATATAGACTCTGCTATTCATTTCACCTCCATTATTTTAGCAAATTATTCAATCTGCTCCTTCAGAGGCTCTTACGGAAGGTAGATCAAATCTTCAGAAGTGGCTAGGAAAAACATTCCGCATCGTTATTACCGATGGGCGTGTGTTGATTGGCTTTTTTAACTGTACGGATAAGGCAGCAAATGTGGTGCTTTCTATGTGTGCTGAATATTTAGAGGAGGGGAGAGATGCAAGGGTTTTAGGAAATGTTATGGTTCCAGGAAAGCACATCGTTTCCATATCGGTCGACATGCCATCTGAATTGTTATAGACATACTGATAAAAAGCACTATTTTGTACTGCAATCAAACAAAATCTGTACCTAAAAATTGTTTTATTTCTCATTAAATTTATGGATTATTTTAGTTATCAAGTTTCTAGGCCAACAGTCGTTTTACGGGTTTTGTCCTAGAGGATCAACGCCTTGATTCATTTTTTCTTTAAATTGTTCGTAGGTTCGTTTGCGGTCGAAATGTTTAACCCATTGACCTGGGCATGCTTGTTCGTAGAATTTTCTCAAGTCTACACATTCCTTGGGAACTTCTTCACCACTTGTGGACAGATAAGAAGGAGCATTTATGTCAAGACAAGTCCAAAAATTATCTCGCGCGCTCCAACATTTCGCACGTTCTTCCTTAGAGGGAAAACTCATTTGCGCTCCTTTTGTTTTGGATACTGAAAAAGAAAAAAAATTACTTTTTAGTTCAAAACGAGAAAATTTAAATATCCTTACTTGACACTTGGTCACATAACCCCGTTTTTTTTTTTATTTGAACACACCATCTGGTATAAAATAAATAAATAAAAAATGGTTTTGACACATTTAATCTAGGAATGTTCAGTGCGCTTTTGTCAAAACTTAGGGTTGGAACACAATACTAAGTGCTTATAATATGTCAAATTTTTATTTTACGATTTTTTTGGTTGGCGAAGTGGCAGAGAACCGATTTATTGTTGTATTATAGATAAAAATTATTCAAGTCTGTAACATATAGCAGCGAACCTGGATAACGTATGCCTGCATGGAAAGGTAATATCACGTTTCGACAGTCAGATGTTTTTTTTTTTGTTTTTTTTTGTGTATAGGGTTTTCTAATAATGACGACAACTTTTTTTTTTTAAATAAAAGGCAAACCATTTGAGATATTTCAAAAAATTTATTATTGGCTTGAAGTGCAATCAAAACATTTATGAATGGAACTCGACTTCGTTCATATGGCCACCGCGGGCACGTTTGCAGCTGTCGATTCGTTGTACCCAATTTTCTTTTCAATGACTCGGCCACACATTTCGGCCGAAAAGTCCGCTATTTCCCATTCAATGTTGACTCTGAGCTCTTCCGACGTCGTCGGCGTGTTGGCATAAGCCAATGACTTAACGTAGCCCCACAGAAAATAGTCTAACGGAGTTAAATCGACTCATGTCTTGAGATAACAAGCTCACCATACTTACTCTTCAATAAATCGATTTGTGCTGTGTGGCTTGTGGCACCATCCTGTTGAAACCACATGTCGTCCAAGTCCATATCTTCCAATTCGGGCCAAAAATAATCGGTGATCATGGCGCGATAACGCTGACCATTCACAGTAACGTGACGATCGTTATCGTCGACGAAAAAATATGGCCCAATAACGCCGCCGGCACCAAACAGTTATTTTTTGTGGATGAAGTAGTGATTCATGACGCACATGTGGGTTTTCACCCGACCAATAACGCATATTTTGCTTATTGACGAACCCATTGAGCCAAAAATGAGCTTCGTCACTGAAGATGATTTTGCGATGAAATTCATCATCTTGGCGCATCTTCTCCAGAACCCAATCGGAAAACGTAGCTCGTTAGTATACTTTACCATGATGAGAATGTTGAAAATATTGAATAAATTGACAGTGACAGTTTGATAATTAGTGAAAGAGTGCGTTCACAAATTAAACTCAAAGTTGTCAAGTCCCTATTGGAAAACCCTATATCCTCCAATTTTATTTCAAGCAAAACTAAATACTTCTTCAGAATTATTATAATTATTAATGTTTTCCATGAGAATAATAAAATAATTATTAATTCTTTTATTTTTTAAATATATCTACTTCCGAATCAATATGAATTAATATGAACACTTATGGCGTTTTCTTTAGTGGTTTTTTTCTTGCTCTGGAGAAGAGTGTGTCAAACTAGATTTCAGTTTTTTTTTGCAATCGGCTGTGTTATATGCAAGAAGTCTAAAGCCATCAATCAATCAATCAATCAATCAGCGTCCTGTTGAAACCAAAGATCGTCCAGACCAAATTCATTCAATTTTGGAAAGAAAAAGCAGATCAACATGTTGCGGAAAAGTTCTCTATTCACTGTAACTGTGTCTTCATCTTCATCCTCGAAAAGTTCGGGCCAATGATACAACAGACCCATAATCTGCACCATGTAGTGACTTTTTTGGGATGCATTGGTTTTTCGTGTCATAGTTAGGCTTGCAAATGGAGATCAATTTTAAAATTCGTAGTATTGAGGTGCCTGGATGGTTTTGAATACTTTTGCTCACAGCGATGATGTTTTGTCGTGTGCATGCTGGCCGAGTATTGTGTTATGGAGTTTGACTCGATATCGAACCAGTTCCTACAAAATAAAGGGTGATTCACCGTAAGGTTTGATTTATAATGTAAAATCAAACTGTGAATACTTTTGCTCACAGCGATGATGTTTTGTCGTGTGCATGCTGGCCGAGTATTGTGATATGGAGTTTGACCCGATATCGAACCAGTTCCTACAAAATAAAGGGTGATTCACCGTAAGGTTTGATTTATAATGTAAAATCAAACACATGAATTTGAAAGTAAACTTAAAATTTTTATTATCGGTTAAAAGAACAATTCGTGGCATTTACTTTTTGAAAATGACATAATGTAAATTTTGGCCGCGACTACTTCTGAGGTGTTCCATTCGAAACATAAAAAATAGTCCGAAGGTGTAATATCGCGCCATCTAGGCGTCCAATTTACCATATTAAAACGTGAAATTAAGTGCTCACCAGAGTTATTTCTTAACAAGTCCATTGTTTCACGCGTTGTATAGGACGTAGCGCCGTCTTGTTGAAACCAGAACTCACCGAGATCATATGCTTGAAATTCAGGAAGCGCGATAATGGTTATCCTTAACGGTAACATTCTGATTTGCCTCATTTTTGAAGAAATATTGACCAATGATTCCACCAGCCCATAAACCACACCATACCGTTGATTTTAATTGATGTAATGGTAGCTCTTGGTACTCTTCGGAGTGCTCATCAGCCCAAATACGGCAATTTTGTTTAATGACGTATCCATTGAGCAAGAAATAGGTTTCATTACTGAACAAAATTTCACGATAAAACACCTGATTTTCATTGAGTTTTTCTAGAGCCCATTCACTGAAAATATGGCTTCAATTCTTGCACAAGTTGAATTTTCTACGCTTCTAGTCCGAGATCCTCACTTAAAATACAGAGCAACGACGAATCAATTCGTCACGGTCTTCGCTTACACTCTCAGCTACAGCTGCTATATTCTTTTCACTACGGGCTGGATGTGGACTTGCCGGTCGAGTATCATCCACTAATTTAAACTGGGACTCAAATTTGCAAATGGTATTGGCAAAAGTGGTTTCAGTAGGTCGATTATGCGCAACGTAAGTTCCTCGAATTTCTTGAAAAACATTTCTCACAGAATGCTGATTTTCGTAATACAGCTGAACAATTTGGAGACGCTGTTGTGGTGTGAGACTTTCCATGATGTTTTACCAAACGATACTGAATGAAAATAACAAAGCAGTTTAATGGGAGTCGTGCGTGATCTGTCAAAAAAAGCCTATTGAAAATCAAACCTTACGATGAATCTTCATTTACTTCACCATGGCACGAATTCCGGATTCACTAGGGCGATTATGTTGACCGAAAAATTCACGAATCTTACGAAATGTAACTTAAGCTGATCACCCATTTTCGTAATAAGATTGAATAACAAAAATGCGTTGTTGCGTGGTAAACGGACTTCATGACTAAAATTGTCAAAGATTGTATCACATCTGTCAAAAAGATTAACATTGAATTCAGTAAATGACAGTAATTGAAAGTCAATACCCACACCACCTGTTGGCTCAGGCCTTATAATAAATATTCCAATTCCAAATAAAAACAAACGTGATGACAGTTTCCGATAAAAAGAGGGTATTGACACTTTTTACAAATTTGCGCAAACAAATTTTTTGGGCTAAAATCGAAAAAGAAGGATTACTCTCTTATTTCATTATCTTCTTCGAAAAACTACGAAAAATTGGAGTACGTGAACGGATCTAAACACGTCTAATCTTTTTGAAGATTTTCGTAGTTTTGGAGAGTACGATAGCTAGAGAGACAGCTAGCCTAGAACAACTAGAAGTGTTGTGGCTAAAAGCCCTACAAAGGTACACGAAAACTTAACCAATCAAAGCTAAAAGCTATTAAGGTAGTACAATACAAATTCCCTGCATTTGGGCAGTTTCGTAAGTGGACGTACGAAGCCATTCTTCTAAATATTATGGTTGGCCCTCAAGCATGTATAAAGTTCTTATAAAATAAGATAGAAGGAGAAAAAAGGGCTCAGTGGTCACTGAGTGGCATACAAAATTTAATGGGGAGACCAAATTGTTTGTGCAAGTTGGCTTGATGTTGAGTTCTAGTAGACTTCTGTCGCGGTTTTGATTTGAACACTAAACTAATCCACTACAACTTGAGCCACGCCCACCTATGTGTGTGTGACCAGTTCTTGATTCCCTTGATCAACGAACTATCAACAACTATTGAAGAATAAATCGTATTATAAAGTTTTCTCAAGCCTTGGATGAGTGTATTCAAAAATCGGAATTGGTCAATAATGAAAGAAATATGGACGGATGTTATCTGTACTTCAACGCTCTATTGACTCGAATCAGATCGTTTAGATAATGGCCTGTTCTATCGTTTTTTTACGGTTGCAGTGTTCATATTTAACACCGCACGGTGGAAGAGAGAGAGCATCAGCATTTGAGTGGAGTTTTCCCGTGCGGTGTTGCATTTCAAAGTCGTAGCCATATCGCAGCTTGGCCTTCAGGGTTCCCAATTAAAGTAGCCATTTCAGAGCTGCGTGATCTGTCCGAAGAATGAACGTTTGTCCATAGAGGTACTTATGGAAAAGCTTCGTAGCCAGAATTAAAGCTAGAAGTTCACGCTGAGTTATGCAATAGTTCCGTTTAGGTCTAGAGAATACATTATTGTAATATGCGTCCACTTTCTCTTGACCATCATGAACTTGGGAAATCACAGCTCCGTTACGAACACTGCTAGCATCTGCGTCAACGATGAGCATTTTTCCAGATATGAGGTAATGCCGAACTGTCAGGATTTTCACGTAAATAGATGCAAGCTCTTTGTAATACCAACAAAATCCTTCACGAACTTCATGCAGTACGTGACAAGTCAAAAGAAGCTTCTCAGTTGGTGTTTATCACGTTGGTTAATCACGGTTTCGATTAAGTCAGGCTCCGTCCTTACTCCTTCCGCTGATATAATATGACCCTGATATTTCACTTCCGGACGGAACGATGCACACTTTTCTGGGTTTAGCTTCAAATGAACAATTCGCAGCCCCTCGAACATGTCTTTTAGATTTTTGAGATGCTCCTCGAACACCTTCCAATACACTAAGCAGCACTTCCACGTTAGCCCTAGCAATGTTCAATCCATTAGTCGCTCAAAAAGCGTTGCACAGTCCAAACGGCATTACTGTAAATAGCCAGAGACCGCTTCCAGTAGTAAAGGCAGTTCTCTCACGATCCGTACGATTAATATCTCTCTGCCAATAACCGCTCTTTGAGTCAAGAGTTGAAAACCATTTCGCTCCAGAAAGCGTATCCAAAATGTCATCTACATATTCTAGGAAGTGGGTGCGTGTCCTTTTTAGTAACAACGTTGAGGCATCGGAAGTCTACATAAAACCTCTTGCTGCCGTCTTCACGAGGACCTCTAGAAAAGCCCACGGACTTTGCGATTCTTCAATCAGCGGTCAGATTGCATCTTCGACACCATTTCGGCAACTTTTGTTTGCTTTGCCAATGACAGACTGAAGAGGCTGAGGACTTTGTTTTTAATATTCATATTCTTGACACTCGCAACCGGGGTTGCACGACTTGTTTCCGTTGTGGTCGATATAGTCTCAATAGACGCGCATTATTCCACTATCTCTTCCTTTTTTACCTTTACGCTGAATCTCTTTGGATTCAGAACCCTTACAGGAACCACAGCTTGTAACAATTCTGCTGTAGGACCGTGTAAGGTTATTTTTAGGGCAAATCACTTCTCGTCATTGTTCCAGTTGTTCGTACAGACAGCCATTTTAAACTGCTTTTTATAAGTAGACCATGAGGGAGGCTTTTTGAAAGTACTACTGGTATAAAAAAAACAACTGAATTAATACATTTTTTGCACATACTATTAAATATATGTATGCATTGTCATCCATATGCATCATTTGGTTTATCTCTATGCTTGAATATGGAGAAAATTATTTTTGTTAAAATATTTTTTTAAAACAAAGACATTTTTCATCATTTTGTAGCATTAGAAAAAATATGTGACTAGGGCTGTGATTTGTTGTATAGCCGATTTATTAACTATTTTTAATAAAGGGTGTTTTTTTTCTTGTTTATTTTTCATGACATTTCATTATGAAAGGACTTACACCCGAATAACGTTTACAAATTATTTAATTTTGTTATCAAAATTCGAGCTCTGTGAAAAATGTTCTTTGCGCACTTCGACCGTCTTACAGTCGTCATAATCGACATACTGAGTAAGCCATTGAAGCCATAGTGACCAAATTTCGCACCAATTTCACTCTATTGGCCATCAGACCTTATGCGTAGAGTTCTTACAGGAGAAAACATTCATGCTGTATGTGCGTTGATTTGTCCATTTGTCCATTCGAGGCAATTGAGAGTGTGTTCCTCGATTACGTGGAAGAATTTACTCAAGGATCATTATCTAAAATCTTACAAAATAGAGCTCGTGGAAGAACTGAAGCCGAACGACCTGCCATAGCGTAGAGTTTTCATTAAGTGGGCCTTAGAAAAGCTGAAGGAATATCCGCTCTTCAGTGAAAAAGCCCATTTCTGGTTGAATGGGTATATGAGTAAAAGTATTTGTTCCGATGAGCAACCTCAGGCAATACAAGAGCTACCAATGCACCCAGAAAAATGACCGTGAGAATAGCGTTACGTTCAGCGTCCGCTATCATTCAATGATTTTGAACTTTGTTTTGCCCTAAATGGATTTTTATTCGACATGTTGTTCCATCAAGACGGCGCTACATGACCCACAATACGCGGATCGGTGAACGATGGATAATGCGATAGCTTTATGCCGAAAAAATGATTCAAAATTGGACTCTCCGTATGGATCACTTAAAGTGTATTCGTGGTCAACATCAACACGAAATAAATAATTAAAAAGTCAATGGCAAGCATTAAATAAAAGTGTTATACACTTTTGCAATTTTCCTGTATTCGTTTTGACAATTAAAAACTAAACGCTTAAAAAAGCACACATTATTTATTCATTGTTTGTAAATGTGAAAGAGACTGACAAAACAGAATATAATTACGATAAGAAAAGTATAAGATAAAGTGTGCTCTCTTAAGTAATGCTATCTCTTATCATCATTTGTTGCAGAAATAAAATTTCATTCTCAAAGAAATAAGCATTAATTTAATTTCTTCGAAAATGATTTTGTTTGCTGAAATTCAACTTAACAATTAAAAAATAAAAAAAACATTAGCGAACAACCAGTTACGAAGAAGGAATGTAATCAAAGCATCCCTGAGGTTTCTATGCAAAATAAGCATGTCATCTGAAAAGAGAGTTATATTTGTTGATATATATACATGATATATGTGCATAAGCGCGAAAGACAAAGGACATAAATAAATTGTTTATCGCAAGAAGATGCTCAGTGTTGTCAAATTAATTTACTGTGGAATATTTCAAGAAATTGGTAACCACCTATTCAGTGACCTGGATACAATTTTCGAACGTTTTATTGGTGGCCTTCAGTGGGGACATCTAAAAAATATACTTACGTTTGTCGTTATCAGCAATTTTAAAACAGGAATTCAATTAGAGAGGGTGGTGACGCAATGTCAAAACATAGGCAGGAATATGACACTTTAGCGGATACGTAATAGAGGATTCTTTTCCATTGCACCTTATGAATGCAAACATTCTCAAGGCATTTCTTTCTGCAAAGTCAACATGATATTCTTAAGTTAGTTTTTTTTTTTTTTTTTTTTATGATACCGCGCGCTCACCAAGGGAATATGAATACCCTTTTACTGGTTTTTCTTCAGGGCGCGGGCGGGTGGTGTAGTAGTTTGAAACTCAGGTGTGTTTGGTTTCGATATTTTTCCCAGAGGTGGTTGCCAAACTGGACGGGACGAACCAGTGCATCCTCAACCAGTGGGTCTTAGTACGTGCTAGTTGTTAGTTTGTTACATTTAGCCCAGCTAGCAATCACTCCAACATCAGTGTTATGCCTTCATGTCAGAGCTGACGCCGACGGGATTTACATATAACTACATACAAATTCTATGAAAAGACTATTTCAAAGAATTGCCTCGCACGGGATTCGAGCCCGCGATCCCCTGCTTGAGGAGTCTGTGCATATACCACTACAGTATATGAATCCAATATAATTTTCAGATCCTTTTTAGTTTCTATGATACATTTTTAACTTAGCCTTATTACTTTGGAAATTATAATACATATTTGTATTAGATTTATGTATCTGGTGCAAATAAAGCTTAATATTGTTTTAAGATTTCTGAATAACTTTATACAATCTGCTTCTAGTTTTAGGCTTATAAACAGACTACATGAAGTAAAATGAAAGTTTTAAGTTAACTATTGTAAGCGACTCTGCTAACTTTATTTATAATAAGAGAGCTTGAGAATGTCTATGCCCTTGCGGCGTATTAAAAGACAGGGATGATGAGGGTTTTGTCTTTTTCATTACTCGAGATAGAGCATTACTGTCCAATTGCCTTCTTAGGTCATATCAATTACGGAAAGCAAGAATCCTTTCTTAGCCTGATATCTGCGCTTATGTTATTATTGGAATTCATTTTACAGCCTAAGTGATGACATTTTTTACCAACTAGAAATTACTGTTGTCCACTGTTACGTTTGGCCTTAGGCGTTGGTATTAATTGTCATTTTTTAATGACATAGTATTTTTTTTTTTTTTTCATTGACCCTGAATTTCATTTTTAAAATATTGTAAAATGTTTGCGTGGGTACAAATGATAGAACTTATTCCTTTCAATACAATCGCTTTATTCAATATAATTACAATTTATAATTTAATGTCTTATCTCAGCAATTTTACTTTTTTTTGTCTTTTACTTAAACCACTTAACCACTCTCGGAATTCCCATTTCAAATTCAACTGATGAACTGGCTTGCATAGCTTCGGGATGCTGATATTTATACTCCAATGACATATTTCGAGAACAATCTGTGCCATCCAGTGGTACATACAATTTTCCATTTTGCTAAAAAATTCGATTCTAATCTTCGCTCACTAATGAATATCACACTGTTTCCTCAATAAACTTGTTCATTTCGTACAATTTCATCATTCATTTTTCTGCTGAAATGACACATTCTATCCAAATGGAACACTTAATACAGTAGACAACGTCATTAATGCGGACAATCACTGAAGTAATTAATGACTACGAGAGTGTATCGGTGCTATTAAAGGTTTCGAAAAATGGCCCAGCGATGCCGATGGCTATTTGTTCGAATGATGCTCCGACATAATGTGTATAGTTGCATTCGTCCTTGTGCCTTTACATTTGCGCCCTTAAGCACTTTTTGCACCAATTCTCGACATCTTGTTTAACGTTTGGCCAATAGAAACGTTCCCTTACCGTTTCCAAATGGACCTCTGAGATTCCGTCATGTATTTCATGGAGTATTTAGCTGGCTCTGGACCGCTTTAGAAAACCATCTTGCACACAAAGCGAGTCCCACTGTGCCCAATATACCTTCAGAGTTTGGTTCCGGTCCGATATGTCCTGCCAGCTTGGTTTTTCCTTGTGTTCCTTCCAAAACAATATTGGTTCGATGTCATTGTCTGCCTGTTGGGAGGAACGGATTTGATTTGTACTCCAGCCCGCTATTGGCTCGGTCCTGATTATGCGGCTAGTGGCCTATTCTTTCGCTTGTTTACGGTTGCAGTGTTCTTAAATTGAAGTAATCATTTCAGAGATGCGTGGTCTGTCCAAAGAATGAAATTTTGTTCATAGAGGTATTTATGGAAATCATTCGTAGCCATAGTTAAAGCCAGAAGCTTTCGTCGAATTAGCCTTAGTTCCGTTCAGGTCTAGAAAGTACCTTGCTATAATATGCGACCACTTTTTCTTGAACTTGAAATTTACAGCTCCGACACCAACATTGCTAACGTCTGAATCCACGATGAAAATTTTTCCGGATCCAAGATTGCACAGCTGCCGCTTTAGTTCTTTAATTGCTTTCTCACACTCTCCAGATCACATTTTCCGGAAGCCTAGTACGCAGATTGACAAAATCATTAACAAAAAAATCAACTTTCATTCCAAATTGTACACAACGTATCTGTCAATGGGTCGGTACATTTTTCGAGGCTTAAATTCTGACAGCTTGTTATTTTTAAAAACTGTCTACCCGGTTAAGAGAAAAAAAGTCTTTTCTTGTGCAAGATAATGTATGATGAATTTTTTAATAAAGAACATTTGGACTTCGGCGAGATGGATACGAGTGGAGATCAACATCGTTGAATGTTGATGAGAAAAGAAAGTTGTTTGTCTTATTGGAGAAACACCCGTCAATTTGGAATCTTGAGGAAAAAAATTCACAGGAATTTGGAAGCTGTCAATGCTGACATAGAGCTCGGGAAAATAGGTAAATTGTGTGTAGTATTACTAAATCACAATACATATATACTTTGTTGTAGTAAATGACTGCAAGGCGAATTGGAGGTCTTTGCGCGGTAGCCACTGATATTACCAATCAGCACGAAAACGTTTAAGTCCGGAAGTGGCGCAAATCAATTGGTCGACCAGGGGAACACTCACGCCATTTTCTAGTATGTGTAATCCTGTTATTTATGGTATTTCTCTTTACTTTTTGAAATTCTTTCCAGAACATTTAATAGCGGATCACCGGATGAAATTATCACGGTTGAAACTTTACCTACTGAATCTGATACTCCGAGCTCCAGTTACACATATGTATAATGTACATATTTTAGCATAAAAGTAGGACAACAATAATATTTTGTTTACATTACAGATTGCTCCGAGGCAACAAAAAAAGGACGCAATAACGGAAAATGTGGCCTGCCTTACCAGACTCTTTCCAACTTTATCGAAAAACCTGTTAACAAAGGAAGTGAGCAAGGTCATTTAGTACACGATTCTTTGCTGGCGAACTTGGATCGACTCCTCCAAAAGCTACCTGACGATGTGGTTTAAGGTCTTAGGATAAGTTTTCAGCAACAGGCGCTGGATGCAATGAAAAATTAAAAAAACAGAAAATGAATACAAAGATATTAACAAAACAAAAATTAATTTTGATATTCAATTTTATTTTATGAACGCAGAGAGTTTACAAAGTTTTTCAGCTTATTTCTTACAATTTTTCCGGATTCATTGGGCCTACCAGGTATGGGTTGGAAAGAGTGCAATTCAGCATGTGGTGAAACTTGTTTCCGCCATTCGCCTTCTATTAGAACACCAGTAGAATCATAGGAATCTGTATATTTTTGAGGACAGTATGTTGTTTTACTTGTGTGAATCAAGTAATTGTAAAGATAGTAACATGCAGTTACGACCTTTCGGGCTTTGTTTGAACCACGAAACATCGTTCTTGAAGGACAGATTCACTTTGAAACTAAAATTTCAAAACAGTTCTTGTGCTCTGCTTATCCTGTAGTTAGCTATATGTTCCTCGTCTGAAAGCAAAGGGTTTTGTTATGCGCTTTTTAAGAGGAAATGCATCATCTACTTCAATACAAAATAGAACAGCAACTTTTCGAGTCCAACTGCCATGTCTGGGTGAAATTGTAACTTGTCCTGGATAATATCCTTTCCCAGTTGAGTTACTCTAAATACGTTGGCGTCACCTTAACTACCATACGTCTCCACGTCGATGTACAGGAACTTGTAGTTTGCGTCTGAGATCGCCATCAAAACGATGCTATGGAAACCCTTAAACCAACCGGTGGTTATTTAAAGAACTTAAGAGCATATTGAAAAGAATAACTTTATAATTATAAAATATGGTGGACACTTTGTAGCAACATTCTTTCCATCGATTGCTCCTACGCAGTTGGGTTGATTCCATTGCGCATTGAATTCATTTGAAACCCTCACCATCTCAATTTCGTGAAGTGGAGGTATTTCTCCAGACAAAGCTTTGCAAATCGCAGAACAGACATCCTCCAAAATTGTTCCAGAATACTGCTTACTTACGCTGTATGCGAGGTGTCTTTGTATTGCCCCACTTTCAAGGAACCTATAATTATATTTTATCGGTAAAAATGTAATTTTTTTTACGAAAGTATTTGTATTCATGTACTCTGTTATAACAGCAAATTTTTCAAATGTGGTTGTTGTCTTTGGGCCTGGTATTTTTAAGTGGTAGCAGAAACAGTTTCACAAGCAATTACAAACTTTTGAACGTTTCCAGGTCCATGTGAAAGTTTTCCTAGAAGACTTTCTTATTTGCAACCATATCCTTGAACTGTTGAAATAAACATGAATTATTGTTCATATCCACAGATTTGTGCAATTAATTATTTCTACATACGGTTGTTCTAAGACGTCTCTTTGTTTTTCTTTTCCTTAGGTATGAGTTTTTTTTTTGTATAATACCGCGCGCGCACCAAGGGGATATGAATACCTTTTTTCTCCAGGGTGCGGGCGAGTGGTGTAGTAGTTTGAAACTCAGGTGTATTAGGTTTCGATATTTTTCCCAGAGGTGGTTGTCAAACTGGACGGGATGAGCTAGTACATCCTCAATCAGTGAGTCTTAAGTACGTGCTAGTTGTTAGTTCGTTACATTTAACTCAGCCAGCAACCACTCCAACATCAGTGTTATGGCTTCATGTCAGAGTTGACGCCGACGGGATTTTCATATAATTACATACAAATTCTATGAAAAGACTTTTTCACAGAATTGCGTCGCACGGGATTCGAACCCGCGACGCTCTGCTTGAGGAGTCTATGCATATACCACTACACCACGGCCACCCCTAAAGTTGACATGGTCAGAAGGAGTTTTATGTTGCATTACACACAGTGCAATGATTAACGTAACACCACAAATAATTATATTATACTTGTTGTACATGTCCCCTGTTTCCATTTTTATTTGAAATTAATGAAAATACCATATATAATGAAGCTTTTAGAGTAGTAGAGCTATTTCTGTCAAAGAATTATTGTTTTGGTATTTCTCCACGGCATGTTTTGTGTCAAAATTTAGTTCGAAGGTGGAGAGTGTATGGAGAGAGATTTTGGAGAGGAGACAAAATTTGTCTAGTGTCGATGTGCGTACTATGCTTAAGAATTTTGCAATACCAGCCAAATCCTTTACGAACCTCCTGTAGTTAGTGGCAATTCACAAGAAGATACTCAGTTGGTGTTTATCTTTGAGGGCAGGCCAACTTTTCACTACTTCGGTTTTGACAAATGAGCATTTCCCAGCCTCCAAATACTTCTTTTAGGTTTTCTAGATGCTCCCTGCACGACAACGTCGGTCAAAGGTGGCAGGAGCGTTGCACAGTCCAAACAGCATCACTGTAAACTGCCAAAGAGCTTTTCTTGTAGAAAAAAAAACAGTTTTCTCACGATCCTGTACCTGCCAATATTGGCTCTTCAACCATTGAAAACCATTTCGCTCCAAAAAGTGTATCCAAAGTGTCATCGATTTTCGGAACTGGGTAACCGTCCGTTTTAGTTACATCGTTGAAACGTCGGAATTTTTTACAAAACCTCGTACTGCCGTTTTTTCTTTGTCACGAGAACCACTTGAGATGCACACGGACTCTGCGATTCTTCAATCAGTCCCTCAACTTTCGTCTTCGACACCATTGAGGCAACTTCTGTTTGCTTTGCTAATAGAAGACGTCCTGCAGGTTAACGGATTGGTCGGGCGTCTTCGGTGTCAATGTGGTGTTGAACAAGTTGCGTGTGTCCATTGTTCGAGAACGCTGTTATAGTATATAACATAATTGAAATTAATATCATTAAACCATATAATTTATAGTAAAAACATTAATTGCTCTATATATTATTGTAATTTGTTAAAATTGCCTAACAGTGCGCACGCACACTATTTCTTATGTATTTCTTTATTGTTTATACATAACGCAAAAGGTTACGTTGGTAAAGATTTCGGTCGGCTGATTTCTCGGCCACTTGGATCTCAATCTCAGTGGTAACAACATATAATGGTAATATATAATAATCTAATAAATTTTTTGGAAACCAGGCTTTCTCGTTTTGAGGATTTTTTCTTTGGACATCGTCGTTCCCATCATCGCCTCTTTAATTCTACGTTTAGCTTGAGTTTTTTTCATCATCGATTTTGTTCGGGTATCATTGCTCTATCGTATACATTTTTTGGTCCCAGTTCGAACCGGATTTTGGTGAATTTTGTGATTGTCGTAACCTAAGACTTTGTTTAATCTACACATGTTTAAGATTAATCGTGGAAAACATTAGATTCAGATCTTGGTGATTGAATTATATCTATTCGTGTGCATGCAAATTCATCTTGTAAATTTTTATCGCTCGCCTGCATATACCACCTTTCTAGAAGTCCCTACGTGTATTGCCGTGTTCACTGAACCGATTGATCTCAAATTTCGTGAAAAACCCTTTGTAGAAAATATAAACATTCTTCGATGCATTTAAGTAACTATTTCGGTATTTCGTACAAAATGAATTATAACGTTGTTACTTTGTCTACGCTACGGTTAACATGTGGCCAACTTAAAGGCTCCCTTGCCAGATTAGCCACATTTACGGAGTCTATAAAGGACACCACGTCGTTAGATGAACTTACGGTTAAGCTAAACAGAGCTGAAGATCTGTGGACCGAATTCGACGCTTCTCAAAATAAAATGTAAGAATTCGCTGAAGAAAAAGTTTACTTAGATCCGATGCCTGACTTTGAGAAAGTCGAGGCGAAATTTCTTATGGTCAAAACGGTTTTACAGTCCACCATTAGGGAACGTCAACGCGCGGTTCGTAGTCAGGATGTTGTTAGCCGACTCGCTGATCAACAACAGGTTCTGATTGAGACGTTAAATCAGTCAAAGGAATTTCATCTACTTGAATCATCTCTTAGGAACGAAGCGCCTAGTCTCCTTAACCATTTGCCGATCTGTGATTCTAGGTACGAGCAGGCATGGGAAAGGTTAAAAAAGCGCTACGATAGGCCGCGATATGTCATCAGCAGCTACATAAAATCGTTTATGGATCTTCTACCGGCGCATAGTTTTAACGTTGTCCACCTTCGAAAAATCTCAAATGGAGCCAATGAAATTGTTATAGGCTTAAATTCTATCAAATCGGTCAACAGGGATCCATGGATCATTCACATCTTGTTAAACAAGTTGGACCCTGAAACTCGGTAGGCATGGTCGACAGAGAGCGTTTCTGAAGATTATCCTAAAATTGATCAATTTATCGGATTTCTAGAACGTCGGTGTGAGGCCTTTGAAAGCTGCGCGGTAGCCATTCGTGAAGCTAACATGCTTCATTGTCGTCCTCAGTCTGTTCCAGGTGTAATTCTACTCACAGGTTGTCCCAGTGTCAAGACTTTCGAGCTATGTCCATTCAAGCCAGAAGAGAGATCGCAAAACGTAAAAAACTCTGCTACAATTGTTTAAGACTTGGACATTCATCTGCTCGCCGCCAGTCCAAGTTTCGTTGCAGAACATGCAATACTCTCCATCATACCTTTGTCCACGAGGACTCAGTAAACTACAACCTCAATCCTGCAATGCTTTCGTAAGCAACTACACCAATCGCGACCTAGGTAATGTCCATCCGCAACAAAACTCTTCGAACATCTCTAGTGCTCCTTCAACTTCAGGGATAGTGACACCTGTCGCCAACAGTCGCTCACTTAACATCGTACACCACATTACTTCCGACAGCAGTTGGAAAAGTCCTCGATGTCAACGGGAAATACCAAACCGTGGGGATCCTAATAGATTCAGGCTCACAGATTTCATTCGTTACTGAGTCTTGTGTTCAAAGGCTTGGTTTAAAGCGAACAAATGCTCGTATACCGATATGCGGTATTGGGTCTACCAGTGTTGGTAAATTCAGAGGCCATGTATCGTTGACCATTAAGTCACGCTGTGATGTATTTAGCATCTTGGTAGATATTTATATCTTATCAAAGGTTACCACAAATTTGCCAATGAACTGGTTTGCTATTGAGGATTGCGAACATTTGCATCGGTTGGATCTTGCTGATCAATAAATCAAAATGCATTGATGTCTTATTAGGAGCAGACAAGGTTTGGGAAATATTGCAAGGGGATGTGGTGAAAAGCAAACATGGATTCCCTATCACACACAAAACTATTTTTGGCTACGTTCTAGCGGGGAAATTACCGTTTCAGACAGAACCTAGCACATATTCCTTTCACTTCGTCGTAAGTATCGATGCGATTCTACAATCGTTTTGGACGATAGAAGAAATCGGCATCAAATCGAATTTGTCTATGAAAATAGACAGATTGAGGAACATTTCCTTAAAACTCACGGTCGTGATAAAGATGGCAGTTACGTCGTCCAACTTCCCTTTAAATCGACACCGCAGTTTACTAACACCTTGAAAGGAGTTGTCCCGTGTCTAAGATTCGTGCTTCGGAAATAGCAAAACCTAGTGTTTACCTTCCTCACCACGCGATTCTAAAGCCGGACAGCAGCAGCACAAAACTGCGCGTTGTAATCGATGGATCCTTCAAAGACTCATCAGGAAACTTGCTTAATGACGCGTTGCTTATAGGACCACCCATTCAACGGAATCTATTCTCGGTTTGCTTTCGGTTTCGTCGTCACAAATTCGTTTTTACTGCCGACATCGTAAAAATGTTTCGCCAGATCTTTGTGTCGGATAAAGATACAGACTTTCAGCGTATTGTTTGGCGAAAATCATCCTCCGAGCCATTGCAACACTTCCGGTTACGCACGGTAACGTACGGAACATCTTGTGCGCCCTATTTTTCGGTACGAGCGTTGGAACAAGTCGCGCTCAATCACGGTGAAGAGCATCCAATCGCTTCGGAAATTATTTTGAATGATTTTTATGTCGATGACGTTGTCTCGGGTGGTAACACGTTAGCTGAAGCCATTCTCAAAAGGAAATCCTTAATTAAACTGTTAAGAAAATGCGGAATGGAACTCAGTAAATGACGAAGTAATTGTGCCGAGCTACGTGAAGGCTCTGCCTACCTTTCCGTGAACCCTATTTCGTTAGATACTAAAGCGGATTCGTGGATTAAAGTGCTCGGGCCTTACTGGAACTCTCAGTGTGATATATTTAGGTTTCGGCTTAACTACCCATCGAGTAAGATTATAGCGAAATGACAAATATTAAAAGACGTCGCACAGATCTTTGATCCACTCGGTTTCCTTGCCCCTTCGGTCATTCAGTTGAAAAATAGTGTTCCAAGAACTGTGTCACTTAAAATTAGATTGGGATGACGAAATTCCAAATTCAAATGTGCTTCCAAATTTTTTTTTGGTCATCCATATTGTGTTCAAGGCTATTGAAAGCAATTCTTTTGCTCGTCAAATTTTTGTTCAATGCTGTTTTTCTGTTTTCCCAGATTTTTCAATTGTTCGTCCATTTTTGACAAGAGGAATTGCATTATCGGAGTAATGTCGCTGCCAGTACTCATTTGATCTTCCTCGTCAACGTCTTCATGTGGTTGCTCGATTGCTTCATCTTTCCTCGTGTGTTTTTATACAATTTAGGAATCCTGTTGCGCAAGCCATCCACGTAGTCGTTCACTTCCTTGGGATCCGTAGATGGGAATCCGAATTTTTTTTCACTTGACAACCGAACTGTTTGGCCAAATAAGATCTCGGATGATGTGTCCTGTTGAACTATGGACCTCGTTTTGATAGGCCATCAAGAAAAAGGGCATGTGTCTGTACTGTGTTGTGTTGGATTGCTGTAAAATGTATAAAATGTTAAATAAAACAACTATTATTCTTAACGTTACAAAATGGACTGTTAACTTTTCTGTTTGTTCATTCGGTTTATATGTGAACAGTGTTTAACCTCTGTATGCAATTATAACAATTTGTCTTGTGTTATAAATATTTATAATTATATTTTATTTGTTATTTAGATGGATGTTGTGAATTGTCCTCTAGCTGAATTTGCTGCCTTCTCCAACATTCTCCCCGGCACAGTGAACTTTGTTCGCAACACGAAGAGAAAGTTAAATATTTTGAATCAATGCTGCTTAGATAAATGGCATCACCTCACTGGTGTTAAAAAGTGGGATCACTGTTTAGCTCATAATCCAGGATTACATGAAATGAAAAGAAAGGTTTAGTACATATAAAACAGACTAGGGCAACCACTACGACATAAGTGAACAGTATAGCTATATGTATCTTATTATAGTTTTCTCCATGCATTTTGAATGTGTAAGTTCACGCGAGTTCCCGCTGCCTACATCATTTCCGTCACATGTCGTATTTGATCGCGGCGCTTGTTTGAGTGACCGTGGCTTAAGTGGTAGTAGACTGGCTTCCAAATTGGGAGGCTGAGTTTTTGAATTCCAGCCTCGCCCGATAGGCATTCGTTTTTTCAGTTAACAAAAATCAATAAGATGAGTATTTGACTAGAAATCAACAACAAGCAAGCTTCCACTATAAATTTAGTCTCCCCATTAAATGTTGTATGCCACCCATTGAGCGAAATAACCACTGAGCCTAAACATCTTTCTCTCTTTCTATCCAATTTTCCGAAAAACTTAACACGTGCTCCGGCAATTTAAGATTAGTAATACCCTCTTAGTGTTAAGTTCTTAAAAAAACAAAAATAAAATATAAAATGTTTAAATGGTATTTTACGTGTGTATGTATTTAGTTTTGGTTTTTTTCTCTTTTCTTTTGGTTCTGCTGATGTTGTGTTTTATCAAAAGTGCTGATTAGTTGTTGAATATTATTTCATTATGTGGTGTTGAGTAGGTGCTTTACGGTGTTATGTTGTAATTTTTTTTATTTAAAATTATCTGTTTTTGTGTTGCTGTTGAATGTTTGTCTGAGTGTATATATGGTTGATAAGGATTACGGGTGTTGTGGGTTTTATTAATGAGTATTTTTGTATTGCTTGCTGAAATCATTGTGGAAGTGATTGCCTCCCCGAGCTCCTGCAGTATCGGTAGTACGAGTACTGCCGAGGAGTGGTCGTTTGGTGACACAACCGACTTCCGGCCAGTGTTGAAATGTTGTTTTATGATCAATTGTATTGTTGAGCTGGATTCATTTTTCCAACTAAGTGTTGCATAGTATTGCACATATTTTTGTGATTGGTTGAATAAGCTTCGAAGCTTCCGTTTTTAACGTTACCACCCTTACCAAGTTATATCTTTTGGAATGCGCACTTATGCGCACCATAATCGATCTGCTGAAACCACTATTGACAATACCATTCACAAATTTGAGTCCCAGTTTACATAAGTGGATGATAATCTACCGGTTAGACCACATCCAGCACGTAGTGAAGAGTCTATAGCAGCTGTAGCTGAGATTGTACGCGAAGATAGTGAGGAATGGATTCGTCGTCGTTCTGAACAGCATGGCTTAGCATATTCGACAACTTGGCGTATTTTACGTGAGAATCTTAGCCTAAAAGCGTACAAAATTCAACTTGTGCAAGAATTGAAGTCGGATGACTTGAATTTGCGTCATATTTTTTTTCAGTGATGAAGCCCATTTCTGGCTCAATGGATACGTTAATAAACAAAATTTCCATATTTGGGCTGATGAGAAACCCAGAGATCACCAACAACAGTATGGTGTGGATATGGGCTGGTGGAATCATTGGTCCATATTTCTTTAAAAAATGAGGCAAATCAGAATGTTACCATCAATTGTAACCGTTATCGCGCCATGTTAACGAACTATGTGCTTCCTGAAATTCAAACTCAAGGTCTCGGTGAGCTCTGGTTTCAACAAGTAACAATGGACTTGTTGAGAAATCATTTTGGTGAGCACTTAATTTCACGCTTTGCTACCGTAAATTGGCCGCCTATATCATGCGATATCACACCTTTGGACTATTTTTTCTGGGTATATGTAAAGTATCAGGACTTCAAGAATAAACCAGCTACGATTGACGCTTTGGAAGCCAACATCACTCGTGTTATCCGCGAGATACTAGTCGCTATGCTCGAAAGAGTTTTTAGCACTGCCGGGATCACTCTTTCGTGAGCTAAATCTAGCTCTTGGGGTTGCAAATGATTTATTTGCTCCTTGGTCCGTTGTCTTTATCTTATTCTGGTTGCTCCTGAGCAATAAGCAATAACTCTTATCGATCTCTGTAGTGTTGAAGATTTTTCATCAATGACGCTCTATTCTGCTTCCAAGACGGTTTGTACTTTTGTTAGGCGTTCTTCTTCCTGCGTCTCCAAAGATGGTGGTTGTTCGGGAAAGGCTACTTCCCATTGTTGCCTTAGGAAGTTCTGTCCATTCCACAACATTTTGTTTCCAATTATAGCTGTGGGACAAACACCTCGTGAATCTAAATCAGCAAGATTGGACTCTGATGGCACGTCTTTCCACACTACACCGCTGGAGAGCCCATGAATTTGTGCCACTTGGTTTCCGATGAATGTTTTCCATCGTGACAACGTCGCGTGTATCAAACAAGGGGTGATCGCTGAATCGGACCATGCTCATGTTTTAACATTCTCCAGCATCACGGAGTGTTTGGTGTACTTCAGAAGTTATGCCAATAGTGTTGCTCCCCAGAGTTCCAAACTTGGTAGGGTGACTCTCTTCAATGGGACTACCTTCGCTTTGGGTACCATAAGATACATGTAAGCGTGTTACAGTTGCGATCCTTGGCGCGTAGGTAGACGTCTGCAGCATACGTTCTTTCCGACGGATCAAAAAATCTATGAACTTCCACTTCGCTTCTTGCGTTGGTGTCGATCCGTCGTGGTATACTTAATTTCTTCAAGGTCGCTAAGTTTTCTCGGAACGTTATCCATTCTCGCCTTATTTCAATCTGAATCGGTGTATCCCATTCCACTCCTTTTCCAGCCCATTGGAGCATAAAGTCATGCAATGCACAACAGCATGGACCTTTTCGTGATTTTTGCAATATCTAGCTGTATCTGGAAAGAAAATACATCTGAAAGTGGAAACCATCTAAGCCCCAGTATTTTGGCTGTATTTACTTCATCGAACGGAAGGGAGAAATCTATTTCTTGTTCGCCAGTTTTAATATGATGTAAAACTTCCTTCGAGTTGGTCATATGTTTCCGCAAATGAAAGTCAGTCTCGGCTAACATCACTCTCACCGTTCTTAATTTGTATTGCGCTTCACCAAAGGTATCTGCTCCGCTGATGACATCGTCTACATACGTCTACTCCTCCTGTTGCTGCGGATTTTCCCTCCATAAAAAGAAGTTTGAATTCCTTACAGACAGCTTTGTGTCGCCTTTGAATTTCTTTTCTAACTGCAGAAAGCGTCTTACCGTGCCATATTGTGTTGGGTCCATACTTGGGTATTGTCCACACCTAAATAGAAGTCGCTTTGCTGGCTGATGGTCCGCCAACTGCAAATCCTCTATGTGAGACCATTGGTATAACATCATACGTTTTGCCGGAAGAAGCCCAGTCAGAACGCTGATGTTACATTCCCTAACGAGTGGATGATCTCCGATTTATGTCAATGGTGGGTACCCTTTGTCCAAGTAATAAACTGAAGTTTTTCATCGGTCGACGATCTGGACCGGTTTCTTTTGAAATATTTTCGATAATGCCGGAGTGTTTTCTGATAGAAAGGGTGTAGAAAAACGACATGATTTTCATGATTTTCCCAGTTAATTCATGAATTTTCTTCGGAGCTTCGTTATTATCCTCTTCGATTTAGATCTTTGATCGCCTGCCTCGCTTTTTGGGAACACTCTCGTGGTCTTTTACGACTGCTTCCAACTGGTTTCTTTCTCGTTTTTTTTTTGGGGTCAACGCTTCTGCATCCTCACGCTCCTCCTAATTTTTTTTTTATTTTTCTTCCATTGTTTTTTCCCAACGTGAAGCACGCATTCAAGCTTCTGAACGGCCCAGTTTAAGTAAGGATTGGCTTCAAGCAGGTTGGAAAACGTATGTGAATCCTCATCACTAATATAATACGCATAAATTGTAGAATGCAGTTTCATGGAACGACGAAACATTTCAATGACGGCTTTGCCCTCCATACCTTCAGAGCCTTCTACATAATTAATTTGACAACCTTCTTCAGCATGCTCAGATTCGTACCAAATAAGAAAGTCTTGCGCATTCAGGCGTTTTTTCATGGATTCGCAGACTTGACACCTTTTGGTCGCAACGAGAAAATTTGCTTATATTGTAGTTATCCCGATCAAAGAGGAAGAAAGAAGTTTTGACCAAGTGCCATATCCAGATACGGATAATTTCGTTGCATCACAACCTTTTTCAGCGTTGAGATCCTTTTCTTCTTTGCCGGGCTTCTCTATGATGAGATTTTAAACTCTTTCGGTGGCAAAGTTTATGTTTGAATAAAATTACGTATTTTAACGTATTATAATTACGTGTATTTGGAAAAATTCGTACAAAAATCTACCAACGCACAAAATAAATTTAATCCATTGATGCCGACACCGATGAGGCGCATGAGAAAAACTATTTTATTATTTATTTCGAAATTAGTATCAACGCGTTTGCATGAATCAATTTTTCTTGTCGAGCACGGGCAAGTAAGGACCATTTGAAAACCCAATCATTTTTCGCAGGTTTTTGTAAATTTCCCAGCACCATCACACTGGGCACACTTAACAAAAGTAGCCCTTGTCGAAAAAAATTAAAAAAATGAAATTATGACATACTCGGGCGGTATATATTTACAAACATTGAATTTTTAACAATTCCCCAGCTTATGTGCCAATGCATTGGTATTCGCGGTATCTCTACCAATACTAAATTGATTACCATGAAACGATCTTTTTTTTAAGTCTACTTTTGAATTTATAAGGATTATGACGGCTTCCTTTTTGAGTATGATTACTGATATTCGACATATTTTACCGGTCAAGTTGCACGCTTCGCTTTCCACAGCCTCTCTTTCGATACTTATAATAACAGTACGAGATTCATATGGAAAACTGTTTAACTCAAATACTATCGAAATTCGAATATGTAATGTATCTTCGGTTATAAATATCATAATAGTACATAAGCTGCGACTTGTATACCATAGACGAAACTGGTTTCAACGCGGGAGTTACGGTTACCACCAACACCTCATGCACCCTCTAAGCCTACCAAACAACCAACAACAACAACAGCCGCAGTAGAACATATTATGCTGACTAAACAAATCAGCAGCCATATATAGTGCTATAACTCGGCGAAAAAATGAGATATTCA
Organism: Volucella inanis; assembly: GCA_907269105.1. Lineage (NCBI taxonomy): Eukaryota > Metazoa > Arthropoda > Insecta > Diptera > Syrphidae > Volucella > Volucella inanis. The sequence goes on along the minus strand of OU026156.1, from coordinate 126,398,682 downwards.
AAGAAATCTTGAAGCACAATATTTCTACGATGGTAATCATTCAGAAAAGTAAAAATCTTAAAATCGATTTTTTGGTCAATAAAAATCAGACATGCCCCTGAATTCAAATAAAAATGCTCGATTGTATAAAATGTTAAATAAAACAACTATTATTCTTAACGTTACAATATGGACTGTAAACTTTCTGTTTATTCATTCGGTTTATATGTGTACACTGTTCAACCTGTGTGTAAGTACACCAATTGGTCTTGTGTTATAAATGTTTAGAGTTACATTTTATTTGTTATTTATATGGACGTTGTGTACTGTCCTCTAGCTGAATGTGCTGCCTTCTCCAACGGTGTCGATCCTAGTCTCGCTAGCAAAAGCCGACCTTAGACAGATGCTCATTCAAGGTCCGATTTAATCGCCCAACCATTCCATCAGATTGAAGGTGTAGTGGCGTTGTCCTTATCGTCCTTATTACCAAGTATTGACTTACTTCCTGGAAGATATATGCTCCGATTTGGGACCCTAAATCTGCCCACGCAGTAGTTGACCATCTCATCTGCTATGATCTTAGCCTCTTGACTTCGGATGGTAAACACTTCCGGTCACTTACTGAAGTAATCCATGACCACGAGGGTGTATTGGCTGTCATTAAAGGTTTCGAGAAACGGCCCAGCGATGTCGATGGCTATTCGTTCGAACGGTTCTCCGACATTGTATTGTGGTATTTGTTCCTGTGACTTTACTTTTGGGTCTTTGGTAGCCGCACACCTTATGCACTTTTTTCACCATTTCTCAAAAATTTGTTTAGCGTTTAGCCAATAGAAACGTTTCCTTAACTTTTCCAACGTCTCGCTTTGTTCACAAATGGCCTCCATAGATTTCGTCATATATTTCATGGAGTACTTGGCTGACTCTTTACCATGGCACGATTAGCCGCATACGAGATTTTGTTTCATATGCATTTTCTCTTCAACAAGCCATCTTGCACGTAAAGCGAGTCAGACTGTGCTCAGTATGCCTTCAGAATTTGGATTCAGTCTAATCTATGCTACCAGCTTGGTCCTTTTTCATGTTCCTTTCAGGGCAATATTGATATGATATCATTATCTGCCTGATGGGAAGAACGGATGTCATTTGTACTCCAACTCTGTATTGGCTCGGTCCTGATCATTTGAATAGTGACCTGTTCTCTTGTTTCTTTACGGTTGTAGTGTTCACATTAAACTCCGCACGGGCGAGTCTCCGGTGTCAATGTGGTGTTGAACAAGTTGAGTACGTCTATATTATCCGGCTTGTGTAGCAAATACAATATATAGACTAAAAAAAGTATGCATAAAATAAAACTTATCAGGGTGAAGCCATTTCATCTTCACAATTTGACAGCAATTTATATACATATTATAATTTAATATTGAATAATGTTACAAACTTATTATTATACATATTTAAGTTTTCTAGGGATGGATTGCTTAATATTTTAAAAAAGTTGTCCTTAAGGTGACTTCTGGGCGTGTTTGAAGAGAAGGAGCAGGAACCAAGGATGTCCAAGGCGAAGACGAGGGAAATTAGTTGTGGTTGACTTAAAGGCAGAGGGTGGATAAGCTGGCGGTGTTTTGCTGGGGTTGATTTTGCTCGAGTAATGGTGAAGATAAAGTTTCCAATCGTTTATTTGTGCTTGTTTTATTCTGCTTTTTATTGTGCGTTATAGGTCACGTTGTGTATGTCAAATAGATAGGTTGAACTAACATCGCTAAATTGGCCGCGTGAATGTCCACTTCATTGCTCCATATACCTGCATGTCCTGGTACCCACATTAGTTTGATCTTGTCCGGTCTTTTTAAGAGGATGTCTCGGATACAGCAGACTAATTGAGAATCATGCTTTGGGTTTGCAGTTGCCTGTAGTACTGAAAGGCTGTCTGAACAGAAGACGTACTTTCCAGGCGTATTGTCTGCTAACACCAGCGCCTCTAAAATGGCCTGTGCTTCTGTATAAAGATAGTGGCAGTTTCCGTCATAATGCCTTGTTTGAGAAGTGTACCATTTTCTAGGGTGACGGCGAATGCAGTATTGTTTATTGTCTTGGAACCATACGTGTTAAAAAAAATCCATCCTTTAGAGGTCCAGGTCCGAGGATATGCATAGGAACATTGACTGATATATACGATTGCTTAAGTGTGTTTTTTAGTATTGCACTTGCAGAGATTCAATATAATTGAATCAGTCTTGATGGACCACGGTGGGTGCGAGGCTGCGGGTTTGAGGAGGCATTTGTATGGAATGCTTAAAACTTTGCCGAGTTTTAACGGGTTTTTTATCGCTGACGAAATTCTTTGCTTACTTTTCCGATTGGAGCATAGATGCACATCTGTGTCTAGGATAGAACCGGTTGGGAAACAGATTTTGGAGAGCAGTTTCGCCGATACTTCCAGGCAGCTTCAGGAAGTATGTTTTTTGTTGGCGTTTTGGGGAATGTATTTAAACGTCTAGTGATGTTCAATGTAGACTTTGGGGCATTGCCGTAGATACATAATGCGAAGTCGATTTTACTTAATATTAGCATTCTTGTTACGCAACAAAGAGTATTGATATTAGCATTACTTTTTTTCGAGGCTAAATACTTAATTATATTGCTCCTTGCAGCTAGTGATTTCTTAATTTCTAAACAATGACTTTTCCATTTATATTTACAGTTGAACTGTTAAACTAAGTATACTTAAATTAGATACAGATTCTATTATAATATTGTTTACTAATAAGTTTGGGACTGAGCTAAATTTTTTTCGGCAAATATGGAGGATTTTGCATTTGTTAAGTGCCAAAGTAGAACCAGTAGTTGAAGACCAATCTTTAATGTCCTTTAGGACATTAGATAGGGAAGAATGTAACATATTTGGATCATTGTGCCTACAAAGTATATAAACATCGACAGCGTAAGCACAATGTTCCAAATATTTATGTCTGGTTATGATTTTGTTTATTTCATCAAATGCGATTGAAAAAAGTAACACAGATAGTGGTGATCCTTGAGGGATGTCGTTAAATAGCTGAACGGTATTAGAAAAGACGTTCCCAATTTTTACGCAAAACTTTTTGTTGGTCAAAAAACCAATGGACCAATTAATCATTCTTTGAGTTTACTCAATACCAAGTGAATGCCAATCCGGTCGGAAGCCTTCTCGAAATCCAGGGCTAGGATAGAAACATGATCACGAGCGGACAGCGCATTGGTTACTACAAAGTCAATGTGTAGAAGGGCGTCAATACAGCCTTGCTTTGGTTTAAATCCCACTTAAATTTTTCTTATTAGGTTTTTGGTTTCGGTAAACCATCGAAGCCAATTTGCGATAATTTTTTCGAGGATTTTGGATAGGCAGTGAATAAGGGAAATGGAACGATAGACATAAACCTTAGTTAAATCTTTTTTTGGCTTGGGGATGGGGATAATAGACGCCGTTTTCCAGCTTGGGGTATAACGCCGCTATTGAAAATTATGTTGTACAACCTTACAATACGTGCTTTAGCCGTGAGCGGTAGATTTTTTAACATCCGGTACGAGATGCGATCGCGACCAAAAGTTTTACCTTTGACACATTGCAGGCAGTGACTGAATTCTGAGAGTGATAAACTCTCTTCTAAACGTAAGGCCTCTGAATTAGTAATTGTGAGATCGCGTTTAAATCTTCCCGCTTCCTTAAGTTGAAGGTAGTTGGAAAAAGTTTATCCTCCAATATAGCGATTAGGATGATTTGGTTAGGGTTTTTCTTAAAGAATTTCCACGCAATAACTTTGTTGTTTCTCAGGATGGATAATTCCAAATTTCACCATGGAACAGTGTGTTTACGTTTCTTTTGCGAAGACTGCCGGATGGATTAGTTAGCAGCACTACGAATAAACTTTAGTATGTTAGCAACTTCCGTGTTTTCAGAAGAAGAAGGCTTACGGTTATTTAGATGGTACTTAACGAGTGTTTGTAATTTTCCCCAGTAAGCTAAGTCTGTTTTGAAAATTGGAGTTCAAACATTTGTTGTAGCAGCTTGGTTTTGTTTCAGCTTGATTGTCGTGATGACGGGAAAATGGTCACTGTTATGTAGATCGGAAAGCGTTTGCCAGGCAAAAGTTCAGGGGAGCGACATGTTATGTCTATGTGGGTTAAGTTGTTGTGTGTGGAGAAATGGGTTGGGTAACCGTCGTTAAGAATTGATAAATTGGAGCTTGCTGTTCGTGGACGGGGATCGCCATAGTACACTCTATGCATTAGCGTCACCTGCTGGTATAGAGTTTTCCAATAGGGACTTGACAACTTTGAATTTAATTTGTGAACGCACATGAAGCCGATGGACCATTTGAAGCGACGTCCATTCTCCGATTGGGTTCTGGAGAAGTTGCGCCAAGATGACGAATTTCATCGCAAAATCATCTTCAGTGACGAATCTCATTTTTGGTTCAATGCGTTATTGGTCGGGTGAAAACCCACATTTGCTTCATGAATCACTAATTCATCCACGAAAAAATATCTGTTTGGTGCGGTTTGCATGCCGTCGGCGTTATTTAGCCATATTTTTTCGTCGACGATAACGATCGTTAAGTAACAGTGAATGACCAGCCATGATCACCGATTATTTTTGGCCCGAATCGGAAGGTATGGACTTGGACGACATGTGGTTTCAACAGGATGGTGCCAGAAGCCACACAGCACACGCTACAATCGATTTATTGAAGAGTAAGTATGGTGAGCGTGTTATCTCAAGACATGGCCCAGTCGATTGGGCGCCTCGTTCGTGCGATTTAACGCCACTGTGGGGCTACGTTAAGTCATGGGTTCATGCCAATACGCCGACGACGTTGGAAGGGCTCAAAGCCAACATTAAACGCGAAATAGCGGCCGAAATGTGTGGCCGAGTCGTTGAAAATTGGGTCCAACGAATCGACCGCTGCAAACGTGCCCGCGGTGTCCATATGAACGAAGTCGAATTCCATTCATAAATGTTTTGATCGTACTTCAAGCCAATAATAAAGTTTTTGAAATATCTCAAATGGTTTGCCTTTTATTTAAAAAAAAATTTTTCAAGTCGTTATTAGAAAACCCTATATAAGGGGAGGGGGGTTTGACCTGCTGCAGCATTTTGTCGAGATCGTACTTGGAAAAGTGTTGTTTAGGTAAGTTGTAGATAGACAAAATGGTGATTTTAACCGAAAGTTTTAACTCAACTGCAAAGGCTAGTAAATTTGAGGTTAAGTGCACGATATCAAATTGGGATATTGCTTTTAAGTAGGACTGCAATGCCTCTTTACAGTTGTGTTGTGTGAAAAATTTGAGAAGCGCCCTTAGTTCCCTTTCGTAATTTTCCAGTAAAAGGATGTCAAAATTGTGTTCTTTTAAAACAATATTTAGCTCGTTATAGTTGTTAATATATCCTTTTACATTCCACTGTAAAAGTTTGAGAGCCATTATAATTTTACTGTTAACAGGGGTGGAAGGGGGACTCGCAAGCTAACTTGGCCTTGCCGATATACAAGGCCCGAGCCGTGATCATCATCTTCGTCATCCACAAAAAAAGGCTACGAGACAACAATGTTCAAACCAAGAAAATGCCTTTGAGTTTAAGATATTGCTCACATCCTCGACCCCTTAGAATTTGTGAGTCCGGTAATCATAATAATCATTCTGGCAAAAATCTTTTTACAAGAATTGTGGCGATCTAAACTGGATTGGGATGTTGTAGTTCCAATGGAAATACACACCAAATGGCTGCACTTTGGGACAGAACTTTAAGAACTAAACAGCCTGAAAATACCTAGGAATATATTACTGCCATCCGCAACTGATATCCAGCTTCATTGTTTTTCGGATTCCTCTTAATGGACGTATGGAGCGGCTATATACATAAGATCAGCAAACCAGAATGGAGAAATTAAAGTGCAACTGGTCTGTTCAAAATCTAGAGTTGCACCAATAAAACAACTGACGATCCGACGAATAGAGCTTTGTACTGCAAAATTAATGATACAACTAGCCAACGTGGTCAAAACTAGTCTACCACTCGAAATCCACAAAACAACGTTCTGGACTGATTCTCAATTCATCTAAGCTTGGACGAAATCACAAGCCTTTGTCGCGATACGTATCTCGTTCATAAACGAAGAAACCAAGAAGGGGCAATGGAAGTACATCAATACATTCATAAATTCAGCTGATTTTTTATCTCAGGAAGTATTTTCCGACCCATTTCTCAAGCCACTTTCTTGGTTCAAGGGAACTATATTCCTGTACCGATATCGATCAACATGGCAAGTGCAATCATCACTAACGAAAAGCAAACATCTTCCAGGAGTAAAAACGATAAAAACAGTCTTAGTAGTCAGAAGCAAGAAGACTCACTTCCTCGAAGCTTATTCGGCACTCTAAGGCGAAAACAGCATACGTCGTATGTTTCATCAGCAATCTAAAAAGAGTCAATATATATCAAAGCCACATACATTCAAGAAACCACATTCCCAGACGATATAAAGGCATTCGAAAAATTTGGAAAAGAAAATCGTTTTAAAATGACGGGCCAGCATGTAATACATCGTTAAGCGATATATTCATAGATGTTCATGCAGATCCATCGAAAACCACCCGTAGTTTGGTTGAACTGCTCTCCAGCCGCAAAACGCAGTGGTGTTGCAGAAAATAATGATTGATTCTTCTCTGCTGTTTATTTCTGTCATATGGTTGAGGTGAATATATTCTTTCATGAACTAAATATATATTGCTTCTGTAATTCTGGGTTTCTGTATACATAGTTTCCTTTCGAACCTAAGAAATCGTTTAGTAGCAATTTCTTTTGATTTTCCCAAGCTAGCTGGATTGTTGGCGAAAAATAGTTTTAGGACATATCGACGTTTTCTATCCTGTTTGTTGTGCTGATGAAGATCTCTTTACATCTTCGTTCTTGCGGAGTCAATTGTATTTCTTCACAGGATTTTTTAGATTTTACTTCCTCTATTGTCCAGAACTGTTCTACTACCTCCTCTTACGTTTTTGTTTCAGAGGCGATACCACAAAACAGTTTTGAAGTCGGTTTTTGAAGCCTTTCCCATTACGACCCATCCAAATAAAGTCTTTTGAAGTGCTGGTTAGTTTAGATGAATTCTGATCTGTCCAATTAAAATAAGCTTGGGGAATAACTCTGCTCCAGTTAGTAGGTCAGTCTCCTGAGTTTGGTTGAATGCGTTGTCTGCAAGCTAGATATTATTTGGTAAATTCTATCTGCTCATATTAATAAATTGACTCGGCTGACGTGACGTTATAGTATCGATAACATATACTTCCAGATCGGTGCTAAATCCAGTAATTCGAGATTGAAGGCATAGATTCACTTTCTCGTCGATTTTAAGATGGTTGTCTCCTACACCAGAAATCTCCAGTAGTTCTTTCTTTGGTCTTCACTTCAATTTGTTGGCTATTTTGCTGGTTATGAAGCTCATCTGAGAGCTTGAGTCTAGCAGTGCCCTTGCCTTAATTGGGCTATTGGTTCTGTTAAGCAAGTTGACCACAGCTGTTTCTAAATGCACATAGTTAGTACCACATTATCTCCGGTGATTACTGACAGACTAGTTTTGTTATTGATCTGTAGAGTCTGAGTTTCGGGCTTCGGTTTGAATTCGGCTATGTGAAGCAAAGTATGATGAAATTGGTTGCATTTGATGTAATGCATTGCATTGCATTGCCTTAATCGTAAGCAGTTTATACATCCTTTTAATACTTTAAGCTTTTTAAGCCTCTCCGTGACTGAAAGCTGTAAAAAGGTTGGACATTTATAAATAGGATGGTCCGGTTGCTCGCAGAGAAAACACTTGCCATTTTCTTGCGTGGTAGTCAGAGTTACTCTGCTTGATAGTTTAGATTCACCCTTTTCCTTTGTTCCTAGTGTCTCCAACATTTGAAAGAAATTCTCTAAGAACGCAAGTAACCCTGTTACTGTCTGAAGCTCACGTGGGCTTTCCAGCGGTTGCTCATAAAACCTATGAGTTTTCTTGTCGATCTTTAAAAGAATCAGATGAATTAGTAGTGGGTCCCAATCCTGGATAGGAATGTCCAGGTTGCTGATTCCGAAGAGGCACACCTTTGAGGTGTCGTCTAGTCGTTTGATTGCTGTGGCCGAGTCTCCTAAAATAACTGGATGTCTTAAAGCTTATTGAGATATGCTGCAAGTAGTAATCGTGTATTATTGTAGCGATGTTTGAGGGTTGTTCAAGCCGAATGGTAGTTGTCTTCTGATACCTGAAGGTGTTGAGTTAGCTTGGCTGCTTCTCCAGATAAATTAGCCTTCAGATAGAACATTTTCTCTGCCTTACTAATCGGTTGTTGATGTTTAAGCTGAAGGAAGAGATCATGAAACTCTTTCCATTGGAGATAGTTCTCGCTTAATATCTCCGGTAGTCACAGGTCACTATCCAAATGATCAGGACCGAGCCAATACAGGGTTGGAGTACAAATGACATCCGTTCTTCCCAACAGGCAGATAATGATATCATATCAATATTGCCCTGAAAGGAACATGAAAAAGGACCAAGCTGGTAGCATATATTAGACTGGATCCAAATTGTGAAGGCATACTGAGCACAGTGGGACTCGCTTTATGTGAAAGATGGCTTGTTGAAGAGAAAATGAATATGAAACAAAATCTCGTATGCGGCGAATCGTGTCATGGTAAAGAGTCAGCCAAGTACTCCATGAAATATATGACGAAATCTATGGCGGCCATTTGGTAACAAAACGAGACATTGGAAAAGTTAAGGAAACATTTCTATTGGCTAAACGCTAAAAAAATTTTCGAGAAATTGTGAAAAAAGTGCATAAGGTGTGCGGCTACCAAAGACCCAAAAGTAAAGTCACAGGAACAAATACCACAATACAATGTCGGAGAACCATTCGAACGAATAGCCATCGACATCGCTGGCCGTTTCTCGAAACCTTTAATGGCAGCCAATACACCCTCGTGGTCATGGATTACTTCAGTAAGTGACCGGAAGTGTTTACCATCCGAAGTCAAGAGCCTAAGATCATAGCAGATGAGATGGTCAACTACTGGTTGGGCAGATTTAGGGTCCCAAATCGGAGCACACTTCTTCCAGGAAGTATGTCAATATTTGGTAATAAGGACGATAACGACAACGCCACTACACCTTCAATCTGATGGAATGGTTGGGCGATTAAATCGGACCTTGAATGAGCATTTGTCTAAGGTCGGCATTTGCCAGCGAGACTAGGATCGACACCGTTGGGAAAGGCAGCACATTCAGCTAGAGGACAGTACACAACGTCTATATAAATAACAAATAAAATGTAACTCTAAACATTTATAACACAAGACCAATTGGTGTACTTACACACAGGTTGAACATTGTACACATATAAACCGAATGAATAAACAGAAAAGTTTACAGTCCATTTTGTAACGTTAAGAATAATAGTTGTTTTATTTAACATTTTATACAATCGAGCATTTTTATTTGAATTCAGGGGCATGTCTGATTTTTATTGACCAAAAAATCGATTTTAAGATTTTTACTTTTCTGAATGATTACTATCGTAGAAATATTATGCTACAAGATTTTTTTGAATATCTTATTTTTTCGCCGAGCTATAGCACTATATATGGGTTCTGATATCGTTGCTGGTTTGTTTGGTCAGTATAATATGTTCTACCACGGCTGTTGTTGTTGTTGGTTGTTCGGTAGGCTTAGAGGGCGTATGAGGTGTTGGTGGTAACCGTAACTCGCGCGTTGAAACCGGTTTCGTCTATGGTATACAAGTCGCAGCTTATGTACTATTATGATATTTATAACCGAAAATACGTTACGTATTCGAATTTCGATAGTATTTGAGTTAAACAGTTTTTCATATGAATCTCGTACTGTTATTATAAGTATCGAAAGAGAGGCTGTGGAATGCGAAGCGTGCAACTTGACGGGTAAGATATGTCGAATATTAGTAATCACACTCAAAAAGGAAGCCGTCATAATCCTTATAAATTCAAAAGTAGACTTAAAAAAAATCGTTTCATGGTAATCAATTTAGTATTGGTAGAGAAACTGATACCGCGAATACCAATGCATTGGCACGTAAGCTGGGCAATTGTTAAAAATTCGATGTTTGTAAATATATACCGCCCGAGTATGTCATAATTTCATTTTTTTAATTTTTTTCGACAAGGGCTACTTTTGTTTAGTGTGCCCAGTGTGATGGTGCTGGGAAATTTACAAAAACCTGCGAAAAATGATTGGGTTTTCAAATGGTCCTTACAACGAAAAAAGCATGGTTTTTCTTCTTTGATCGGAATAACTACAATAATAAGCAGACTTTCTTATTTGGTTCGAATCTAAGCATGCTGAAGAAGGCTGTTAAATTAATTATGAATGGAGAATGTTTCGTCGTTCCATGAAACTGCACTCTGCAATTTATGCGCATTATATTGGTTGTGGGGATTTACATACGTTTACCAATTTGCTTGAGGCCAATCCTTACATAAACTGGGCCGTTCAGAAGCTTGAATGCGTGCTTCACATTGGAAAAAGTATGTTCCGCCGAATCAAAGAAGCCAAAAAGGCCTTAACCGAAAAATGTAAAGCGGAAAAGAAGAAAAAAAAAACAGTGGAAGAAAAGTTGAAAAAGAGCAGGAGGAGCATGAGGATGCATGTCCTCTTCGTCCTTTCCAGTGATTTGCGCCAAAAATCGTTTTGTATTTAACCTTCCTAAGTGGTAAAGTATGTATAAGAAAAATTTCAAACAAATCGGAGGTGAGTACTTTTCGGAACTTTATCCGCCAATTCTCTTTTTCTTGTATTTTTGCTTTTGAAACCTTGAACATCAATAAAATGCAAATTTAATTTCAATTAATTTCAAAACACATGTATGCAGGCCTGGTTTTTTTAATTCATTTTGATATCTACAATTTATTACGAAAATTGCTGCCTGAGTTTTAAATAAATCCCTCGGCAATAACGGTTCAGTAATTTCTCGATTATAGTAGGTTTTTTGAAAGTCACTATAATATACATATTGTACAACAAGCTGTACTTATTTTTATCAAAAGATAATTTAAGTCCTCACAAGGGTAAGCCTCCGAATTCAAATAAGCTTTCAGATTTGTAACATCGCAATGGTCAAAAATAGTTGGATTTCCCTTTAAAAAGTTACGTTTATTGGTTTGGAAAGCATGAATAATGTATCGCGGTTTTTCCAGTTGAGAAGTTCCTTTTACATCCCAGATGTGATGGCTGGTACATAACAGTACAGGATACTCGTAAAGATCAAAGTTTCGGAAGGCGATTTTTATTGTTTGAACAGCGTTTATAGGTTTGTATAATTTTAGTTTGTACACATCAGACAGTGTAACATGTTTTATTTTCCATTTGACTTTGAGTAGGTTTATTATTACCTTTTCTTATCAATGAGTTTTCATCTGTACGCTAACGTGTTAGAACTAAATATAATATATAAATATAGTTTTTAATAGTTGATGTAGTACCCACATTAGGATTGCTGTCAATTTCGACACCATTTAACTCATAACGAATTTTATCGAATAAGAAAGCTATTCCATTATTTTTAAGTTTTGTTTTTGCAACTGCCATTCCATCAATTTTAGATACAGTACCTCCAATATAGATGTAGCTTTCAGAAGGTAAAATATTAAGGTTTAGACATTGGACACATATATGATATTCCAGTTTTGAGCTACTCTCGTCAAGTCTCTGTTCTTCGAAAAAATTTAACATACCACTTAAGGAATTGATTTAATTTTTTTAATTTATATAATTTATATAATTTATATTTATAAAAACTATTTATTTTGCTTTGTAAGACTTGATACTCTTCTGGTAAGTTCGCAGGTAAATAGATAACATTGGGAACCTCCACTATTTTATATACAGGACTAACTTTAATAGAAAATTCATGTAGTAGAAAATTCATCACTAGTATAGGCTGGCTGACTATTGATATATGTTTCTGCAATCAAGTTAAATTCTATCCGTACAATATTCACTTTATTTATGTTTACATAAAGATCTGATTCGTGTAATTTGTTACTAGTTAGTATTTTCCTACTGAATCTTAAAAGCAACCCTATGGAATGAGAATGAGAGAAATTGATTTGTATAGTACTATAAATTACACACTTAACTTTATTATTGTTTGCCCTTATTTGGATTGATATTTTGTTTGAATTTTCCTTATTATGTAGTTTGATAGCTTCCTGAATACATTTGTTTATATCTTCCATTTCGTACTAGCCAATAGGAAAATTTATTTTTTTATTAACATTGAAATAAAAACGATTATTAAATAAATCTATGTATATTCGGTATGGTATTATAGGTCTGAAAATCAATTAAACCACACACATAACCAGACTTCAAAGTAATTTGTGAAAAATATTCTGAAGGTAGAGTGGATTTGTTCCCACTTAATGTAAACGTTAGTGATATTGCAGATATTTTATTTATTCTTCATTTATTTATATATAGCATTCAAGTAGAAATTGCAGACATATGTATACATACATACATACATATTTTATATTTTATATTTTATACATACAAATCTATTAAAATTTTGACAATTGTTATGGTTATAACGAATAATTTTACCCAGATATTTTACAACTACTATTGGTGGTTTTAAATTACCAAAACCATCAAAGCATTTTATTGTATATTATGTTGATTCTTAACATAGGCTACCCAATGTTTTTATTTTTGTTTTTGCAACTGCCAATCTATTAATTTTAGATACAGTACCTCCAATATAGATGTAGCTTTCAGAAGGTAAAATATTAAGGTTTACATATTGGATACATATATGATATTCCAGTTTTTAGATACTCTCGTCAAGTCTCGGTTCTTCGAAAATATTTAACATACCACTTTAAGGAATTGATTTAATTTTCTTAATTTATATCTTAGATATAATAAAAACTATTTATTTTGCTTTGTAAGACTTGATACTCTTCTGGTAAGTGTTGATTTTATATTAACAGTAGTGGATGTACTACATGTTCTTTTATAATCTAGTGTGGATGAAAAATATTCGTATTCTATTATTGTTGTGGCTTAAGATATAATCGAACTGTTATGGTTTCTCCTCGAAAGTTTATTGGATTTCCCTCTGGGTCTAAGAGATTTAAAGTTATTGAACTTATTCTATTAGAGTTCGCAGGTAAATAGATAACATTGGGAACCTCCACTATTTTATATTTTTTATATACAGGACTAACCTTAAATTCATCATTATGGGCTGGCTGACTATTGATATATGTTTCGTCAATCAAGTTACATTCGACCCGTACAATATTCACATTATTTAGGTTTACATAAAGATCTGATTTGTGTTATTTGTTACTAGTTAGTATTTTCCTACTGAATCTTAAAAGCGACCCTATGGAATTAGAATGAGAGAAATTGATTTGTATAGTACTATAAATTTCACACTAAACAGTATTATTGTTTGCCCTTATTTGGATTGATATTTTGCTTGAATTTTCCTTATTATGTAGTTTGATAGCCTCCTGAATACATTTGTTTATATCTTCTATTTCGTACTAGCCAATAGGAAAAGTTATTTGTTTATTAACACTGAAATAAAAACGATTATTAAATGAATCTATGTATATTCGGTCTGAAAATAGGTCTGAAAATCAATTAAACCACACACATAACCAGACTTCGAAGTAATCTGTGAAAAATATTCTGTAGGTAGAGTGGATTTGTTCCCACTTAATGTGAGTGTTAGTTATATTGCTGATAATATTTTATTTATTCTTGATTTATTTATATATAGCATTCAAGTAGAAATTGCAGACATATGTATACATACATACATACATATTTTATATTTTATACATACAAATGTATTAAAATTTTGACAATTGTTATGGTTATAACGAATAATTTTACCTAAATATCTTACAACTTCTATTGGTGGTTTTAAATTACCAAAACCATCAAAGCATTTTATTGTATATTATGTTGATTCTTAACATAGGTTACCCAATGTAATTATTTTCCGCTCTCCTCATCTAAATTTATATCACCACATTCCTTAACATTCAATCTTTTTGGAAATTTATCTCTCATGTTAACACTTCAAAAATAAGGAATATGGGTTTGCCTACGAATGCCATACACATCGAATTGGTGAGCGACCTTACTGCAAACGCGTCCATCGCACCCCTATGACGATTCACAGCGAGAAGAGGATTATGTTCGCATATATTTAACGATAATGGGACGAAATTCGTGGGAGCCAAGAAGGAATTGAAGAATCAACAGCACATATAAAGACGACGAATTAATTTAATCGCTTATCATCTCTTACAAAACATACACAATCCAAATCAGCAATTATATATGTTCATAAAATATATTTATAGAAAACCTTCAAAATGCCGACAGCAAACCACAAAACTCAGAATGCCGAAGGCAAGTACAACGCACAGTTTTTGTCCCGAATTTATTTAATGCACATAACAAAACACTTATTATATGCTTGACAATGATTGATATAGGTACAACAATAACAAATTAATAACGCAATCCACACAATATCGCAAACAAATCAATCACAAAATCGAATCAAATAATAACAAATCCTTTTGAAAAGTCTTGCAATCAGTCTCAGTGCATTGACTCCCACTCAACATAGATAGAGCATGACTTCATGCGATAAAACTATCATGATTCATGACCCACATTCAAAGCACAAGCAAAATTCTAAAATTTATTGTTTTGGTACAACACATCAACAAAAACATACATCCATTTACACTCAAGCAAACACATGCGTAACCATTTCACTCGCACACAATTTCGCCGCGAATCGAAATACAATGCACTTATTTTTTCTCACAAAAAAAAAAAAAAAAAATAAAAATAAAAATAAAAAATATATATGTTCACTAATGCCCTTTTTTCAAGTTTTGTTTTTCTCCAGGTACAAAATGTACATTTCGCAAATTGGAGTTCAATGACAATACGACACTTCACGAGAACCTAAATCGTTTACAAATTTCCTACACGTACTATGAGCACGAAAGAGAGGAGAGGGGTGAGCAACTTTCATTGTGAAATACGATGCACATTTGCAACAACAATGGCCATTGACTCAATAAGGTATACTCAAATATTTGTCAATTTACTTTAAATTACCTGGTCAACACACCATACTTACAATTTTCAATATCTCCATACTAGGAACTTCAGAGTTTGAGTAAAACCCTTTATTTCTTTTTATTTTTTGTTCGACGCACAACACAACACTTACACTACACATTATACCGGTTCGGCAATCAGCACAATAAACATCAATAATGAACGAAGATGATCAAAACAAACGAAGAAGAAGATGGCTGTGGGTGATCGACAAGGAAAGCACCAACATGAAGGCAGAGACACTTTACGAAATTAAGGGTCGAAACACATTGAGAACTATGTTCACGGCCGGGGAGGATGTTCGAGATTACACTTTGATTAATTAATTGTATATAATAAAATATATGATAATGTAATATATAATATATGTAAAAGGGGTAAATGTAAAACATTAGTAATCCACTGCCTTACCATTAATAGTGATATGCAGAAAATTCCCAGTATAAATGATTGTAATTAAGACCCAGTATATTTCATACCTTTTGGGGATAAACCACACATTAAAAATTATAACCAAGTGAATAGGGCGTGTTTCATTTTTCTCCGCTTTTTTTCTTGGTTCGTGTGGTGATTTAACAATCCTTTTATCGATTTTTAGTTACGTTCAAGCTCAAAACTTCAGGAAACACTTTGACAGCTACAGTAGGAATGTTGACTTTGTCTATGCTGTTCGTAAGCAATTGTTGTTCCAGATTATTAACCTTTACCTCAAGAGAATTGATTCTTCTCGCACTTGGTTTTCTTCAATTGAGATGACTTATGCGGAAATCATCTCTAATATTATAGATGCAACATTAAATTGTTTTGTGACTGATGCAATTAGATTTAATGTTGCTTTTGTTGATTCCAAATGAGAGGTGGTTGGTTGATTCGAAACAGCAGATGTAGATGGTGGTGGTGATGTTAGTGGCGGTGAAATAGTTGATAGCGATGACGGTGTATCTATGTATATATGGTGGTGATTTTTTCGCAGTTTTCATTGAAAAACATTCCACAGTCACTACACCTCACTTTAAGGTCTGATCTTTCAACTTTTAAGTTACAGGATTTGCACGAAATTTTATTAAACAAAGTTAATTCTCCCCTCACAAGTGTACCCCACAAAGACACTAGAAAAACTCGTTCCCCCATCTCCCGAATTCACGGGACTTGACTAGCTGTGACTTCTTTTTGTTCCCAAACCTTAAAAGATCGCTCGTCGGAAAGAAGTACGGGTCGAATGAGGAAGTCATCTCCGCGACGGAGCAGTATTTTGCAGGCGAACAAAACTCGTTATATACGGCGGGGTTAAAAAAGTTGCAGCACTGCTGGGAAAAGTGTATCAAGTTGAAAGGGGATTATATTGAAAAACATGTATAATGTCAAAACTTAAAAAATTTGCGTTGTCATTTCTAATATGCAACGCAATACGTCTAGAGCTTGGCAGCAAGAAGTGGGCTACAGATCACTGCTATGCAAGATCAGGCCTTTCCCAGTTGCCTAGCGCAGGAAGCCGAAGAGGAACGCGAACCACCATGCTGAATATAGTATAAATAAACCAACCTTATGACTATGACTTATGACTTATGACTAAGGAAGACATCGAAACCTTCCTTATTCAGGAAACTTGGATAAATCGAGATAAAATAAGAGGGCTCCAATCATCCAACACTCTTTCTCCGGTCACAGATACATCCAATTTAGTCTGAATGATGCGAATATGTTTGAGTTTTGTTCAATCAATAATATTTTTCCCAACGTTAAACCATTTGAGTAACGTTGGGTCAATGTTGAATGTTGATATACGTACCCCAGTATATTACCGCATGTAATAAACTTAAGTTTCTTGACAACTTCAAAGTCATGTGTAAAACGTGAAATCTAGTACATTTAAATAAATTCGAAGCTTTATAAGGAAGAATGAAAGAAGATAGAGTAGAGAGAGAGAGAGAGAGAAATGTTTCTTTTTTCAGACAGATACATTAGTAGTAACTATTTGGTTTTAAAAGAAGGAGTCATAACGCGGTCAAAAGAGAAGAAGTCATTTTGAATTTGTATGTTTTTTTCTTTTTTTTTTAAGTGTATTAAATAAATGAAGCGTTTGATAAAACGGATAAATATTTGTTTCTTCTAAACAAGAAAGCAGCTATGGAAACGAATTATTTGCCACCGAAAATACGTAAAACGAACATGGGAGTCGAAGCGATGCCGCAATGCTTTGGAACTGCCAACGGCTGACTCGAGAAGAGAGCTAACTGCTTAGGTTAACAGCACAGCTAAAAAAGACCATAACCTCCTTGATGTAGGCCTATTGATGTCACTTCCTCACAACGCGAGTCGAGTGTAAGATGCCATTAGCGAAACCAAACCTAAAAGAGAAGTGCAGGCGGAGGTTCATCAAGTAAATCGTGGCAGCAACAATTTCAGGAATAGATTCCGAATTTAAGGAATCTGGTATCTAGTTTCTACATTTAACTGAAATGATCCGACATCACCAACATTTTTAAAGGCTTTGATGACTTTGTTGAGAAGCTGACATTATCTTTCCAAACGTCAAAATGGCAGCTGACTAACATATTAAAATGCACAAAGAGGACGACTTAAGACACAAAATGTGCTGGAGACGTTCATAGCATGATTGCTCTTAGTCGAAAGTTCAGCCTGGATGGCAAATCCATCATAAAGTTGCTATATACGACTAGGAATAGACGACGATAAATTCAAGAACAATACCGCAACCCAGGTGTGCTTTTCCATTTGCGATTTCCAGTTGTCTCTGCTAAGAAACCCATTAAAGTAATGATAGGGAGATTACAGACATCTGCAAAGTCAGGGTCGATGTTGCGATAATTGCAACAGGAAAAATAACAACTCAAGAATATGGGACACAAAACCATAAACTACCCAAACCAAAAGGCATAATGAATGAATAATATATATACCTATACGACTGGTGATAAAGAAAGCGAATCACCGTAAACTAGTAGAATTTTTATGGTTTATGGACGAATGTGAACTGATTTCAGGAAGTTGAATGCGCTAACAGTGCAAGAGTGAATTCCTCTCCTTGTAATTGAGAATTCATTGGACCGTTTAATGATAAATTGGTTTATTTATTAGTTGAATTGAAAGACGGTTTCTTTCATGTAAATTTTGATGAGAACTGTTAGAAAGCCGTTCGGCTTAAAAAAAATGCTCCATAGGTTTTTTCACGGTAGGTTCACAAAAATTCTAAACAAATGAGTGAATTTGGTTGCCTATGTGCACAACTTATTAAGAGTCACAGAGAATTATAGCGAACATTTATTCCTTTTACGAGAAGTCATGGAACGATTAAATGAGAATTTATTAAAATTGAACGAATCGAAATGCAAATTTATGAAAAGTGAAAGAGATTATTTCGGTTACGAAGTGAGAGAGATTAAATCTAAAAACAGTCACATAAAAGGAGTTAAGGAATATCCCCTACCCCGCAACATAACGAATCTGGAACTTGGATTATGTGGTTTGTGAAAGATTTAATGCCAATGTCACTAAACGCTATTTTATACCACGGTCAATTCGGATGTCCATATATCGTATTGTATGTGTAATGTATTCTCCGAAATGGTGAAAAGCAGAGGGATATTTAAAAAGTATCTAAAAGATTAATGAACTATTTTCAACCATTTACGGAGACCATTTCAGCCCATTGGAATTGACGATGAAATACGACGAATCGTCGTAGATTCGTTTACCAAGTTGGTGAAACTATTTGCAAGCAAGTCAACGGGTACGGCTGAGGTTATTAAATATCTTAATATTTACTATAGTTGGTAGAATTGATCCGAACGAGAATCGCATCGAGCGAAATCGTTGGTTTCTTTAAAATAATAATGTCCAACACGTACTTAACGCCATATCCACTAAAAGGGCTAATGATCAAGTTGAAAGATACAACCGGACACTACTGCCAATGCTCGCTAGGCTAAGTGATGCCATATTCGAATTGAACCAGGTGCTAAATAGGTGTGAATGTGTTAAAAATGTCTGTACCAAGCAATAGCTCTCTATTGCGCTGCTCTATGTGAAACAATTCCCTTCCCTTCCTTC
Organism: Volucella inanis; assembly: GCA_907269105.1. Taxonomy (NCBI): domain Eukaryota; kingdom Metazoa; phylum Arthropoda; class Insecta; order Diptera; family Syrphidae; genus Volucella; species Volucella inanis. The sequence goes on along the minus strand of OU026156.1, from coordinate 126,379,420 downwards.
TCTTATAGATCTGATCAGACTGAATGCTTTCACCTAAATGAAATAAAATGAAGAACTTATTTAATATATATTAATAAATCTATTGATTACATTATTTTGCTTTAAAGTTTTTTTGTGAAATAATACTTTTTCGATCTCTTTCATGATTAATCATTAAACTTTCTCACCTCTTAAATCTCGCACCAAATCGTGTTATTTTTCATCAATGACATAACTGCAAAAGCTTTTTAATCCTTTACATAAAGTTTTCAAGGGTTCAAATGTCAACTTTAATATTAGAAAAAAAAACCCCTTCAATGCTTTACACCACACGACGAATTTTCTTTTATTTGAGACACCTGTAAATCTACCTCTCTCAATCTGCTCAGTCGACATGTTGTTCATTTTTCTCAATTGCTTCAATTTCTGTTGCTGTTGTTGTTCGTGTTGTTCGCATCTTAGGCCTTTGCGCTTCGGAATTATAAATCTTGTCTCTTCTCAACACTTCTTTATCATCAAAAGGACAAATACTTGAATACGATTAATCTTTTTTATTGCCTTACTGTTTGGTAATGTGTCAATTAAGGTTATCTTTCCCCCATACAGTGTTAGTTTAACATGTTGAAATGTTTGAAAGCTAAATTTATAACTACTAACCGATGTCGAAGTTTCCCCATTGCTTATGCGAAACAATAAGTAAGATTTCCCGTTGTCAGGTATCGCATACAACTCAAACAATGATTTATTGAATGTTATGCCAGAAAACATTATTTGCAACAAATCCAAAAGTTTTCACCTTCGCGCAATGATTCACACTAGAACATTTTTCAGACTGTAACATATGCTTAAATGTGTATATATATGTAGTTCTCTTTCTTCGATTGCGGCGATCCCTGTCGCTCAGTATGCACGTTTCACAGTCTTACTACATATATTTCTTATTCAGGTCTGCACCTACGTATTAATACCACATCCCACACTTCTACCACTCTTCCCACAGTGGTACTACTTCGTGGGGCTTGTAAGCAATCCATGCTATGCTTCGTGTCACGATTCTAGCTCTTTGCTTTTTCGATTAGAATCATTTATTTCTCTTGTCGTTTGCTGTTGGGTATATCTTCGCGGCGCTGATTATCTTATCATGCTTTACGTCCCCTGATAGCCGCTACCTGCCTCTTTTCTATTAGTAATTGCGGGTCTTCTTTCTCTGTCGACTTTTCTCAGTTCGACTTGTACCCTTGTTCGAAGGTAGCGGGTCTCTGACCAGTCGTTCGTAGATTCCGTCTTATAGCTTATTATAAGCTACGGGCTAATCACTGGAATATCACATGTTCCACACCTTCTTCTTGGTCTAGACATTCAGGACAGTAAGGTGCGCTATCATGATCAAATCTGTGAAGATACTTTTGTGTATCGGACATGGTGTCCGGACAGAAACTCCGTAAGATGATAGCTGCAGTCACCTCTTGTTCTGTTTAGCCAGTACTCGATGATAGGTATCAACCTATAGGTCCATCTACCTTTTAAGGTTATGTCCCATCTCTCCCAGCCACAATGCCATAGACGTTGCCCTTTCTTCTTGCTTGACAGGTCTTGTAAAATTGAATTCCTGCCGATTTGCTCTTCTCCTTTGGTACACCCTACACATCTCGTTTGCAAGAATGTCTATAGAGACAATTCCTGCTATTAAAAAAGGTTTTTCGTCCGATCCTGTGGGCAGGTCCGGGCCTTCCAATTTGCTACCAAATCCGTCCAATAGCTGCCTGCATTAACAATGCTTTTTTGCACGAGTAATCAACGTTAAAACGAAGCCTGTTGCATAACTTCTAGGTACTTCAATGTATTCTTGGATCTGATGGTTTGGCTGATAGATGTCCAGTCCGCCGAATTAAATGCATTTTTAACGTCGAGCGTGACTACGGCACAGTACTCTTTTTCACCCCATCGCCACCTTTTTCTTTGTATAGCTTTAACAGCTGTATTGCATCAACGGGAGAACGCGATTTTTTGAAGCCATACAGATAGTCTGACAGAGCTCCGTTTTCTTTAGCCACCGCTAATAGTCTATTGTAAATAATACTTTCCAGGACTTTTCCAAGTGTATTTACAAGGCATATTGGGCGATATGACAAAGGTTCTCTGAGTGGCTTATTTCAATTTGGTAGTAGAACCCAGTGTTAGAGCTTCCAAGAAATGGGGGAAGATTCCCTTTCGTGGCATTTTTGCATCGTTCTTATGAAAATGTCCGGTCTCTTTCTGGCGGTCGCTTTAATTGACATGTTTGGAATTCCATCAGGTCCAGGCGCTTTTTTGTTGCTTATCTTTGAGCATGCTCCTTGTACCTCTTCTAGTGTGATTGCTGGAGGGCGATCTGTTCTATGCTCCCTGATGATAGTTGGGAGCGATAAAGCCTTACATGGGAATAGATATCTTAAAATGGTTTGTAGCAGTGCGGGGCAGGATATTTGCGGAGACCAGTTTTTTTTTAGTCTCTTCATCACCATCTTATATGCTTTACCCCAGGACCCAGGTCTGCTTCTTGACATAATTCTTTGACGCATTTTGTTTTGCTTTCTTTGAAAGCTTTTTCGAGCCAACCTAAAATCTACTAAAAGTTCTTGGAACTCTGGTCTGACCCCAGACCGCCGAGCATTTAGACATCGGGAACTTTTTGACCTAAACTTATCGTTCCAACAGTAACACGGTTCTCTCCTTTTAGAGGTAGATCTTCTAGGCATTGTCGCATCGCATGCTGTGGTGATTAAATTCGTCAAGCCGCGCGTTTGGTTCTCTGCTATACTGCTACTGGGTGCAGATTCCAAGCTTATGATATCTTCGAACGACACCTTGTCAAAGGACGTGTCTTTCCACTTAGGCCCTGTAAGTTTGGGAAGCTTCCTGGACTTGTCCTAGTGAATATAATCGCCTGGTGATCACTATGAGAGTAATCTTCGCTATCACTCCATTTTGTCTTACGCAGAAGAGAGTTACTCAAAAAGGTGATGTCTATTATGGACCCTGCACCTGCTTTGCGGAATGTTTTTTTTGTCACCTTGTTTGCCAGGCCTATGTCCAGCAATGCGAATGCTTCAAGAATAGCTCGCTCTCTTGCATTCGTTAACATACTCCTCCATTCTGTAGCCCATGCGTTAAAGTCTCCCGCGATGACCACTGGCTGCTCTCCTTGCGCGTCAGCTACGATGTCGTCGAGCAGCTTCATGTATTCACTGTGCGTAAGACTGGGTGGTGCGTATCAGCTGTACGTACGCCATTTATCTTAGCTGTTACAAAGTAGTAGATTTTTTGGCGGCGCATGGTTGCCGCAGGTCCAGATGGTAACTTTTTTTGATTGTCATCAATCCAGCAACCTCCGTCGAGCGATTTATATGTTACACTGATAAGGACGATTATGTTTATTTGGGCGACCTGCATCATTTTTGTTGGTTAGAGCTTTCTTGAACACCGGGCATTTTGCGCTTGCGGGAATGTGTGCGGCATTATCTGGCTTATCATTCTAGCACCAGAAGCATATTGGGTCTTTTACGCAGGTCTTGGCCACATGACCTTCTTCCCCGCACCTTCGGCACTGGTTCGAACGATCGTGCTCTCTCTTGCAGTTATGGGAAGTATGACCAAATTCCAGACAGTGTTAGTACTTCTTTAATAACAATTTGATCATCCAATTCTGATCATGCCGGTCTTTATTATAATCTTTGCTATTTCTGCTGGCAGAACAATCGTGGCGATTTGCGTGGTGCCATAGGCCTTCCGTAGGTTAAATATGTCTGCCTCACATATTGTATTCATTTCAAACTTCAATTTGATGGCGCTACAAATGTCACTTTTTGTAGTGATCTCGCCGATATTAGTTATCTCCGCCATGGTTTTGTATGTGAGAGATCAAACCTCTGCATTTACACCAAGGGTTTCGCCTATTAAGCCCTTAAACAGCTCGGTTTTGTTACCCGTTCTCTTCAGTTGGAGGAGTCGGTCGCCTTTTTGTGTCCGTCAAATCCTGGTTACAGACTCGCCTAGGCTCTCAAGCTTTGGAAACATTTTCACTTTGCGGAGGATATCGGCATAGGACAATTGCTGCGACAACAATTGCGTCCGTTCGCAACTTCTACTTTTTGGCAAAACTTGCTTCCTTGCATTTGTATTCTTTTTCTTTTTTCCACCTTCTTCCAGGTATTGTTAACTTCCATGGTTTTGGTTTGCTGGTCGTAGACAGCATCGTTGGCCATTTTGGGCTTCAAGCTTTTTTCTTGATCTGTTCTAATAATTTTTGGAAAACAGACAACTGGGTTATTCTCTTCAGCTTCAAACCATCGTGAATAAGGGCGATACTCCTCTCTATATTATGGTCTGAGACATTGGTACTTCACTCACGGGTGACCTCTCAACTCTTCAACTCCTTCGGAAAGGGTTTACTTCCTTCTCCACCTCTACATACTTACTTTGATTGTTATTCATTTCTGTTGGGTCCCCACTCAAAGCCCTTGTGTGTTCGGATGTGTAGTCGCCGCGGGATCACATGGTTATCTTTGCAAGCAGTAAGGCCATGCAAGGGTTGACATAAGCCCTTATGAGCACCTACACCACTAGCTTAACGGCGACAAACATTGAGCGTTCTTTAAAGCCTGCCAAGGTCTTAACGTCAACCCCACCTCCGTCTTCGATTCGCATATGTTACTATAAGTTCCTCAAAACAAAATTCTTTCACCACATTTATCATGGTGAAAGTCCTCTCCAACGAATTCCATAAACAATATACTCGAAAAGATAAACCCCAACATTATTATTTGATAACATTTAAGCCGCCCACAACTTCCTCCGGACGATAAAAACCCCCATCTCAAGCCCTCTTCTCAAAATACACCTTTCAAAACACCCCCCTCAAAACACCCTTCTAAAAGTACCCCTCACAAATCCCACTCTCAAATCACCTCTCTAGAAACCCCCTTTCACCAATCAACACCTCACAACACACTCCGCACCCCCCCCCCCCCCCCCCCCCCCCCCTCAACAACAAAAAACTCACAAATTACTCACATGTATATGCATACAACAACTACTAACCACCAAAACACTGATAACATTCAACCCCCCCCACCAATTTTTTTGGTGACTGGATCCTAGAAAACCTGGAGGAAGATCCGCTTTTTTATCGAAAAATTGTGTTAAGGGACGAAGCTCATTTCTGGTTGAATAGGTACGTTAATAAACAAAAGTGCAGTATTTGATTCGATGAACAACCTCAGGCAATACAAGCCCTAAATGCAGCCGGCATTCACTACATGCACTATATGCCAAACAGAACATGTTACATATGGTAACAGTTATCGTCAACATGAATCACCAGAAAATGCCAATGCATCGGTTGGCATTTACCTCCCCAGTGCATATCTAATTGAACCAAAAGCAAAACCGCATGCTTGGTAACACATACTTGGATGACATATACGACGGTCATTCGCATTAGCTGATTTCCGTTCTTGTTGCTGACTTTCACGAATCAACAATCTGATTCAACCTAATTTCAGGATAGGTTACAAGTTAGCACAAGTTAGTTACAAGTAAGTTATTAAGGAAGTCTTGTGAAGAGTGTGACCTTATAAATCTGTTTTAAATAAATAAAAAATTAAAGAAGTTTTTTTAATTAGCGCAGTCGGAACGATTTATTATTAACCCAGTGAAACAAGCTTAAAGTGTCCAAACGAAGTGATTTAAAGTAACTTTTGGTAAGTCATGAAGAAACAACACTTCAATCTGGACAGAAAAAAATATCCACAATAAAATTGTAGATCAACAAAAAACATAGCATAACCAAATTTGATAGAACAATGTCTTGATGTGTTGATAACAGTAATAAGCAATCAGCAAAAGCCGCAAAAACTACGGGGCAAATTCAGCAAAATTATCTAGGTAATTTCTCAAGACAGATTATGACATATAATCACAATTCAGGGAACAAACAGCAGTCCAAAAAAAAGTAGGCATTTAAAGCACCAGTACACGATAAATTTTATTATAGGTATTTATTTATTTCTGAAAGATGCCTTTGTTAAGAATGTTTTAACTAAATTTAGTAAAAAAATTCATAAAATTGACGGAAATACAGCAATTTAGGTGAAACCGTTTCAAGTTCGGCTGTTAGACTGGTTTGCTAACTGCCCATTATTTGTTGGCCCCTATGAACCCTTATCCTCCCTAATATTTTCCGGGTAATGTATTGTATTCGTTAGGAGGGAAGAGGTGGAATATTCCCGTTACCGAATCGAATAGAAACTCGGCGACCAGGCGTAGAAAAATCCGACACGAAACAGTCATTTGTTTTTCGGCAATCGTACTATTAGTATCTCTTATTCCATTCGTATCATGTATTCTGTGTTTCGTGAAGGATAAAATCAAAAAGACATATTGTCAGAGAACTGACAAGAAGTGATAGAAAACGGTCGAAATTGGATCCGCCTAATAGATATGAAAGAAAAAGAAGAAAGAAGATCCGAGAGCTAGCAGCAGCTCGCCGAGAAAGTTGAGCAGTGACCATCTAGATTCCGTTACGGTGAATCCAAGTGTCGGGTACAGACTGATAAATTTCATTGCTGTTTTTATGCCAATAAATGCGCACGTGAAATGTTAAGTGTATAGGAGTGATGTAGAATTTTGTGATAAACTGCAAATGCTGTACGCTAAAAGAAATTACGTCATGCTCGTTAATTCAAAATGCATAACATGCTAATCGTCGATTTATTTTTGCAATGCAATTTCTTGGATTTGCTTTCATGGACTTGCTGCGAACTATTTTTAAATCTTTCTACGAAACTATTGTGGTATAGATTCGTTATACTACTGAATCTATAGGCTTTTCCAATAGGGACTTGACAACTTCACTAATCATCAAACTTTCACTGTCAATTAATTCAGTAAACTCAACATTTTCATTATGGTAAAGTACACTAACGAACAACGTCTGCAAACGTTCTTCGATTGGGTTCTGGAGAAGATGCGCCAAGATGATGAATTTCATCGCAAAATCATCTTCAGTGACGAAGCTCATTTTTGGCTCAATAGGTTCGTCAATGCGCAAAATATGCGTTATTGGTCGGGTGAAAATCCACATGTGGTTCATGAATCACCACTTCATCCACAAAAAATAACTGTTGGGTGGAGTTTGCATGCCGGCGGCGATATTGGGCCATATTTTTTCGTCGACTATAACGATCGTCACGTTACTGTGAATGGTCAGCGTTATCGCGCCATGATCACCGATTATTTTTGGCCCGAATTGGAAGAAATGGACTTGGACGACATGTGGTTTCAACAGGATGGTACCACAAGGCACACAGCACGATTTGTTGAAAAGTGGGCCAGTCGATTGGCCGTCCCGTTTGTGCGATTTAACGCCGCTTGACTATTTTCTGTTGGGCTATGTTAAGTCATTGGTTTATGACAACACGCCCACGACGTTGGAAGAGCTCAGAGCCAACATTAAACGCGAAATAGCGGCCGTTTCGGCCGAAATGTGTGGTCTAGTTGTTGAAAATTGGGTCCAACGAATCGACCGCTGCAAACTTGCCCGCGGTTTGTTTTGTTTTGTTTGTACTTCAAGCCAATAATAAAGTTTTTGAAATATCTCAAATGGTTTGCCTTTTATTAAAATAAAAGTTGTCAAGTCGTTATTGGAAAACCCTATATAAAGATAATGTCATTCAAAGTAGCAGGTGAAGAAAAAAAAATTAACCGCCAAAGAGTGTGTAAAAGTAGATGGATTGACAGCTTCTGGTGATGGAACTTGGCGCAAATGCGATTTTAGTTCGCTAGATGGTGCCACAATAACTATATGTTATTGTTCCAAATAAGTTATTGTTAATGTGTCAACCATGTTCAAAAACGAACGGGAACAAAATTGCGAAATTGTAAAAAAGGGAATAAGGGCCTCGGTGGAAAGGAAAAGCTGACTGGAAAGTTTATTGCAGAATTAACTGCATTCTACGGTAGTAATTTGTTGGAAGATATGAAAAAAGCTATCTAGGCTACATTCTATCACAAATATTTCACAGACGAGAATTATCAGCATGAGTATGTCCAGAAGGAGAAGACTCGTGGTGTTAGTGGCAGCAGGCAAATGCAAAAGAAACTTTGAACGATTATACGAGTACACATACTCTTGAATTACTTGCAAATGTCATTGAGGCAAGCAAACTGATATACCTGGATTGCTATTTGGAATGCAATTCTTGTTATCATTGAAGTTTAATTGTTTTCATGGCTTTAAATCTATTGCATATCATAGTTTCGTATATCTATGATTGTCCTATAGTCTTGCCCCAATAATGCCGCGATACAGGTGATTTCAATATAGACATAAAAAATAATCATTCCAATAAATTATTCCATTTCCTGCACATTTATATTAGCTGGTTTGTTTATATTATCTTGTACAGCTTTTAGATTAGATCGATCTGCAATAGTTTCAATAAGGTCCTTAGGAAATAGGATTAAGAAAAAATCTGCTGGTGATTCAAGTTTTCCAATAAGGGGTGGTAGTTGTGTTATTCCTGTAAATTTGAAGGTATTTCCGTCAAAGGGGTCTACATGTTCTGTCGGTTTTTTTGCTCTTGTTAGGTAAAAACCTTCATAGGCACCATAAACAGGCAGGCACATAAGCACAAACACCTGCTGCCTACCACAGTAGCCTAGCAGCGGCCATCATAAGCTCATGGCTTTCCTACTCACTAAAAAATGTCCCATTTTCTTTTAGACTACGACTAAGTTTCCTTAACTTTTTTGTTGCCGCACAGATGTACCCAAAGTATTAAAGACTAATATGCACTACTTAATTATCTTTTCGAAATGTCTAAAAATATTTTTAAACCTGTACTAGTTATAGGTTATAGTTATAGCACAATAGTTACACCTCCAAATTAGAGGTCACCCACTTTAAAGGGCTGTCATATAATTTTTTGTTCGGCGGAAATTCAGGCATATGCCCTAAAAGGATTATACTGCTAATCTGGGACACCCTGTATATAACACGAAATTGAATACACTGAGTTTACTTCAAACGTGCGCTTCGAACAATGAGCTTATTTGACAATTATGACTCTGCTACAGTTTTCGTCGCATAAAAGAGACAAAGGTCGTGTATAGGAACGCAGTTTTTTCTCACTTGTATGCAGTAGAGGGTCAACTACCAAGCAGCAGCTTCGTCGGAGTGTCCTCTTGGAAGCGGCGTACACCACAAACTATTCTTAAGATTCAATTAAAAAAAATGTGTAGTGTCTATATGTATACAGGGTGTCCCAGTTTAGGTTTTCGTCCTGATATCTGAAGATTCCTGAAGTTATGGCGAACAAAAAATGGTGTTGCAGGGGGAGGTCTATTTTCACCCCCTCCAAGTTATAGGCCGTTAAAGTGAGGAACCTCTGATTTCGAGGTATACCTTAAAAGCCGTATCTTTCTTACGGATTCAGTTTAAGAAACCATTGTGTACACTTTTCGAAGAGAATTTCAGTGTGCATTAAATACTAAAATTTCGTCGAGTTCGATGAACGCCAGCCAAAATTATGGCTTTTTAAAGCTAACATTTCGAAAAATCGTTGGAACAATTTCATCAGAAAAATGCGTTTATCTCGAAATTTCCAACTTTAAGGTTAACATTTTTAATCAAAACTTTTGTCTTCTCTTCATTTTCTACTATTTTTATGTATAGCTTTTCTACCTACGAAAAAAGGAAGTTATTGCAAACAACTATTTTATTCAGGCAAATTAGTCACAAAATAAATTTAATATAGTTTTTGTGGTCCTAAAAGGACCGTCACGCGCTTAGATTTTAAAACGCTTTTCTAGTAAATTTTCGAAATGTTGCCCGTGCCTTTGGATGCACGTTCTAGCACGTTTGATGATTTCAGACTGCAAACTAATGTTTGGTAAAATGCCTCCTAGCTCCTCTGCTACTGTATTTATTCTCTCTTGGGGCTCTTCTCGACTTTAAATCCCGGCTCTTTTACTCTTTAACGGGTCCCCAGAAAAAAAGGATCCATTGTCGTTAGGTCAGGAGGTCTAGGTGGATAAGAAAAAGGATCATATCGGATAATTAACCGTCCATTAAATGTTTGATTTAAAAACGAAGTTACATTATTCCTACACTGGCAAGATCATCGTCTTGGAAACATATTCTTGGCCTCTGAGCAAGAGGAACATTTTCCAGAAGTTCCGACAACTTGTCTCTCAAAAGTTCTAAGTAGAATGTTGAATTTAGGACAAAGTACTACCCAATATGCCGGCCCAGGCATTCACGCTAAACCTTCCGTAAAATGGTATACAGTTTAGAAAAACATCTGCATTTTAACTGAATCTTTATCTTTGAGAAGATATTGTTTGTGTTAAGTGAGGACTAGAAGCTGCCCAAAAGTGGGAATTTTGTTGGTTGATAATGCTTATGGTTGGTAAATCTTATCTTGTTGATGCAGCAGCCATTAGAAAAATGTAATCCTTTTTTGGAAGTCCCCTGGCTTTATTTTGTGACCCATTTGCCTGAATAAAATAGTGGTTTGCAATAACTTCCGTTGTTCGTTAAATTAAAAATTGTAGATATTGAAGAGAAGACAAACAATTTGATAAAAAAAATTAACCTAAAAGTTGAAAATTTTGAGATAAACGTATTTTTCTGATAAAATTGTTCCAACGATTTTTCAAAATGTTAGGCTTAAAAAGCCATAATTTTGGCTGGCATTCATCAAACTCGACGAAATTAACCGTCCATTAAATGTTTGATTTAAAAACGAAGTTACATTATTCCTACACTGGCAAGATCATCGTCTTGGAAACATATTCTTGGCCTCTGAGCAAGAGGAACATTTTCCAGAAGTTCCGACAACTTGTCTCTCAAAAGTTCTAAGTAGAATGTTGAATTTAGGACAAAGTACTACCCAATATGCCGGCCCAGGCATTCACGCTAAACCTTCCGTAAAATGGTATACAGTTTAGAAAAACATCTGCATTTTAACTGAATCTTTATCTTTGAGAAGATATTGTTTGTGTTAAGTGAGGACTAGAAGCTGCCCAAAAGTGGGAATTTTGTTGGTTGATAATGCTTATGGTTGGTAAATCTTATCTTGTTGATGCAGCAGCCATTAGAAAAATGTAATCCTTTTTTGGAAGTCCCCTGGCTTTATTTTGTGACCCATTTGCCTGAATAAAATAGTGGTTTGCAATAACTTCCGTTGTTCGTTAAATTAAAAATTGTAGATATTGAAGAGAAGACAAACAATTTGATAAAAAAAATTAACCTAAAAGTTGAAAATTTTGAGATAAACGTATTTTTCTGATAAAATTGTTCCAACGATTTTTCAAAATGTTAGGCTTAAAAAGCCATAATTTTGGCTGGCATTCATCAAACTCGACGAAATTTTAATACTTTATCCACACTCTTTTAAAAAATTGCACAACGGTTTCTTAAGCTGAATCCGTTAGAAAGCTACGGCCTTTAAGAAGTTCTACTTCGAAATCAGAGGTTCCTATACGGCCTATAACTTGGAGGGCGGTGAAAATAGCCCCCCCCCCCCTTCCGATAAAAATTTTTTTTCGCCATAACTTTAGAAATCTCCAGCTATCAGGACGAAAACCTAAACTGGGACACCCTATGTACCTAATAAAATCATTAAAGCTAGAAAAGACTTACAAAGAAAGTACATGCTTCTGAAAACTAGTAAAATGATACAGGAAAGAGATTTTTAAATACTTTCCAATTGAACCGATAAAAGAAATTGTAAAAAATATACGAAGCGCCAGCGGTTTAAAATAACAATAAAGAAAGAAATGTAAAACAACCTGGACGACGATTAAAATTACAAATACTCCCAAAGAAAAAACTCATATTGAACAGAGTTTTAAGACCTCAACCCTATGGTTACTTTCTTGGCAGAAGAAATTTCATTTAGAACACCTACTAATACAGAAAGTGATAGCACCATCATTGGTGTGAATCCATCAAATGAGAATCATATCAAAATGGTCCGTATTTTGATAGGAAATTGAATAATGTGAAATTGGGTAGTTCAAATTTTCATATTAACGAAAACAATGATTTTGTTATCGATGATGAAATTTTCAGCAGAACAGATGGGTTGTATGAGCTTATTTAAAAAAAAAAATCGAAAAAATCACAATATACGTGCTGATGAGCATTTACAAAAATATCAATAAATTCCAAAAAGACGAATGTACAAATGAGAAATTTTGACAGTACCTCACAAGTGTGGGGTAACAAAGGTTAAAAATATAAACAAATTATTCAACCCTTAATTAAAAATATACCCCTAAATGTGAAAAGCTGCTGGTAAATCTTATTTAAGTACTACTGATATGATATACTTTAACAACCCTATCAATTATGTGTACTGGGAAAACCCAAACGGACTTGTAGATATATTACGACTTTTTATTGCATCCCAAAGCCCAGGTAATAATAACCTCATAAATGAAATAGACGATAGTATTGACTTTCTAAATAATTCACTGATCGTTGTACGGGAGTATATTGATAGTAGCTTTAAAAGCCTTATCGATGAAACTAAGATGTCCTTAAAATAACATTTATATGGATATTTTGATAGGAAACAGAAAGTTATTAAAAACATTAAGGAACCCTACGATCTGGATAATGTTGCAATGAAAAAGTATGTCGATATTCGGATAGTAAATGAATTTAAAAATTGGATGAAAAACTTGAAAAACATGAGAAAATACTGCGCGAATATTCCGATATGCAAAACTTGAGTACGAATTACTTAACAACAAATTTAAAAATAACACTGAAAAGAAAATCGAAGATATATATTCTGAAATGTTGGTTTTCTAAGCGAACAGAACTCATAGATAAATAAAAGAAATCCCTTAAGTTAATATATTTTACTAGTATTATACTAATAAAATATATGACTTCAAAAAATGCTTCCAAGCACTAGATAAACAACTCGAAAAACAAGAGAAAATACTGCGTGAATATTTCAATATACAAAATTTGAAAAATTTGAATACGATTAATTTACTCAACAATTTTAGAGACCTTTTCTATGATGATCTCGGAAAAACTAAAAATAACACTGAAAGGAAATTAAAGACGTCAATTCTGTTTTTTTTAAAAAAGAAAAACTTATCCGGCGGTTTAGAACTCTGAAAAAATTGTTTGAAAGGTCAAAGGAATCAATCTTACAATAATTATTCTGCATCGAAGAAAGTAAATTTTGACACAATAAAGGAAGCTGTAATTAATGCAAAAAATTAATGTTAAAAAATATATCGAAAAGTATTTGTTGAATACGAGAGCATGAAGCAATCACCATTCCGGAAATAAAAAACCTACAAGCCCAAGGCAGAAACACGTAGGTTTTTAAAGACCATATTTCTTTATCACGCGGTTTTAAAAGAATGAAACGCTGAAAATCAGTGTACGATCTATAGATATGTAAAAACTTAAATTCGTGAGAAACTGGAAACTGGGTTTAAAATAACCCATTTATTCAATCGGCTTAACTTTATAGATACTTCATATAAAAAATTTGGAACAAAATCTACACATTGTTCTAATAAGCTTGTATTGAATATCTGCATATTTAAGAGGATTGGGTTCGTGTTTAATATGTGGGCAATATACAATTTACGACCGGCCTAGTGACTTCCCCGTACTGCGTTTTTTTAGTTACCACTCGTACCAATGCACCGGTCCCTGGAAAAATCCTGATAACGCGACCTAACCGCCACTCAGTGAACTGCGGGTTCTCCTGATTTATCACTACGAGGTCATTTACCTTTACGTTCTCTTGAGGGAATTGCCATTTGTGGCGTTTATGGCGCTCTTTCAGATACTCGTATTTCCATCGACGGCAAAACTATTGCTGGAGGCATTTCAGCTTCTCCCAGCGATTTGGGAGATATAAGAAACCTTCTTCACATGCTGGCTCAGGAAAGGTCAATAAAGGACTGCCTCAAAGGAAGTGATCTGGTATCAAGGCCAGAAGATTGGAGGGATCCTTTGACATTGCTGAAATTGGACGCAAGTTAAGACAGGACTCTATAGGGGCCAATAAAGTTGAGAGTTCTTCGAAGGTAAGGGAAAGGAATCGCCAAGTTTTCGGAATTGAGTATTAAAACTTTTCACTTCGGTTTCCCATATAATAATAATATATAATAGGAATAAAGTTCCAAGTCAAGCCTTGAATAGTATATCTTCTCTGAGTTACATCTGAAATAGATGACAGGAATTTTTCGAAATCTCTTTGCTGAATCACTTGTTTTACTACCAACTTGAATAACAGATAAAACACAGAATTGTATAGATCAAATTTTTATTAGAGTAGGTTCAAATTCTACACATAACTTGACTAGTGAAGTAATTGATTTGAAAATATCTGATCATTGTAAAAGTAGAAGCTACTGGGCTGAGTAATGCTGATAAATGTGTACCTTTTAAAATTAAAAACAAAATTAGCTTTGATAAATTAATAGATAGTCTAAAGTTCTAATTTTGGGAATCCGTATATGCAGAACGTAATCCATCAACTGCTTACGATTTACTTATACAAATCCTAAAAAGGCATATTCACAACTGCGCGGTCACTATTAGATCAGACAATTCAAAGCTAAAACGTCTTAGGCCTTGGATTAACAAAAAATAAATAACAAAAATTCGATAAGAAAAAATGTCAACGTCACCCTCGAAATACAGCGCTAAAACATATTTATTTAAAACTATGCCAAGACATAAAGAAAAAAGTAAAAGTATGTAAAGATAAATGTTATTCAACTAAACTTCAAAATTGCAAAGCTGCTGTAAAACAGAAGTGGAGAGTAGTAAACAGCATCCTCAACAGAGAAAATGAAAAAAATGATATCAATATACTTAAAGTTAATGACATGACAATAACAGAACCAATGGACATTGCAAATCAATTAAATAAGTTCTTTACCACTATCGTTTTAGATATGAAACCCACTCTTAACCACTACAGCTGTAATTGTAATATGTTTCCTGACTTATGATATTTCATTTAGTAATAGTTTCGTTTTCCGTCAATTTACACCTGTCGAGATACATAAATGTATTATGACATTCGATAATAAAAATTCTTGTACATCACACTGTATTACAAACAACCTTTTGGAGCGTATTTCTTTTTATGTAATTGATGTGCTATATCATGTTTTTAACTTAAGTGTTCATTGTGGTATTCTCCCATCTTCTCTAAAAGATGCAGAGATTATTCCTTTGTTCATTTTTAAACAAAAACATGTTCTTCAGAAACGAACAATATGGATTTCGTGAAGGCAAATCTACTGAGGATGCTATCCTCAAGCTCTGTACAAAAATATATGACAGTTTTAATATAAACAATTCTAATTTAGTGCTTTTCATAGATATGACGAAAGCTTTTGATATGGTCAATCATGAAATTTTACTCGATAAGTTATACAGGGCAGGTTTAAGGGGCGTAATTCACAAATGATTCTCTTCTTCCTTATCTGAAAGGAGTCAGCGAGTTAAATTAAATCGTGTGTTAAGTGATCCGTTAACAATTAAGATAGGTGTACCACAATGTTATTTTTGATATATGTTACTTCGTTGTTTTTTTTTATCAAAATCTCAGTAGCAGTGTTACAGCTTTTGCTGATGACATGGCTTTAACATATAGTAAGAAAAACCTTTACATGTCAGCTGTCCAATTGCTTAGGGATCTTAATGTTCTACGCCAATGGTTTGCTAAACATGGACTTCTCATAAGCAATAAAACCAGACTTATAATTTGCAATCTAATAGGACCCTGTACACTTGACTGTGATGTTATTTTTCACTCTAGTTCATGTTTTAAGTTATCTTTATCTGTTCATAAGTTTGGTGAAATCAGCTATAAAGAGGATATAAAGTGTAGTCCAGATTGTTTTAAAATAGAAGGTGTTGAAATTTATAAATATTTAGGTGTACTTATAGATCAAAATATGACTTGGAAAGCACATGTCGAATACATTAAGAAACACATGTCTGTTACTCGTAATATGTATCTGTTAAAAGAACACTGTTCCCAAAAAAATCTTATTAATGTTTTACTATGGCCTTGCAAGTTGGGGGGGGGGGGGTACATACAACAGCACGACTGAAGTATTATACAAAACCTAAAAACATATAATAAGATTAATTTGCAAACAAAATCAATTAGCACATAGTTGGCCACTATTCCTATCGTTGGGTGTTCTTCCTCTAAACCACTTATACATTTTTAAGGTTCTAAAGACTTTTTCATGCGAAGCGGATATAACATTACATTAAGATGTTCAAATATATACAGACTAAGAATAAACAATATGACAGTATCTAATATTCCGAACTTAAAAAAAAAATCGTTGTTTTCAATTTTATACTGCGACAGCACCGAGGCTTTTTAATAAATTGCCAATACATATAAGAAAAATGGTTCAACTCATTTTATTTTTAAAGGAATTAAAAAAATTTCTCTTCAGTATAGATAGTTCTACAGCCAAAGCTCTTCTCCACACAAATTTCTAATATATGTTTATGTACTTGCTTAAGTTATTTATTATTCTTTGTACTTTGCTATATACTTGTTTAACTTATTTATTATCCTTTTGTACCTTGTGATCTACCCCACAAAATATCTTTAAATGTAAATGTATAATTTAGCTCAAGGAACATTCGCCTCTAGTCACCTATAGACTATAGAATGGTTCCTACTTTCGAAAATGTTAAATTTATAAAACGCACATGTAAATTTAATAATAATAAAAATGATAATAATAATAATAATAATAATAATGAACTACATTTACTTTAGTGAAGTTGGTCCCATTATCCGAGAACACTTCTGTGGGAAGTCGTCTTTCGGCAACAAATCGTTCAAATGCTGCCAGAAAAACTTCGGACGATAAATCACTAGCAGCTTCTAGATATATGGTCTTGGTATTAAAGCTGATAAACAAGCAGGCGTATCCTTTGGTCAACCGGCAGCCCCGATCCTTTAAACCTTTGAGAAAAAAAGGACCGGCAAATCGATTCCGGTGTATGTAAAAAGTACATCTTTCAGCTGGAAGAGCGGCCATTAATTGAGTTCGTAATTGATTTTTATGAATGACACAGCCTTTACATCGTCGTATGCAGGATTTTATTAAATTTTGAATTTTTGGAATCTAAAAGGCCTGTCTAATCACCCGAAGCAGGACGGCGATACATCCATGAAGAAAGAACTCATAAACAAACTGAACGAGCAACTTAGTTAAACGAGTGGCGTATTAAAGGGCAGACTTGCGTTAAAAAGCCTCCCATTCACTCGTAAAATGGAGTTTGAATCCAGTGATGGGTTGAGGGATAAAATTGAACTTTTCTTAGAAATCGTCCGAGACTCGGACAGAGCTTAATATTCGTTAGCGAAATGAAGTTTCTGAAAGAGCACAATCAGACGTGTCTTTACCAAATATGAAGTGAGTCGTAATTGCTCTTGACGTATCTCCATGGTACATCCCCCACATTGTCAATTATTTCACTTGTCCTGTTTGCTACGAAAGTACTCCAAGTGCTTGGATGGCTATTGATACACGAGAGAATTATACCTGAATCCGTCCAAAGAAACCTTTTATAAGAGTTAACCGGAAGATGTTGAAGTACGCCTTGATATGTTTTGAAAGTAGAACAGCTCCACACAGTTCTATTCTATTTTGCAAGGCTACTACGCCGAAGCTCTCGTCCCACTCAATCAGGTAATGACGACTATTGAAAGAATTCATTCCGCTGGATCAAATAGTTGGGCGATGTGGGAAAAGACTTCCCGCTTGATTGGATCTACCGATATTCGGATTTTCGGAACTGTGAAATGGAAAAAATCTCCTTGGGCATTCCATCGAATGCCAAGTGTCTTTGTGGTGCTATCCTTGTCGATTTTTAGAAAGTCTTTTTCTTAAAACATGGCTGGCGGGCAGGTGATTTAAAAGAGAAGGCGTAGGGGAAACCCAGCCTAGTCAAGCATTTCTTTACGCTGGGTTTGAGCCTTTTAAACGGGTGGCAGGTCGTGAGCACCAGAAAGAATATCATAGAATTCTGACTTTAGGGTTTTCGAGGCAAGTGGATATTTCAATTTCTCATCCTCAGTTAATCGCAGAAGAGTGCGAAGAGCTAAATAGGGAGCGCAACTGACACCGAATTCAACTGTTAACAACTCATAATCTACCACGCGGGAGTTGGATTAACTTCGAAAAAAATTCGCTGAAAAGATATATCATCAGAATGAAACGTATGTAATGAACTGTATTTCGGCGTTGTTGGGGTGTGTAAGGTTAAACTTTGCTATATATTGTGTAGGTTAAAATATGGGTCAAAAATGCGGTCACAATAAAACACGTCTTTTATTCTTGATATAACAGCTAAGAGTTTTAATTTATTCTATCGGAAATAAAACCATTTTTCACTTTTAAAGTATCATACAATACCTTCGTATTACGATCCTAGGCTTACGTTAAGTTTATTTGGTTATATTTAAATTAAAATGTTACATTTGTTACATTAGTTTAGTTTTTAGCTTATGTTGAATAAATACATTAATTATCAAAATTAAAATGGTATTCAATATCTGAACATACACCCGCCCGGTGGACGATTTTCGTCAGCAAGTGTACTCCATTATGCACCTTATTGTACCCAATTTCAATTGTAGTATTATGTCCTTCTTTTGACACAAGGAGTATGTGTTGACTATCTAAATGTAAATGAGACAAAATCGTGTAAGTTAATAATATTGAACATGTAGTAGGTGCCAAGGATAGCGACATGAAAATACGGGCAACAAAGGGAGATGAAATACATGTAATTTGCTGGTTTGTCGATTAGCGTCGCATGTGCGGGCTTTGTTTCCGTTTTTTTTTAATATCTCTTTTTTTGTTGTTAAATAATTAAAGGTAAGTGTTTTTTTTTATTAATAATGTTTTTTTTGTCTGCTGCCCTGCTTTTCCAAACATTCTATTCGATTCTTTCGTTTGGATTTGTGTGAACCGGTGCGAGTACACAATCGTTCGTGTATAACACATGGGCTAAAAACTCAGTGCCGTTTTATAATAAAACAAAATTTTTTTGCAAAATTCTACTTTATTTATCAACATAGTTGCCTTCGAGGGCGATATACTGATTAAAACGATTTTTCTTTCGGTATCTTTCGATACCAGTTTTGTAGTACGATTTCGGTTTAGCCTCAAAATAGGCCTCTGTTTCGGCGATTACTTCCTCATCGGTCTTTAATCTCATTCCGGCAAGCATTCTTTTGAGGTCTGCGAACAGCAAATAGCCGCTGGGGGCCAAATCTGGAGAATACGGTGGGTGGGGAAGCAATTCGTGGCCGAATTATTTCAATTTTGCCATTGTTTTCATCGACTTGTGACACGGTGCATTGCCTTGATGAAACAGCACTTTTTTTTTTCTTCAAATGCGGCCGTTTTTCTGCGATTTCGTCCTTCAAACGCTCCAAAAACGCAAAGTAATAGTCGCTGTTAATAGTCTGCCCCTTTTGGAGATAGTCCATGAAAATTATTCCATGTGTATCCCAAAATACGTATGCCATAACTTTGCCAGCCGACTGTTCAGTTTTTGGTTGTTTGGACGAGGTTCGTCGCCTGCACGTCACTCAGCTGACTGCCGACTTGACTCTGGTGTGAAGTGATGGAGCCAAGTTTCATCCATTGTCACATACCGACGCAAAAATTCGACTTTATTGCGGTTGAACAGCTTTAAACACTCCTCTGAATCATCAACACGTTGTTGTTTTTGGTCGACTGTGAGCAAACGCGGCACCCACTTTGAACAGAGCTTTCGCATGTCCAAATATTTGTGTATGATATATCCAACACGCTCTTTTGATATCTTCAGGCCTCAACTATCTCGATCAACTTCACTTTACGGTCATTCGTATTCATTTTGTGGGCTTTTTTTGGTGTTTTCATCTGAAACAGCCACTTTTGGACGTCCACTGCGTGCATCACCTTCGGTGGTTGTATGACCACTTTTAAATTTTTTAATCCACTTGCGAATGGTACGTTCGGCTGGTGCAGAGTCCGGGTAACACTTATCAAGCCATTTCTTTGCATCGGCTGCACTTTTTCCCATCAAAAAGCAATGATAAATCAACACACGAAATTGCTTTAAATCCATTTTTTTCACTTCAAAAAAGCTTCACTCACAACGCTATACCTCGAAAACTAATCATCCGACAGCTGTCAAATTTATACACTTATCTTTTGAATGTTGGTACTTACTGAAAATAGTATGGCTTTAATTCAAGTGGTACCCTCTCTTAGAAACGGCATACACAAATCGTGTGTTTTGTTTTCGTGTGCAAGTGCAACAAAAAAGTACCAAAAAAAAAAGAAAAAAAGTAATGGGAAAATGAAAAAGAAAAAATTCATTAATTCATTTTCCCAAGAGTTTCCGTACAATTTGTGCTTTTATTTTGTACGATAACTGTTTTCCGCGTACGAATTTTATGGTTGTGCAGTGCGACGGTGTGCGATGGTGCGCGATGAAATTTTCGGGAACGGTTTAGTGATTAATGACGGCCGAATTGTCTGTTAAAATGTGTTTGGTGTGTGAATCCGCTTTCTATGGAATTGTTTGCAATTTGCAAATGTAAACAATTCCATCTGCTGTCAGTTTTTTATTATTATTATTTATTTTTATTATTTTACGAAAAATGTATATTATATTCATATGTATATTTATATTTTACCTATTGTAAATTAGTTTAAGAATTTTATTACTTTTTACTATTATAATATTGAAGGTTATTTTCTTTTAGAAAATGAATACCTGTTGATAGGTTAAAGTGTTGTGTTGTTTCATTGGATAACGTTGATCGTGTTACAGAAATTCGAATGCCGTCGGGATTTTGATCCTCCAATTTCCGTCGGCATTTAGAATTTCGGAACTTCGCAACGTTGTCCTGGATGAATGATTTTGCGTGCTTGAGTGAATGGATTGTATGTATGTGTAGGGAAATTTATAATTATTTGTATTTAATTTATGGATATATCTTTCTTAAAAGAATAGAAATGTCTTTGATTTTGTATATGAATTTGGTTTTTAATTTATTTTAATTGTGTGTCTTGTACATTTTGTATTGTGTCATTTAAAATGTTTTGTTTTTCGGTTGCGATGTTTGAAGGCAAATAGCAAATTTTTCCGAGTGACCGTTTAAGTTCTCCGGTTTCGATTTTTAACGTAGCCGTTCGAGTAATTCCATCTTTTCCGAGATGTGTGTGGTTGATTCGTCCGAGTCGAAATGCAATGACGGTGGTCTCTCATCGCTGATGAGAACTAAGTCTCCGCTTTCTTGTTCCGGCTTCCGTCTTCTCTACTTCGTGTTTTGTTTCATTTTAACATATGTCAACAACATTAAACATTAACGTTCAACATGTTTCGCCATTTCATATTTATCACTTTACCATATTTTCGTCGCCACTTCATTTTCGTCATGTGTGTCCGACCATTCATGCATTCACAGAAAAAAATGCAACATGGCACTTTGGCAATGGTCAATGGATACTCACATTCGTGTACATAACCCATGGCATATGCCGCTGCTTTATAAATGGGTCATTGTTATGTACACCGAGTGAGTAAATTTATTTTTGTATTTATTTATTAAATTAAGAAAGTAACTGCCGTCTATAGGTTATAAGGAACTAGAAACGAAAGCAGCTTTGGAAACATTACAAGTAATTATCAATAAACATAATGAATGAATGAAATGAAATGAAATGGGGTCATTACAATATAGAGCAAATATATAATTTAGTGAATTATTTAAACCAATAGACAAAACAAATTAAGAATGTCTTCATTATTAAAATCTAAAAGCCCTGATTTTACGTTTTTGAGCAAAATGGATTTAATACGAAGTATTAAAGAGTCTAGGAGCAGTTACAGAAAAAAAAACTGGAAAATATATGCAAATTGTTTTGAAGTACTTGCGCAGGATTAAGTTCATTTTTTTTTTAGTTGGAAGCTAGAATAGGTTTTGCTTAGAAGATATCCAGATCTTGCAAAAAATACTTTTAAAACTGTGTAGCAATATAAATGATTTAAAGGCAAAATTTTAAGTTTTCTAAAAATATTAATCACATAGACGATTTTTCTTACAAATAAGTAAGAAAATGTTTCTGAGATACAAAAAGACGATATATTGTTAAAGTGAGTGCCACCTCAAGAAACTATGCCGTGCTCAAGCTTTGAATGAACTAAACTATAATAAATACACTTGAGAACATCTAATAAGCAATAAAATTTTAAGAAGTAGATTTGCCTAGTAGCAGCAATGAGATACTTCTTTAGTGCATTTGTATGGTCAGACCAGTTCATCTTCCGGTAAAGCAGGATACCAAGATACTTAAATTGTTTACCGTTCTCAATATAAAAACATTTGTCAGAGCAGCAGTGTTGCTCAAAATATTTTTGTGAGCTACTTTCAGAGTTGCAAGTATCCTTAATATGCTACAATACATTTAGCACAATGGAAAAAAAAGGTCCATAATCTGTTTCTCTGCCACTACTACTAAAAAACATAACTTTAGTTTTGTCGCTAATGACCATTTTGTGCATTTTAAACCAATGACTTGGGACTTCAATATCATAATTAATATTAGCACAAGCTATGTCGTCCGCAAAAGCTGTAACTTTGCTATTATATTTTTGTAAGAAAAATGAGTTAATAAATATTAGAAAGAGTAAAGGACCAAGAACGGAACCCTGAAGAACGCCTTAAGAAACCAAGCTTTTAGAACTTAACTTACCATCTATTTTTACTTTTTGAACTCGGTTTGATAAATACGACTTAGGCCAGTTGTGAATACTACCCCTAGAGCCACACTTATACAGTTTGTCCAAAAGAATTTTATGTCCGACAGTATCAAAGGCCTTAGTTATGTCTACAAAAAGTGCTGCTACCAGTTTCCTATTATTGAAGGCGTTATAAATATTTGAACAGAAATTGAGGAGTGCACTTTCAGTAGGAAGCCAAATTGAGACTCGCAAACAATCTGTTTTCATCTAAAAACACTTGATCATTCTTCTCTTTAGTGGTTTTTCAAAGATTTTCGAAAAACCGACAATAAAGAAATTGGTCTATAGTTACTAATTAACGTTGTATCACCTTTTTTAAACAAAGGTATAACTTCCGGGATTATTAAATACTCTGGAAAGATACCATTTTCAACGCTTTTATTATAAATAACACATAAAATATCACAGATGCTTAAGGCTATTTTATTAACGAAATTACGACCGTCAGATGTTTCTGAATTGGGGTTCTTAAGGGGTAGAATGATTGTGAGCAATTCATAGGATGACATAGGATCAAAGAAAACTCTAGGGACATGATACTTTTTTAGCTAAACAGTTACAATTGCCATAAGCATCACAACTATCGGAGACTACCTACAGAAGTAAAGAAACAATTAAATTTGTCCGCTAAAATTTTGGCGTCAGATATGATAGCACCACACTCTTTTAAACATGGTCACTGATTTTTCTGAGCTGATTTGCTTAGTATTGTTCTTACAAATTCCCATTCTTTTCTAGTATCTCCCTTGACATCACGTAACTTATTCAAGTATTTTTGCATGGGGAAACATCTCTAGAAATATCTTTGTATATTAGTTTGTAGACATTTGAGGTATTATTGTAGTTAGGATTTAGGATAGTGCTGATTTTCTTTAATAAGGCAATAGATATCAATGGATTTAGTTTTTTTTGCATTTATTCCTTCTTTTTACGATATTTTTAAAGCTTTATAGGATATAGATTTCAAGTGTTTTAATAAACATAGAAAAGGCTGCGGAATGTTCATTTTCATTGAGTACTTTCCCTACATTCAAAACGAAGATAGATATTAATATTGATCAATATTGACAAAAGAGAAACTAGATGGTAGTTTTTTTTTGTGGAAATACGAGAACACTTAAAGCTAAAACACGTCATACAGTGATTAGATACCAGCAAATCCGCAATAGAGCTATAAATTTCAGTTAATTTAGATTTCAGAAAGCGTACTGTAATATGTAAGTACTAGTGGTAGCCGTAATACGAGTTGGTCTATTAATACATGACTAAAAGCCAAATAACGATAGCATAAACAAATAATTATCAACCAAATTAGAGTTTTGAAGAATATGTTAACATCACCTACAATAATAACATCATTTGATTCACTTGATAACAGATAATCTAACTCATTACAAAATATGTTACTTGTCAGAGATGGTTCATTAAACCTATAGACACAGAAAAACGTTAACTTTAAATCAGAATTTACAACTTTCGAAACATAACAACTTTGCACATTGAAACCATAAAATTCAATATAAAACGTATTTTTGACAAAAGCAGCAACACCACCAGATGCATTGCTGTTATTGCAACAGGATATACGTTCATACCCTTTAATATCAAAAAGTGATTTTTCTTTATTATAAATCCAGATTTCCGACAGAAATATACAATCAGGCTTATTTATAAAAGAGTTCAAGTGAATAAGAAAGTTGTCAAAGTTCTTACGCATGCTTTTAATATTTAAGTATTATGTTTGATTAAAAAAGAGCGTTAGTGTTAATATCAATGCATTCGACAGAGGAGACATAAAGAAAATTATTTATCGGATCTTGCTTATTATTTAAGATTGCAAAGATCTTCACTACAATTAATAGTAATTAAGTTGTCATTATCCCCCTTGCACATGAATACTCTTCCGTTTATAACCAAATCATACTTGTACATCTTTTCTTTTTTAGCTTTTTATGCAGATATTTAGTTTTAGCATTTACTAATTTCCATTACGGACACATAAGTAGACACACTCTGTGAGATAACTTTCAAAGCACAGCTAAGTGCATTGCTATTATTTACGTCTGGAACACCTACAATTTCAACAAAGTTTTCTCTTTCATTTTGTTGTAAAAGATCTACTTCTTTCTGAAGATCACGAACAGTTTGCAAGAGATTATTTGTTTTTCCTCTTGAATTGAGTATATTAGATTGAGAGCATAGGGATTTTCTTTACGGAAAGCAACAATTTCATTATACACTGCTATACCTTGTATGTTATGCGAAGTAATGTGACCAATTTGTTGTTGCTGCTGAATCGAAGCTGATGCTGAGAGATGATGTTGATTCTGCAATTTCTTGTTGAGAACGTCTACGTGTTGTTGTTGGTGAGTTAAATTGCTCCGGTCTTCTTTTGATACTGTAGAGAGTGATGAAACTGCCGGTGTAGAATATGAATGGAATGAATGAAGACGCCGCGAATGAAAAGGTCGTTGCAATGTACGTGGAGTTAGCGACGGATGGCCAAAAGTGCATTGTACTTTATCCGGAATGGTTACAAAAGTATTAGCCGATGACGGATAGAGGTGTATTTCACTACGATATGACGAAATGTGTTTTTGACGATGAGCACATTTAATGAAAGAATGCTGGACTGCACTATTAGTACAGGAAATTGGAAGTTGCGTGTGCGCACAGAGATGAGGATTGGCATGGATGAAAGATTTCTTCGGCCATCGAAGAAGATTGAAGAGTCAGAATGGACTCGACCGCAAAAGAGGATAAACAACCCAATAAAACTAAGACTAAGCACAAAAGAACTTAAGTCTTTTTATTTTGTTTAAAACACTCTCCGCTTGCTACTCTTCTCTCGCTTCAAGTGAGAAAGCACGGCGTCCAGACGTATAACACTTTGCTCCACTCGCGCACGAAGTAGTTGGTAACTAAATGAACTCGCTTACATGGCTCAAGGTAACTTACTTTCTCCACGGCAGTGTCTCCTTGAGGAATTTCGGTTGTCGTTTTGCCGATTGCATCTACCTTTAGTGGATTTCTGTCTTTTTTTCTAGCTTGTGCCGGGTGGTTTCTTATAAACCATTTGCAGTATGCACGACTGTGACAAAGCTTCGTAGGTCTGATTGACTTATTGAATACCGTATCGTGAGGAATAAAGAAATGGTGTGGTGTATCCATTACGGTATTCTTTTTGTCAACTTCTGCCATCTGACGAATCTCCTTGCATTCCTTTGCTATGTGGGTTTTCCTGGAATCTTCCTTTCAGTTGATGAAACTTACGTAAGGCATCTAAATTCGAGGCACCAAACCCAGGCTTACATCCGGTTTTAAATGCTACTTCAGATCGCCTATCAGCCAAACTTCTTGTTGTCTTAATATTATGCTTTTCACAAGTTTTGTCTTTTGCAATTTCCTTAGTTTCCTTCGCAGCTGAGTGCTGTAATCGAGAACCTGTAAGAAGCTTTGTTTTGCGAAATTATCTCCCCAAGGAAAAGCCAACCTAACTCTGATTCCTGTGTAATTGGCGATCTTTCATCATCACCACGGATAATGGATCTTAAAATAAATTCAGAGTAAGCATCGGCTGCCAGGAGAATATCAACAGTCCCAGGTTTATCGAATTGTGGATCAGCTAACTTTAAACCCTGGATGTGTTCCCAGTTTTGCTGACCTAAAGGCTTGGATGGCAAAAGACCAGTCAGGGACTTGAACACATAGACTGGGGTATTTTTCTCAAAAGGTGTTACCAGCGACCCAAAGGTAAGACTACATACCGCTGACATAAACCACTGCTAACTTTTCCCAATCCAGATACCTTAATGAGAGTTCGCCGTTGATGAAACCCTATCAGTTTTACAGCTGATTCAGTATTAAACGCTACTTCATTGCCAGGATCAACTAACGCGCTTAGATGAAGATAGTTTCCACTTGAAGACCTGACTCAAACCACTGCTGTTTCCAAAAGAACACTTGGCTCATGAAGTTCAGAAGAGACAACTTTAGGTGGGTTGATATTTGTTTTTGTATGAAACGTTTGTGTACCTGTAGTTGTATTTGTATAATTCGTTGTAGGTTTGGAGCTGATATTATTAAAATTCAGCAGAGGATGGTGTTTCTGCTTGCAGTAATAGCAGCATACACTGCTTTAACATTGGTTTGTCTTGTGGCTTTATGCCAAACAGTTCCGACAAACCCTGATTCTTTCCACTTCCTTAGATCGTTCTTAGATCTCCAAGTCAAAGAACTCTTGGCAAATCCTAAGAGAGTGTTGACCTCTACCACATACCTGGCATGCAAACTGCTTCTTTCCGATGTGAAACACCGTTTTATTCTCTACAGCAACAGTTTTGTGTGATGAAGAACCGCTGCACTAAAGGCCACCCGTTCTCGCTACCACTTTCAAGGTCCGCAAACGCGTTTCCAGGAACTCTGTAAATTGTGTTAGTATGGGCAACTCCTACGAACTACCTAATTTCTCCTCCCGCAGCCGCTGAGTAAAATCAGGTAATTTTTGTACCAATATGTAAATTTATATATACAAGGGAGAAAGACAAGAGCAAGACATCTACTGCGAGGGAGTGTATATGTATGTAGTACTAATACAATATAAACCGCTGATGCATCGTCGCCGTCTCAAAATTATATGATTGTTTGTTTTGCTTGGTCGCTGCCTTCACTTCGATACAGTTCATTGGGATCGAATTCCCAATGAAGAATAACATCGTGTCGAATCATAAAGTTTGTTGTATCGATATCAAACAGACAACTCGAATGACGATAAACAATAAGTCGCTGACCATTGATGTAGATGACACACTTATGAACTAAATGTAAACACGAAGGCCTAGGCCAACAACAGTAAGTAAGCAAAGATGATATTACTGATGTCGATATTACTGATTGCTGCAATTTGCACAACCGTAGCATTGTGCGCATGGATCGCCAAGGCGTGGGCTTGGTACAACTTACTGAACCAATAGATTCTTTGGTCGCTGTGGTAGGTCAGTCGAAAAGTATAAGAGTGAAGACAGCGGACTTGGGGAGGCAGTTCTTTTTTTAACCCGATCCGCGATGCATCCGTAGTCAGACCAATTATCCACTACAATTAGTTTATAAATAAAATTGTTAATTAATAAAATCAAACTCCTTGTTTTAATTTACCTACACATGAGGGCTCAACCGGGATCTACCGGTACTTTGGAATTATAACTTGGGTGTTTATCTAATGGATGATTTAAGTTCGCAATTGCAGGAATTTCTTCGAAAAAAGGGACTTCTCTACCGGTATTGAGTGAAAACAGATTTAGTGGATCGAATTCACCCGAATTTTGGACAAATTAAATTGAATGACGTGACGGCACAAAACGAAGCAGAAGAACACACTCCGACAAAGAAGACGAGGAAGACGAAGAAGAAACAAGCAACGAAGTAAATCCAGAAATCTACATAGAATTTCGTATTCAAAGATATCGAGGAGTCTCTTGAGAAATTCTCCGGGGAAGAAAGCAAAAACTACAGAACTGGTTGAAAGAATTTCAGGAAATCGCAGATACATGTGAATGGAATGACGTACAAAAATATCTCTATGCACGATGCCTACTAAAGGGTGTCGCTAAGTTAGCTGTTGAAGCAACAAGTGGAGTCACAAATTGGATCACGCTGAAATCTAGGTTAGAAAAAGAATTTAGAACAAAGCCATCCGCAGTAGAGATTCATGGATTACTAGAAAAACGAAAGAAGGCAAATGGTGAGAGTTTGTTGGAATACCTCTACGCCATGATTCAGATTGCAAGTAGAGGGAATGTTGACGAATCATCTACCATTAAGTATATCATTGCTGGTATTCCCGATTCTGTAAACAACAAGACCACCTTGTACGAAGCATCAACCATAGATAAATTAAAGAAGGTAGAATGCTACAAGAGGATGCACAGAACATCACTGCAGCAAAAAGTCGACGTCAAACCCAGTGCATCAAAAGTCAACACGGGACGAAAAACGCCGAACAAGAGATTTCATAACTGTGGGTTTCCCCAACATATCGCACAGGACTGTCCAGATAAAGGTAAAGGAACAAAATGCTCAAGGTGCAACTTATTCGGTCACGTGTCTTCCAATTGCCCGGATTGAAATAAGGATCAGCAGAACAACAGAGGAGTCTAGAGAATTCAAAGATATGTTCCGATGGTAACAATGTAAAGGTTAGTATTTCTGGAAGTGATTTCTACGCTTTTGTCGATAGCGGCAGCGACGTTTCGGTGATGCATGAGTCATTGCAGAAACAAATCAGCACCAAGGAACTTGATAAGCCAGGAATAACAAACACTAAAGAGATTTGGAAGCACTCCACGACAGGCCCTTGGTTCAGTATAACTAAAAGTGCAGATAGATAAGGTCAATTATTGGATACGATTAAAACTCTAATTGGCAAGAATTTCATCAAAGACGTTGAACTGATAATAAGTCACGGAAAAATTGTGAGCTTCAGAAAATTGGAAAAACCTCAAGAACAGATACAGATCATAAATGAATAAGAAAAAAACAACATTTTTAATATAGAATTAGATGCGGAGAGCAAAGCACTCTTATGCGTGATTAATGAGAAATTTAAAGAAGAAATATTTACCATTGTGTCTGAGTATTCTCCTAAAAGAATAAAAAGCTCCTGCATCGAAATAAGTATAGTACTACAAGACGAAAACCCAGTATATCAGAAAGAAAGGAAGTTATCAGAACCGGAGAAGCAAATTGTGAATGCTTAAATGGACGAATGGCTTGAAGAGGGGATCATAAGACACAGTCGATCAGACTTTGCCAGCCCAATTGTGCTAGTGAAGAAAAAAGATGGTAAAACCCGACTATGCGTATATTATCGCAAATTGACTGTTAAAGTGATCAAAGACAGATTTCCTTTGCCAGTGATTGAAGACGTTCTGGAGCAGTTGTATAAGGCGAAAATTTTTACGACGCTTGACTTACGGAATGGTTTCTTCCACGTCAATATTGAAGAGGGAAGCAGAAAATACACGGCATTTGTCACGCCAAACGGATAATATGAGTTTCTTAAGGTCCCATTCGGATTATGTAATTCACCAGTTGTTTTAAAACGGTTTGTTAACACAGTTGTCCGAGATTTGATACGGCAAAACTATTTATCGCTGTACCTGGATGACATCATTATTGCTGCGGAAGACAAGTATGAAAACATCAGGAAACTGATTGTAGTTTTGAAGATGGCAGAAGAGAATGGCTTAATAATAAAATGGGATAAATGTAATTGTGAAAAACGGCTGTATTAAGCCATCCACCGAGAAGTTAAAAGCGGTAAAAGGGTTTCCCAGACCAACCAATTTAAAACATGTCCAGAGTTTTCTGTGACTGACAGGATTTTTTAGGAAATCTATGTAAAACTATGCTAACGTCGCAAAACCCCTTTCCGATTTGATTAAGAAAGATGTGAAATTCCGATTCGAAGCTGATCAGGTCGCAGCGTTTGAAGCCCTAAGAAACATGCTTAGTGGAGAGAAAGTTCTTAAGCTTTTTAATCCCGAGCTGGAAACGGAGTTACACACGGACGCCAGCATGCAAGGGTATGGAGAGATATTACTTCAAAAGCATGAGGGAAATTTCCATCCAGTATTTTATTTAAGCTTTAAAGCATCCTCAGCTGAACGCAATTATACCAGTTATGAACAAGAAGCGTTTGCTGTGATAAAATGTATTAAGAAACTGTGAGCCTACCTGTTGGGGATAAAATTTAGAATCTATACAGACTGTAAAGCCTTTCAGGCAACTATGAATAAAAGAGACCTGTGTCCAAGAGTTGCAAGGTGGGCAATTATGTTGCAAGAGTATAATTGCGAGGTGTTACATCGTTCTGGAACATCTATGAGGCACGTTGATGTTTTGAGTCCATACCCGACCAATTTGAGGATTGAAGACGGTCTTGTTCAAACAATTAAGCGAGCGCAAGGTAAGGATGAATATTGTCAGCTAATCATGAGTATTTTCGCTTCTTGCAAGGTTTATAAGGACTTTGAAATAAGGAACGAATTGCTTTAAAAGTTTTTAGCTGGTAACTACCTTCTCGTTGTCCCAAAAGTATTCACGTAGAGTTCCACTTAGCTTAAAACCTAAATTGAAAGACACTTTAGAAACTATTGAGAAAAAATGGATAATTTCCAAAGTTGACAGACCTTCAGTTTTGGTGTCATAATTTTCTGGCTGTAAAAAAACATGATGGTACTTTGCAAATTTGTCTTGACGCACAATAGTTAAATCATAATCTTATCGGAGATCATTTTCTTACGCCGAAAATCGAAGAATTTAGTTACGTAAGGAGGGAAAAGCAGTACTTCTCTGTTCTTATTTCAAGGAAGGTTTCTGACATCTTAAATTAGATGGGCCTTATTATATTAGAAGGTGCAAGACAAAACAAGAACATGATGAGAATCTAGAACGGGTTTTAAGGCGGGCAAGAGAAATAAATGTTAAATTTAATCCAAAGAAACTTCAGTACAGGGAAAAAGAAGTTAGATATTTAGGACATGTGTTTTCAAATCACCTGATCATGAACGGATTAAAGCCATTCAAGTGGTTAAGGACCCAGAGAATAAGAAAGATCTAGAGAACTTCTTAAGGAGTAGAACTTAAGTAGAACTCATCTGGACAACAAGCATAGTTTTTCTCCTGATGATCCAGTTGTTCTTCAGACGGATGGATCGAAGAACGGGCTAGACAATAAACCAATTTGTTTCTCATCAAAATGTTTATCTCAACTGAAACGCAATATGAAGAAAAAAACGTAGAAGAAAACGTCAGATAAGACCCTCCGGATTCCATTGACCATGCACTTGAAACATTAACCTCGTCAATTCTAAGCACCGTTGATGAAGTGGTTCCTAGCAAGGTTTTGTGTTTCAATGGTTCAACCAAACTGCCTAGACACATCCTACAGCTCATTAAGTTTCGCAACAGCCTACGTAGGAAATGGCAGCAACTTAGAATAGAAGACTACTTACATGCGACCAGGTATCTTACTACAAGAATTAGACAGGAGATACAAATGCTCAAAAATATTGAGTGGAATCATAAACTGAGATACTTTTGGAATATCGTAAAAGTTATTAAGAACAAGCGAACGTTTATTCCTTTCTTAAAAGCTTCAACTGCACAAGCTGTCTCTAATGCAGAAAAAGCTAATATATTAGCCAGTACATTTTTATCGAAGCACCAAATCACGAGTGCAGTAAATACGACTGATAAACAACCAAACTCAGCCTTATGAAGCTGATACGGTTGGTCTGGATGAGCTTAAATCGATTGTCACTACTCTAAGAACTCGTAAGTCAGTCGGATTTGGCGGAATTAGGAACATCTTTCTTAAATACCTTCACACGTTGGCTCTTAAGATTTTGCAATCAATTTTTAACAGATGTCTCAAAATGGGTTACTTTCCCTCTGATTGGAAATGCGCTAAAATTATCCCAATCCCCAAACCAGGAAAGCCCTTGAATGATCCCTTAAATTGTCGCCCCATAAGTCTCCTAAGTTCTTTTAGTAAATGTTTTGAAAAGGTCATTAAAAATAAATTAATGCTTCATCTAGAAGAATCTAATATCTTACCGCCACAACAATTCGGTTTTCGCTCACATCATAGTACTTCACATCAAGGTTACAGAATAAAAAAACACGTACTTGATTCCTTTTCAGAAGGCAAAAGTACTGGCTTGGTTCTCTTAGATGTCGAAAAAGCATTTGACA
Source organism: Volucella inanis (assembly GCA_907269105.1). Taxonomy (NCBI): domain Eukaryota; kingdom Metazoa; phylum Arthropoda; class Insecta; order Diptera; family Syrphidae; genus Volucella; species Volucella inanis. The sequence continues at coordinate 126,346,797 of OU026156.1, read as the reverse complement.
CTGTATGGCACAATGGTCTTGTCCATAAACTCTTGCAAATTAATTTTCTTATGTACCTTATAAAAATCATCCAATCTTTGAGTCTAATTTGCAATCTTGATTAGAATGCCTACTTAAATTTCTTTCAGATTGGAAAATTAAAATTAATCCTCAAAAAACACAAGCAATCTTTTTCTCTCGAAAAAGGAAATCTTGTTTTTTACCTGCTGGGAATTTAATAGTCAGCGGAAATCAGATTGACTGGGCACCATTTGTTAAGTATCTAGGAGTCTTTATGGACAAGAGACTGACTTTTGGCCAACATACAAATAATGTCGTTAGTAAAGTCAACAACACTATTAAAGTTCTATACGCATTCATTTGTCGCAAGTCCGAATTAAGCAAAGATAATAAGCTTATAGCTTATATATCTATCGTCCAAGCTATTCTGTGCTACGCAGCTCCATTTTGGGGGAATTGCGCCAACTATCACATTAAAAAGTTGCAAGTTGCAAGTTGCAAAATAAGGTCTTAAAAATGATCCTAAAACTACCGTGGTATTTTCCAACTTCAGAACTTCACGAAATAGCCAAAATTGAAACGGTAAAAAAAAGAATAGCTCGACTTTCTGAAAAATTTGTCTCTTCATGTAATATATCAGATAACCCTCTCGTTTCTAGTCTTGTAAATGTCCTTTGATATTATATATCTTATTTATTAATCAATGTATTAAGTTATTTCATATATTTGTTTAATTCTATACATTCCTTATGTGCCCACAAATGACATACCCATATACAAAACTATGATATTTTGCATGAAGGTTTTTAATTAGCTTTTCCTTCGGCTCCTTTCTTTTGTAAAATTGATATTGTGATCGTATTTCCATTTTTCATAAGTAAGGTAAACAATAACCATATCTATGTACATCTAATTGTAAAAAATGTAAATTGTTGCAATATAAAAAAAAAAAAAAAAAAATGTTTATCTCATGCAGAAGTAAATTATGCACTAATCGAGAATTTCTGGGTATAGTATACGCGTGTGAAGAATTCCATACATACATTTATGGTCGTAAAATAACAGTGCGTAAAGACCATAAGCCATTAGTGGGCATAATGAATAAGAGCTTAGTCAAATTCATTCTAACAGACTACAACGTATGAAAATAAAACTATTGAAAAACGATTTAATTGATAGTATGTACCAGGGAAATTACTTCATGTGGCAGATCTGTTATCAAGAAATTCCTTATAAGACAAAAGTGTAATAACTGATAGTTCGCTGTCATATGTTGTTTATACAGTTGACCTGAGCGACTTGAAAAAATACATTATTCCAAGAGGCTATGAGAGAGGACAAAACTGTGCAGCCTATTAAACAATTATATAAGAACTGGTGACCTAAGTCAAAGCATTCTTTGCCGGATGAGCTTAAATTTTATTGAAATATTAAAGACCGGCTGTTTGTTATTTTTTGAGAATATAATCTTTGTTCCCAAGTCTTTAGTAAAAAGATTTCTGTTGCATAAGTCTCATTTTGGAATAAGTAAGAATAAAGCTCGTACAAAAATGAGTGAATAACCGATATCATACTTTAATTCCACATCCTACATCAAGCTTCACATTTCAAAAAGTTGGGTGTGACCTATTTGATTTTGGTGGCAAGTCGTATTTGGCTTTAGTAGATTATCTTTCAAAATGGCTAAAAATAAAACCAGTATTTAATAAAACTGGACGTAGTATTATCACTGCCCTCAGACAATCAACCGGTCAATTCTTTTGAAGTGCTTAATTTTGCAAAGGATTGGAATTTTAACTTCAGCTTTTCAAGTCCTCATTATGCACGTTCCAATGGACTAGCAGAGAAAACGTTTGCAAAAACGTTGCTTCAAAAAGCGCATGAACAAAATGTAGATATTGACACCGCTCAATTGGAGTACCGGTTAACACCAATTTCAAGCCTTGAGTGTTCACCGTCACTAACTTTCCGTTGGTAGAGAAGTGTTGAAGCCAAAATTAAATTCGCATATCTTTCAAAAAGCAGATGAAGAAAAAGTTAGGTATTCTAAAGCACATGATAGGGGAGAGAAAAGAGCAGAGATTAGTTTGCATAAAGGTCACAATGTAGTGTTTAAAGACGGAAAAACTTGGGAACCTGCAGTAGTTGTGAGCAAAGACTTTTCGCCGCGATCATATTAAATAAGAAATGAAAGTGATACACTTATTCGCACAAATACTGAGCATTTAAGACGGTCACATCATAGAGCAATCATTCATGATCGAACATATCCCTATCAAAATACCACCATACTCTCAGAGCGATCTAAGGCGGTTTTAAATGAATTAGAACCAAAACCAAATAATGCACCTAAAATCAAGGAATCGATTCAGTCTTCGGGGGCCTTACCAACAAACCAATTTATATACATAACGCGCTACGGTAGAGAAGTTAAAAAGCCAAACCTTTTCTGTTCGAGCTAAGGAATTCGTTTAAAAGGGAGATGTATAAACAACTAATTTATATTTATGTGATGCCCTTCTCGCAAAAGTTCTTTGTAAGCAATTATGTATATGTAATGCCCTTCCGGCAACCATTGTGAATACCAACGTAAATATGTGAATATGCTTAAACAATATTTTGACAGACTTTCAAAGAACAAACTTCTTAAAAGGCCGTAGCTTTTTAACGGACTCGGCTTAAGAAACCGTTGTGCACATTGTGTTCGACTAACACCAGCAAAAATTATGGCTTTTTAAACTTAATATTTTGAAAACTCATTGGACCAATTTAAGAAGAAAAATGCGTTTATCTCAAAATTTTCAACTTTAAGGTTAATTTTTTTTTTATCAAAACTTTTGTCTTCTCTTCATTATCTACGATTTTTACTAAATGTTTGACTTTTCCACCTACTAACAACAGAAGTTATTGCAAACCACTATTTTATTCAGGCAAATGAGTCGCAAAATAAATATGTAGTGTGTTCAAATAAAAAAAAAAATTTACTAAAAGCTGTCAGTTAACAAGTGAAACAAAACTGGAGAATTAAGCCAACGGTAAATTTTCCGCTATTTTGTGGAATGTTCGGTGACAATTTTTGAAATGGGCCGATGTTACTTTATTTATTGATTAAGAGTGAACGAGTAAAGTGTTTAGCAAATGTTTAAGAAAAAATGTTTTCGATTCGCGAATACGCCGATATAATTCACGGTTTCTGTAATGGGATGCAGGGTTAGCTTAATTATAGTAGTGACGGAGATATCCTAGACGGAAGATCCCTTTTTGGCCAATTTTTATCAATGCTTTTCACCGCTTTTCAACCGTTGGCTCAGCATGTGGGTTAAGAAGAGAAAGATTGTCTAAATGCTGTAAGAATGCACCAGAAGGCTTGCAACACCGTTGAAAACTCTAAGAACTACAATCCATAGAGTTCTTCAAGCCAACCGTGTTTACCGCTTTCATTATACGCCCGTACAGAAACTTCCAAAAAAGGATTGAATTTTGCTAATAGCTGCTGCATTAACAAGATAAGAATGAGCAGTTTATTCAAAAAACTTTATGGACTTACGAAGCTCAATTTACGAGAATGGGCATTATCAACCAACGAAATCTCTACTATTGGGCAGTGTCTAACCCTCACTTAACACGAACAACATCTCAAAGGTAAAGATTTAGTTAAAATGCAGATGATTGTCTAAACTGTATACCATTTTACGGAAGGTCTAGCGTGAATGTATGGGCTGGCATATTGGGTAGTACTTTCATCGGGCCATTCGTAGTTTCACATGGCCTAAATTCAACATTCTACTTAGAATGTTACCTCCTCGTGATCACTGTGCAACCATTATCCAGTACTTACTTCGTAGATCATAAAAAGAATGTTTGCTTGCCCAAAACCACAGACTTCCCACCGTCAACCCGAATCCCCGTCTTCGATTCGCAAATATTACTATAAATTCCTCAAAACAATGTGGTCAGCAAGATAAAAGAAAGAACAAAATTCCTTTAAAACATTTATTATCTCCTAATTCCCTCTCCAACAACTAATTATAAAAACAATTTATACTCAGAAAGATAAACTAAAACATTATTATTACTTCTAACATTATGAGCACTTGTTGCTACAAAACACTGATAACATTCAAAACCCCCACATCCCACGTACGCACGGTGCAAACCCCCACAACGTACTCCGCACCACACGCACGCACGATACACACCTCTCTCAAAACACCCCTCTTCACCACTAAATACCTACTAAATACTAACACGCTCTATTTTCTCCACATCTACACAAAACGCGTGCCAACATTCTTATCACATAACGCCAACATCTATATGTTGATGCCGATTGGGCCAATGATAGAAGATCGTGCTCGGAATATTTATTGGTTCTGGCAGGAGGTCCTTCTCCCATCTACAATCAAAGCGGAATATATGGCGCTTTTAGAAATTACAAAAGAGGCTTTTATCCGAAATGAGTCTCAACAAGATAACTATATATTTCAACTAAAAAATTCTGTGATAATCAAAGCGCTATAGGATTACCCAAAGACAGTGTGCGGCATGAAAATTCAAAATCATTCAGCCAGTACCATTTTCACGTGAGGCACAGCAAAGTAAAAGAATTGAAGTAGTTGTGAAATGAATGCGGATGTGCTGACAAAACAATTAGATAAGACTAAACATATGAATTATATTAAATTAATGAATTAAAAACTAAAACGATAAAAGCAATATAATATAAAAAAATATAAAGTTCGAAGAAATCGATGACAAATTTCTAAGAATAGAGAATAATGTTGACGAAAATTTGGAACAGATGTACAGCAAAGTTGAACAACTGGCAAAAGAGCTCGACACAGTGCGAAAACAGAAACTGCGAGAAAGTTCTTTACCACCTTGAAATGTTCTCGGAATCTATTCAGAAAATTAAAAATACAAGTTCATTCATCTAAATCTATGTATATTGTCCCTTTCAAAGTAATCTCCATTGACTACAACACACTTATGCCAGCGCTTGATCCAATCCTCGAAACATTTTTTATATTCGGATTTCGGTATTCCTGCGATTTTTCTATTCCTTCCTCTCGGCTGCTGAAACGCAGTCCCCATAGTGGTTTTTAACTCGATTGAACAGAAAGAAGTCACAGGGAGCCAAATCAGGTGAATTCGATTTTTCGTCAAAAAATTACGAATAATGATGGCACTGGGCAACGGTGCGTTATCATGGTGCAAAACCCACGAGTTTTTCAGCTCTCTTTCGGCGAATTGCTTCACGCAAACGCCTCATAACGCCCAAATAATACTCTTTGTTTACAGTCTGGCCTTCTGACAAAAATTCCTTATGCACTACACCGTTGTAATCCATGAAAACTGTGAACATTGCCTTCTTTTTTGACTGAAAACGACGTGGTTTTTTTGGTCTCGGCTCATTTGCTGAATGCCATTCACTTGCCTGATATCTGGATTGGGTTTCGTACTCATATGCCCACGTCTCGTCTCCAGTAATGATCCTTTTGATGAATGTGGCATCGAATTCAGCCTCGCAAAGCATCTCTTTTGCGACGTAACACGGTCTCTTTTTTGCATGAAATTGAGGTCTTTTGGCAGCAACTTTGCTGCTACACAACGGTCACCCAAATCATTAACCAAAATTTCTCGGACGGATCCATAGCCAATGTTCAAATCCTCTGCTATCTCTCTGATGGTTAATTTGCGGTTATTGACCAACATTTCTTTTACTTCATCAATGTTTTCGGCGGTTTTCGATGTCTATGGTCTGTCACTGCGTTCATTATCTTCGATTGACTCACGACCACTTTTGAACCGCTCGTGCCACTGGTAAACGACCGTTTTCTTTAAGGAATCGTTGCCGAAATATTTTTCCAACATTTCCAATAAAAGTTCGCTGTTGCAAATTTAACCATTTCTAAAATTGTAAAAAATCACCAACACACACAGAAATATATGTACTCTTGGCTACATAACTTTTGCAAATGTCAAGCTGTGAGTCCAAAAATGTCCACAACAGATGTACCAACTTAACAAAAAAAAAAAAAAAAAAAACAGAACTCAAATCGGAACAATGGGAGCGCCACATGGTGGTTATTATTATTTTTTTTTTTCATCTAAGTGGAAAAGAGTTGAAGCCTCCCTAATTTGATGGCCCGACTTCATGGTCTATTTCTAAGAAGCAGTTTGAAATGCCGGCCTGTGCGAACAACTGGGAATATAAGGAGAAGTGCCCTAAAGGACCGTGCACTAAAACAGAACTACTGCAAACAGTTGCAGTACAAAGGACAAAGTTTTCCATAGGGAGACGAAGAATGCGCTGCTTACATTTTCTGTTTGTATATACCTATCTTGTCTAGAAGAAAATATTGGCTGAAGTTTGTGGTCAAAAAGATGCAGAAGAAACATGTACATACAGCAAAAGACGGAAAATGTCTGGAAGAAGACAGCTGAATCGACTCGAGTTAGAGGCACCAAATGAAATAAATGCTAGCTCCTCCGCGAGATAATTGAAGCAATCGGAAGATATGTACGATATTGAAGTAAGTCCAGGTTTTTGGTTATCGTGTGATAAACTTTATTGCAGTTTTCTCAACTATTTCAAACCTTGTCGTTTGTAAAGTGTGCAAACCGCAAATGAAATGTACGGAAAGTGGTAAGCGCGGTCTGAGATTCAAAATAGTAGTGTCCTATGGAAAATGTATACAGACTGAGCTACCTAGGAGATCATTTATTAAAAAAGGCCATAATATAAACCGTAGAATTGTAGTTTCCATGCGATAACTTGAAATTGGTTTGCACGGAACAAAAAAAAGTTTTTAGTATTAATGGAATTACCTCGGCTTATGTTTCGCTCTTTCTTTGATAAGGTTGTGAAAAGAATTTCAACTGCGATTAAATTAAAAGTTGATGAAAGCAGCGAAAGATGAGACAAATATTTCTATTGTAAAAGGAGAACATGGAACTATGGTATAAGGCGAAGGTTTGTGAAGAAACCGTGGGTTTACGTCCTTGTTTGGCTGGCAATAACATAGCAAAAATTATAGACTAGGCAGTGAATTTAAAATACTGTAAGGCATCTGAGTACTGCAAGAATAGAGAAGGTACCGAAGAATATACGAAATGGGCACAAAAGATAAGTACGATATGAATTACGATGGGTCAGCGGAAAAATGGAGGTCAATGCAGTTGTTGAGATGTTTCAGCGATCAGAAGCTATGCACCATGTAAAATACACCCATTATATTGGTGATTCTTTGAATTTTGAAGGCATTACTGTTGCTAAGCCCTGTGAAAATGTCATTGTACTCAGAAAAGAGTGTGTAGATCACATTCAAAAGCGAATGAGTACCCGCTAACGTAATTTCAAAAAGAATAGAAAAGGTTTTGGTGTGCTTTATACTTAGATGAAGTAAAAAACATAAATTTTAAATTTTAACTTAGTTGAGGTATAAATTACTATAGAAAATTTTAATTTAAATGAAATGCATGATATAAGACGTTACAATTTAATTTGCCCTATATAATATAAATAATGAAGTTGGAGCTGTCACTATTAAACTTGTGGAGCTTTAGGTGTGTGCTTTCTATTTTTTTAAGTCGGCCATTAATATACTTTTGAATTAGCATGACTAGTGGCACTAGATGTATCGTCTATGTTTTGGAAGATGCTGGAAAGAGAAAAAGCATGCGTCATAACGATAAGGTCTTACAGATTTGACAGTTCAGGTGTTTTTCTTCTTGATGCTAAATAGTAAGTCTCTCTATTTAATTAAGTTGTGGTTTTCTTTACTTACAATTTTGTGTTTTCATGTTGGTCGAAACTAGTCGTCGAGGATATCAAAGTTGCATTTAATTCAATTTATTGTATTTTGTTTTACGGATTCGGGATTGGGAAGGGGGATCATTTTACGATTTGGCGTTTAACGATTGACGTTCCCGTATTAATTAATGTGTTGAACTCGAGCGAGTACCCAAGACGATGGAGGAAGCTTATTTTCCTTGACTAAAACAACGTCTTCGACGTTTATGTTTCGATGTTATCGAATCTATTTTGGTGTCTGCTGAAATTGGTACAGATGCCGTTGAAAGTATTTCCATTTATCGAGACTTTCTTCTAAATTCCTGTCTGGAAGAGTATTTAGTGGAGCTCCAATGAGAAAGTGTCCAGAGATGAGGAGCATCAAGTCATTGGTATCTGTATTCATGGGACACAATGCACTTAAGTTTTGTGATATCAAACCTTAAATCTAGCAGAATTAAACTCTTCAAATTTTATACGGGAAATTTCTCGTTCATCTTCTGGTAGCGACAGAAGTAATGGCCAGCAATTGGTTGTCCATTTAACTAATAAAAAACCGGCGAATTTAAGTTGATCAATAACTTCAATTTTAAGCTTCATTAAGTTTTCAATTGTGTCTGCGCCCGTTGCTAAGTCGTCGACGTAAAAATCGTTTTAAACTATTTGAGATGGAAGAAGATGAGAAAGATTTAAATCAAGAGCTGTTTAAGTGTGCGAACTTCTGAAAATGGGGCAGATGAAGTTCCGTATGTGATTGTTAGCAGACGAAAATGTTTTAGATGACTATCAGGATTTTCACGCCGGACCATTCTTTGAAAATCCGTTTGACGGGGCGAGAACCAAATTTGTTATGCTACTATCATTTTTGAAAACAGCATGGTGTGGAAGATTAAAGCAACGTGTACTATTTAGTATAAGTTCATTAGAAGATATCTCTTCTATATGGCCCAACGAAAGATATTCGTTGATGAACTGGGAGTAACATCAGGCTTTGTTGCGAATCTTTTTTTCCATAGATCGTAATCGATCAAATGCGATTGGAAATGAATTTCCGAAGTTCAAATCTAAATTCTGTCTAAATGGTAATTTCACCATATAAATTAAAATTCTATTTTTTAAAAACATTTTTTTTTATTTTTTTCCGGAGGTGAAGCCTCTTTATTCTTTTAATGATCACTTAAGACTAACTTGACAGCAAACAGTAATGAAACTTAACAGCTAGTTTAACTATGTGACGGAAGTGTGGGATAAAGAAGAATGTGGGAAAATTATGTGAATCTGATATTCACCTGGTAGATCCAGACGCAAAGTCAGCAGTATGAATACAGGTCGTGGTCTTACCGTGTGAATGAATATGGGATTCAGGAATTTGGAAACATGAATACTGCGCGTGACTATGTGCATGTAAGGAATTTGATGAGGTGTTATTATATTCAGATTTCAAATAAAGAGTTTTGTTAACTCCTCCCCGCTTAAATTCAAACGTCCCCGTTTGACGTAATTAAAAGTATGGAATCTGGTTTATGCTTACTATCTTTCTTGGTGATATTTCTTCATGAATCTTCTCTTTTTTATTGTGGTACGTCTGGGTTTCTAGAGTTATTTCCTTCGATTCGATATTTTTCGTATCGAGCACATTTGGTACTTTAATTTGTGCTGTTGCTTCTTCTTTGTCTACTTTATTTTCCAACTCGAGTACGTTGGTGACTTGCACTTTCGCTTTTTTTTCTTCGTATGATCTTCAAAAGCAAGAAAAATGCCAGCAAGGAAATGATTATTGTAAGGCCAAGGGAGTTCTTTTAGCATCTGAAGTGATAGTAGCTCTTCTATGTCTTCGGCTGTAGAGAGTTGTACAATTGCCGGTAATGGTTTTTCTGAAGAAACTATGATATCCGAGATGTAGGTTTTGTTCTCGATCTTGATTGATAAATTTTGAAAGTCTTTAGGAAATGTACCGGTCAGCTTCAATGTTTCATTATTGTGCTTTGTAATGACTAAATTGAATTGGTTGAGTAAAATAACGCCTGGGGAAATTTCGTCTATAGTCGGAATGTGCTAATTATTTATTCGGGTACAGGATGATTTGGAAGAGGTTTGGGATGCATGAAGTGCAACCTAAATATATAAGGTTATAATGTGGACAAATTGACAAATTATTATATATTTCACAATCTAGCTTAATACCGTATATTGTTGTTTCATATTTTAGTATGTTTTCATATTCAAGTTTATTTATAATATTATTCTTTTTCACTAATTTTATTAAAATTTGCTTACAATATAAATAATCGAACTGAAGTTCGATAAAACTTTTCTTTTGGCGAGGTTAAGTGTCTCGTCTATAGAATTATATGGAATATTTTCTTTTTTTACATATGTTTCTTGCAGTATTTATTTCGTTAATTGCCAATATATGTAGGCTTACAATTCCCAACTTCGCTCAATGTATGGCGTATTCTATGTTATATTAAGGAGTTCTTCTTTGAGTAATTTAATTTTATCCTGAATAACTAACACAATATCTTTCTTAAATAAATCTAAATTTTTCATTTTGTTTATTATTTCATTCGTGACATTGGTTATATAATTTATGCTACTTATTACATTCCTATTTATTAGAAAATGTTTGTTATTATTTTTCAAAACATGGTTTATTTTATTTTTAATAATTTGGAAATCGTCATGGTTAGGATTACCTGCGATCCAGTTCCATGTGCTTTCAATGAAATTAAGTGATCTTTTATTTTTATATTTTGGTTTTAATCTATCTAATATATTTGCAATTTGATTTATTTCATGGAGAAGGTAAGGATGGGAAGGGTGATTCCTGTTTATGGTGTGTTCTATTGTATTGTTTATGTTGACAACTAGGGTTTTACAGGGCTCTAGGTATATTACGTGCACCATCTTAAAATAACTATTTTGTATCTTTGCCGTTCAAGTTTCGATTGCAACCATTTCGCTTAATGTATAATCGAGAATTTGTATTTTGCCGTAACAGCTTTCAGCTGAAAATCTAAAGAGAAAAGGGGATTTAAATTTTGAATATGACTCTCGTGTACAACTTTTCCGCTTTCTGTCAAAACCGTTGAGTTGCTATTTTCTTTCACTTTTTCTTCTTTAAATCGACTAAAAAGTTTCGTTCCGAGTCTTTTATTGACTTTTACATATACAATTTTTCCCGACAAATACTCTTTAAAGTTGTACTTCTTCCTATTCTGACAATTAACATTTATTAATAAACTTTTTTTATGTTTCGTCTTTAGTTTATCGAAGTTGATCTTCTTAGTTTTTTCATAATCTTCCAGGGTAAAGTTGACATTACGCCCAAAGAAGAGTTCAACGGGTTTTTTGTTTGTAGTAGAATGAATACTATGGTTGTTTTCATTGACTGCTCTTTCGAATAGTTCCTCAAAGTTACTTTCAGTTCCGTTCTCCTTGAGGCACCTCATTATCTCCGTTAAGGTTGAATGAAAGCGCTCTATTTGACCGTTTATTTCGCTTTTATATGGTGGTGTCGTGAAGACATTAATACCGAGCTCATCTTTCATCATAAATAATATTGAGGCTGAGTTTATTGAAGGTTCATTGTCGATAACGACAGAATTAGGATCGCCATAGAAAGATAAGAGTTCTCGCAGAGGTTGCTTCACGTCCTCTATAGATTTGCTCTTTAATGTTCTTATTTGGGCATATTTCGTGAATTTGACTAGAGAGATTAATATGATTCTCTTTTCAGTCAAAAAAATGTCAAAGTGAACGGTATAGCCTAGATAGGTGGGAATGGGAGTTTCGCTGAGTTTAGGTTGATTAGGATGTCTTTCATACTTATTGCGTTTACAGATCGAACATACTTTCGTTATCCTTTTTATTTGTTGGGTCATTGAGGGGAAATAGTATTGCGTATATAAACGTGCAAAACGTGCGGTTTGCTAAGAGATGACGTAAGTTGTATTGTTCCATTTTTATTATTCCATTGCAACAACAATAATTTGTTTTCACTCAAATATGTCGAACTTTGTGCCTGAAAAAGTGTTTTTGCAGGGAGTTCTTCTTCATGAAGAAAACTGCTGCCGAAAGTCATTGTATTATGGTGGAAGTTTATGGTGAACATACGCTATCTGAGCGAACGTGCCAAAAGTGGTGATTTTGGCTTGGAAGACGATGAACGTCCTGGGAAGCCAAAAAGTTTGAAGATGAAGAACTGGAAGCATTACTCTATGAAGATTGTTAAAAAACACAAGAATAGCTCGCAGAATCTTTGGGTGTCACTCAAGCAGCCATTTCAAAACGTTTAAAAGCAGCTGGATATATTCAAAAGCAAGAAAATTGGGTTCCACATGAACTCAAGCCGAGAGACGTCGAAAGGCGGTTTTGCATGTCCGAAATGCTGCTAGAACGCCACAAAAGGAAGTCATTTTTGCATCGGATTGTTACTGGTGGTGAAAAATGGATCCATTAGGACAACCCTAAGCGCAAAAAAACATATGTGAAACCCGGCCAACCAGCCAAATCAACGGCAAAGCCGAATATCCATGGCGCGAAGGTAATGCTCTGTATTTGGTGGGATCAGGGTGTGCTGTATTATGAGCTGCTAAAACCGGGTGAAACCATCAATGGAAAACGCTACCGAACACAATTACTTTGAAGAGAGTAATTTTCCGTCATGAGAACGCTCGGCCCCACGTTGCTATTCCGGTTAAGAACTATTTGGAAAACAGTGGATGGGAAATCTTACCTCACCCGCCCTATAGCCCAGACCTTGCCCCTTCTGACTACCATTTGTTCCGGTCGATGCAAAACGCTCTCACTGAAATACGGTTCACATTAGAGCAAAATATCAAAAATTGGCTTGATTCATTCTTGGCTGCCAAGCCGGCTCAGTTCTTTTGGGATGGGATCCACAAATTGCCAGAAAGATGGGAAAAAGCTATAGCTTCAGATGGGCAATACGTTGAATAATACTATTGTACATGTTTTTCTTAAATAAAGGTTCAAATTTTGAAGAAAATAAACCGCACGAATTAAATTACATACCCAATACTTTTCTAGTATATGAGCTCTATTTTCTTGTGCATTTCTATGTGCACGATTGTGTGTTTCTATTATAATTGCTTTCATATGTCTTTCACCTGAAATTGTGTGAATCTAATTTTAATAGTTTTGAAATGAAGTGGATATAGCTCTTGTATCAAGCCCATTACTCGTTCCTGAGTTTTGATGCTATTGATAACGGATGGGCTTAAGATCTTCTTTAGAATAACTAAAAAGTTTTGTTTATTGTACTCTCTTTCTGTAATGATATGGCGATGTTATCGGGGGAAAATAATTTTAAATTCTTGTTCAGAATTCTTACCTATATTCAGGAAAATTTGGTTCTTAAAAACATTAATCGGAACTTCGACAATTTGAATTAGTGTGTGAGAGGAACTTTCATTACTATGAGTTGTAGTTGACATGGAATTAACTAAACAATCTTTGTTAGTTTTTCCAGGTTAATACTGGAGTTCATAATTGTACTCCTCCAATATTGCCTTCCAACGTTTTATTTTCGCATTATTATTCTTGTTGCTCAATGCGTAAGTCAGAGGTTGGTGGTCGGTGTATATTCTGACTTTGGCTCTACCATAAAGGTAATTGCGTAAAGCTTTCAAGGACCATATGATTGCCAACATCTCCTTTTGATTTGTGGCATAATATTAATTCGCTTTATTCAAGGTTCATGATGTAAAAGTGATTGGTCTGTCTCCCTGAGAAAGAACCGCGCCAATGGCATATTTGGACGCGTCTGTGGTTAACTGGAATTCTTTTGTGAAATCGGGATAAGTGAGTATTGTTGAAATGAGAGCATTTTTTATTTTACTCAATGAATTTAATGCATCTTCGCTAAGAGTGGTGAGCGGTTTGGCTAATTTTGCATAATCCCTTATGAATCGGCGGTAATAGCCGGCTAATCCTAGAAAGGATCGAAGATCTTTAAAGGTTCGAGGTTTGTGAAAATTAAGAATTGTCTCTACTTTCATTGGATTTATTTTAATACCATCGCAAGATATAACGAACCCAAGGAATTCAACTTTGCGCTTGAAGAATTCACATTTGTCCAGCTAAACTTTCATGTTAGCTTCTTCAAGGGTTTTAAAAACCTTGCAAATATTTTCTCCGTGAGTTGCTTCATCTTAACTAAATATAATTATACCGTCAATATAGACGAAGCATATCTTGCCTATATGCTCAGGAAGAATGTCATCGAGAGCTCTCTGAAATATGGCAGGGGCATTTTTCAGCCCAAAAGGCAAACGGGTAAATTCATATTTGTCGTTATTTATCGAGAAGGCGGTTTTTCCGATGTCTTTTTCCCTTAGGGGAATTTGATGAAACCCGCTCTTCAAATCTGGGATCGTAAGCCACTAGTTTTCACCAAGTTGTGACAAAACTTCATTTATTTCCAGAATTGAATACCGGTCGGCTATTGTTACGGAGTTTAGTTTTCTATAATCGATGACTAGCCGGTACTTCTTTTCACCGGATGCGTCCAATTTTTTTGGGACGACCCAAATTGGTGAATTATACGGCGACCGTGAAGGTCTTATTATCCCGTCATTGAGCAAATCTTGTATTTGTCTCTCTACCTCTTCTTACATCGGTAATATCGAGAATAAACTGGTTGTCGTCGCTTATTCGAATCTCTCCTTTTACGGTGGCTGTAAAAGTTAGTTTTTCATTCGGTTCTTCGAATAGACGAGGATATTTTGCAATAAGAGACCTAATTGAATTCTTTTAATCTATGGTCATATGGTCTATCCTGACATTGATTGTATTAACGTCCTGTGACGGTACTTGATTCTCATCTTTATTTTATTTAGGATAGTCATGCAATCCTCACTTGTGTGGATAATTGCTGAAAGTTCTTTGAGACTATCATGTCCGAGAATTCCACTAAACGATTTTAGAGTGGGAGTAGGAAGAATTTGATTTTTAAATTAGGAAGCCCAAATGGATTGACGTAAGTATGGTGAGATACCTTTATGCTTCCTGCTACTGAGTTAGCAAAAAAGCATTGCTTGTTTTGTATAGATTTATTTACCAGAGATGGTTGTATGTAGTTCTTGTTAGAACCAGCATCAATCAAAAATTTAAGAATTTGGCCGCTCTTCATTCGGTACTCATCATAATAAAGCAATGAAGAGCCCGTTAACTTAAAAAATTAATATCCATCGGATTGGTAGGAGTTTCATGATACTGTTTGATATATTCGCTAAAGGTATTATTATATATATTGTCTTCTGAGAACATCTCCTCGTTATATGCGCTAAATTCAATGGAATCTTGTTAGACTTGATCTATAATGGCATCATATTAAAAAGGAATTTGTGGAATAATGGGGATATTGGTGTTGTTCACTAGATTTTGCTTAGACGGTTGCTGCTGTTGAAGATTCGGTTCTACTTGGAAGTTATGTTGAGGAAAACTTTGTTTTTGGAAAGGTTGTTGTGTGGTCATTTGCTGTTGTGGATTCCGTGGATATGCTCCCGTCGTGTTAGAAGTCGGATAATATTGTTGCTTGTTCTGCTGATTAATCTGCCTTATCTGTGCAGAAGGTCCTTGAGTCAAAGGTTCCCCTTTTATTTGGGGTCTTTGGAAATTTTGTTTTTTTATATTGATTAGGGTACATTGGAGCTTGGTTAGTAGGATTAAAGTTTTGGGTTCGCCTAGGTTTATATTGGGTCTTAAACTGCCCTTGGGGTACGTAGTTAGCATGAAAGAGGAGTCTAAAGTTGTTTTCCTGTCTCTGTAGGATATTGATATTTCCCATTTGTGGAATTGGATATCGATATTGTGTTTTAGGTACTTGTGTTGACTGGGAAAAATTAGCTCTGAAACTCTGGTTCTCGAGTTTCAAGCACAGGTTTAGAGCCTGTGGCAAATCTGATGGTTCTCTGATTCTTAGCAAACGAGGTAAGTCACCTTTAAGCTATCGGATGAAGGTGTCCAGTGTTTTATCTCTATATATTTGAGTCTGCATAGTGCATCACAAGGCATCGGGATATACAGGCCCAATTTAAGGACGTGTTATAAGATTCTAATGAAACGTCAGCGCTGCCTATAATTTTATTACGTTTAACACTTAGAATTTCAAAATATTTTGGAGTCCCTTTTAAGGGCTCGTAGATCTGAAGGATGCGATCTACGCTTTTTTTCCAGGAGCTGAATTCTCCTGGATCCCCTGAAAAATTTCGTAAACATCGGACTACGTCCGGTATGCTCTCTAAATCACCTAAGTTGTTCTTATATTCAGGGTTTATAATTTGGTCAGTGCCAGTGAATCTATTTGCGCTAGGATTTAGTATGTTCTGAATCATGTTTCGTCCCTGGTTTTCGAGAATTCGGAAAACTACAGAAGAAATCGTTTCGTCAAAATCTGGTTATGTGGACTTTGCTGCGCTTTGCTAATGCTTGCAGTGTTTTGATTTTCTCGTAAAGAGTTGTTAGTTGAAGAACTGGATTGAAAAGAGTGGTTTGCACTGTCGTTTAATTGTATAAAAGGATTCTTATTAGCTGAGGGTTGTTTCTCCTCTGAAGAGAGAGGAATCGGAAGATCGGTTCCGGATCTTAATAAAGGCATATTTGTATTAAATACTGATTTTAAACTTACAAATGGATAACTTTGAAACACTCTTCTTAAATACTATATCTTTTTCACTGTTTCTTTTATACGTTCGACTTCGCAAGTTATCTTAGATATTAAATATTTTACTTTTTTAAAAAAAAAAAAATATTTCACTTTTATATGGTTTTATTTATATTTTTAAATTTTAAAATTCTTAAATATTAACGGTTTTACTTTTCAGCTTATTTCTAATTTTTAAAGATTTTAACTTCACTTTTATATGTTTTTTTTCTTTTCTTTTCCTATTCTTTCTTTCTTTATATTTTCAATTCTTAAAATTCTTATATATTAACGGTTTTACTTTTTTGCTTATTTCTAATTTTTAAAGATTTTAATTTCCCTTTTATATGTTTAGTATTCTTAAAACTAGCTTACAGTAAGAGTTGCAGGCAACGCATTTCTGGTCCTGGCTTGTTGCGTTTGGTGGTGCGGCTAGCGGATCTCCACTTTCCTTCTTCGGACGAGTGATTAGCCGCCGAAGACTACTCAGGGGCTCTGAATTTTTTTCACCACACACGCTGGGGAAACCACAGGTTTTTCGGATTTTTACTACGAAACTTATTTTAATTTTAACAAGACACAGAACCGACTTTACCTGTGGTCCCTCCTAGGGCGCCAATTAAAATTTTATTTTAGAATTTTTTTAAAAAAAAATATTTAATTATTTTTTTTTTGGGAGGTGAAGCCTCTTTATTCTTTTAATGATCTTTTAAGACTAACTTGACGGCAAGCAGTAATGAAACTTAACAACTAGCTTAACTATGTGGCGGAAGTGTGGGATAAAGAAGAATGTGGAAAAATTATGTGAATCTGATATTTACCTGTTGGCTCCAGACGCAAAGACAGCAGCATGAATACAGATCGTGGTCTTACCGTGTGAATGAATATGGGATTTAGTGAAACTTAGTGGGAATTTGGAAACATAAATACTGCGCATGATTATGTGCATGTACCGGAATTTGATGAGGTGTTATTATATTCAGATATCAAATAAAGAGTTTTGTTAACTTATATCTACCGGCAGAATGACCAGTGTGAGTATTTACAAAATTATCTTTAGCTTGTTGCTAAATATTTAATTAGATACTTCTTCCAAACGCCAGAATTGTTCTAAGTCGAACTCTTGAGTGTAGTCTAACTGAGTGCAAAATGTCTGGAGTCTTATGTTTGTATTATGAGGGAATCGAAATAAGTTACCAGCTAATGCCCAACCGAAAATAGTTGGAATGAAATCTGGTATTCCATATTCTGATGGCTTTGCAAGGCCTGTTATAATACCGAATCGTTTATCTGAGCCAACTAAAATATCGATAAAACTCGCCTTGTAAAGCTGAGGATCGGTCAGCTCGATGGTAATAGTTTGTTTGCATTGACATTTATGATTAAAGAAGTTGGCAACAATGATATGAGTTTTGAAATGACGTGACAGTCAATTTCCAAAAAAATAGTACTTAAACGGGAGTAAAGTTTAAGCGTAACCAATCCAAGGGTTCCACCAGCAGGGGTTGAAGCGATTATTGTGAATCAACCCCCAGGCGTTGAACAGCTTTTTCTATTATAAACTAAACTTGAGAGCCTGTGTCCAATAGCAAGCGAATATGTTGAAATGATCCCTGTTTGTCTTAAACCTTAACGATTGATGTTCGCAGAATTGTTTTATGATGACGAGAAGATTCAAACGAGTGATTAGAGATGATTGGAGGATCAGCCGACTATTGAGAATAAGGATGAGTGGAGTTCAAAGACGAAGGATCAGATGATGAATTATGTATAGGATGTACCAGAGAATGGTGGCGAACGTTGCATATTCTATACTGAAAGTTTTACCGACATTTAGTAGCGTTATGACCTTGACGAAGACAATTAAAGCATAAAGAGTACTGTTTTACAAAGTTGCGATGAGACAATTGCTTGGATTCTACAAGGTGTGAGCGCACAGAAACTTGAATCCTACTGCGAGATTGAGTTGTACGAGAGAGTGAGTAGCAAGATTCCAAAGAATTACATCGCGCTTTTGTTACATTTTCCTGATACCCTACTTCACTTGCCTTTAATGCAGTTGCTTTTCGAACAGACCACATACTTTATTAAATAAGCTACTTCGCCGCAAAGAAAAAATATAAGGTATTGCAACTTTTTTGAACTAGTTAGCGACGTATTTGAATCTACCGATGCGATAAAAAGATCTTTAACAGCGGGCCACTCCTTGCAATCTCCAGATATAGTAGGGATGGTAGCCTTTAGAAAGTTAATAGATCATGACTGTGTGTAGGAAAGGAGAGTTAAAGGGAATGATGCCTGCTGGCGTGTTGAAGATTTCTGAGCAGGTTTAGACAGTGTGATCGGGTTTAAAGATTTCTCTTCTATTGAAGATTCCTATGGAGGATTAGGCAACGTGCACTTTCGAATCGCGTTCGTAAGGAGAGAATGTGCTAAGAAGTATTTTGATTCATATTCTGCGAATTCTGATTCAGGATTGATAAAATCTTTTTCATCCCAAAATTCGCATAACTCATTTTGTAGGGACCACGTTTCATTTTGCTTACTTAACCGGTTTTCGTTCATTGATACTGAAAAACTGCAACACGTGTTAAGCTGCCGTTAACGTGACTGCGCTTAGTCTTAATCAAGTTCATTATAACCAACAATTACAAAGAATCCAGGAAATCCTTTAAACTTTCTCAAATGTCTTTCTTTTACAAAAGGAAGAAGCTACAGCCAAAAAAGGTTAAAATACAGAAACTATTTGCTTCTACCTTAATCACCTGTTATCTTACAATAAAACAATATATAATATTCACTACTCAAACTATTTAAAAACACTTCTTAGTTTCCCCTTTTAAAGACTTCTCAAGTTTTAAATTAATTTGACATTTCCCGATATCCGCATACACAAATATCACCACAAATTTCCATAGTAAACACTTATTTGAATAAGTTATTAAATTAAATCTTTTGTATTATGTGCGTTTAAGTTTCTCAACAATTCATTCACAAAAAATGTTCAATAAATCCGATAGAGAAGGACCATATATTTGAATGAAAACCAATCAGTAATATTGGGCTAAGAAAAAAAAAAAACAAGAGAGAAAAGTCCAAATACAATATTATTGCGCAGTTGAATTGTTACAAGCAATGTTATCACGACTGTGTTCAAAGACAAAAGAGAGCGATTCAGATTTGTTCAATGACTATGTAATACAGTTAGTGACGCATAGGCCGTTATGATTAACATATATAATAATAAAAATGATTATGTAATACAGCTAGTGGCGCACAGTCTGTTATGATTAACAAATGATACAATAAGATTTAAGAGATACTGAGAAAGTGAGTAATGTGATGTCTTCGTGTTCGAACAGAACAATATACTATCACCATCACCAATACACCGCGAATATTTCACCCGACTAAACATGTCATTTACACTGTCGACTTCCATTTTTGAAACCGATCTTTTATTATTTATGTCGAAATCATCTTCGTGTAGTGAGAGCCATTCTTGATAAGCTTCAGGATCTTTGTCATTTTTATTTTTCCAAAAGATACAAAGTTGACTATACACTCTTCTTGTATAATATTTTTCTGCCAGAGTTACTACATCAAAACGTGGAATATGGCCACGTTTTTTCCACGTGTCGTCTCCCGAAACTGTCAAATTTGTCTATGAATTTTTTTTCTCTAATGTCTGCTTCCTCCCTTCCTCAACAGCTCTTTCCATACTAAATTAACAAACTGATTCTGTTGCTATCCATAAATTCGTGAAACATCCAGCGAAAGGTCGATGATAAAATTAACTTGCTTAATACACCAAATCGCAAGAAAGATTACTTCCGTTTACTTCGATAACCAAAAGACGCATCACAGCCACTAAATGTCTATTTATTTCAAATGCATTTTCACTCATAGGCGCTGAATTGAATCTTAAACTAAGCGCACTTGCTTGATTAAAAGTCACATTTTTCTTACAAGTTTTACACATTACTAAATTGCTAATTGCATAAAAAATCGAAAAAAGTGAATAATGTAATATCCATGAGTTGGATCATTCACAATGTATTCATGCATATCTGTATACCTGAAGGTCAACAATAGAAACCGAAATCGTGTTATAAGGGTGTATGATGACGACAGAGCCCGAACCATAACTCTGGTAGATCTCGTACCGAACGTAACTTTTTCTCCGCTGAGCGGTTGTAGGCTAGTCGTGTGTGTCCTATCAGCTAATTTACATTGAATACAAAGTTAGATAAAAGATACCTAAAAGAACCGTACGGCGATACGAGAAAGCCAATCGGAGTAGACTTAACACCTTGTTAGGGAATTCAAACTGGTCTTTGTATTTACTCGATAGCGCGACGTGAGAAAAACAATAAAACAATGTCCCAAACGAGTAAAAATCATCAGAAATTCTCACATGAAATAGCATTTCAGCTGTCAGCTCTTTAGACAAGGTCAATCTGCTTGCTGCATACATTGCGGCCAACTCAATACTTTCAGATTGTGCTTTGTCTTCGCAATTGAGTGCGTCTAATCTTCAATGGGACGAAACAACTATCGCACTCGTGTAGTAGCAAGAGTACTTTAAGATCTAAATATTCACAAATCTGCAAGTCCAGTTTACCAACTATTCCTATTCTTTCGGAGAGGTGTTCTTACTCGCTGGCAAAATCACTGGGAAAGCTTTTTCTTCAATTCTACTCTTAAGGTCTTTCCGAGCAGATGGAAAACATCATTTTTCCAGCTCGTCTCTGAAAAGACGAATATTTTTCTCTCTCATCTTATATGCTCATTGAATTTACGTCTCTTCTCTCCAAGGTCATGGAAGCGCTGATGAACAGTATAAAATATCTCGAAACATGAAAATTTGTAAATGACCTGCAGTACGGTTTTCGAAGCAACAAGTCCACTTGTGATTTCATGGCATATCTCACCGAAAAGTGGAACCGAAGCGTACATCAATCTGGTGAAACAATATAGTTGCACTTGATATTTCTAAGGCGTTTGGAAGAGTTTGGCATCAGGCTCTTTTGTCAAAAATGCATGCATTTGGGGTCGACGAATCCCTTTTTCAGTGGATCAATAATTAACTTTTAGAACGTTAAATTTAAACTTTCTTGGATGGCTTCAAGTCCAATATTCACAAAATAGATTCTGCTGATCTCCAGGGATCTGTTCTTTCTCTAAAACTCGTTTTAATCGTCATTTCTCATGTCTTGCCTGCTACTTCTAATCCAATATATTCCTTTCCTGATGATAGTACTGTGCTTTGCATATTCATTAAGGACTCACGTCCTGGCACTTCAGTTGTAGAAGAACGGCAGCGTATCCTAAGCTCATTAAATTTCGATAAAAAGCGTTATTAAATGGGAAACCATTTAATGCATACAGAACACAATGCTGTCTGCTGTCGTTGAAGTAAAATTTAAACATATCGCCGAGGACAATTTTAATATCATAGCTAGGGCATTACTCGTAGATCTTCTCCAAAAGCTCGTTGAAGCCATCTTTGGTGTTTTCATCTTTCTCCTCATGCGTTCGCGCATATAAAGCTAATGTTGGCAAATTTAGCCTCGATACGGATTGTTATGAGACTCTCGTTCACGTCCCGGAAACTCAAACTTCTTGCCTAAGTCTGCCTCTAACAACAAATTCCCATCCAAATCCTCTTTTTGTCCGGCCCATCCCATCGCATTTCTTGGACGACGGTAAAGTCTTCCGCTAATTGTTCAGCTGCATACTCGTATGGCATTTTAAAGAACCTAACATTACACATACATATCCGAAGTTCGTTGTCCTTGATTTGGTTACAGGGGTTGTTAGCAATAGATCTGTCCTTGTCCGAGGGTTGTTGTTGCTTCGGAATTTAGTTTTTTTTCGTAGCCGGGCAATCACCCCAAACACAACCCTAAGCCTGGAGGGAAAACACAAACTCAGACTCATTAAGTTTTCGCCAAGAGATCAACGATTTGCTTATTTCTCATCTAAAAGCGAATTCTCTTTGCGAACTATCGAATTTTACTCGCACTTCACAAATGTGGAACCCAATTTACATTCGTACCTCAAAATTTTCCAGTTTTGTTTTCTTCGCAGAATAAATGAAATAGTAGCTTTGAACGAAATGTCGAAATTTGCGGATGATCTTTGACACAATAATGGTAAGAGATACAACAAGCACAGCGACTAGGAAAGCAGAATACCGCTTCACGAGGCGCAATTAAGAGCACGCAAAGAAGAATAACCGATAACGTTCGACTATTCTTTCACCACTCGTAAGGGCACATCGGACGAAATGATGGCAACGGTACCTGCGACCGAAATCCTTGAAATGCACGGCTGCATTGTGCAGAAATATTGTGCGTGGCGAAACTATTCTCGTTACATGAAAATAGACTTTATAAGAGAGCAGTTGTGCTTATACAGTCATCAAATTAAATAGCTTTTTTTCTAAGAAGTCCGTTTTTATTCATTCTTTGTGTTCGGATATACGTACAATATCATTTATTTTAAATATGGTAATTAATAAACTTTATTTAAATTAAGCTTAAACTAAACTAAATGTACAAATGTAACATTTTAACGTATATGTAAAATAGTTAACGTAACGTAAGCCTATGGTTGTAATCCGAAGGCATTGTATGACACTTTAAATTTAAAGATGGATGTAATTTCCTGAATAAACTATCCCTCTTTGCTGTAATATCAAGAAGAAATTTTACCCTACACGAAGTTAACGCAAAGATTAACCCTACACACCTCAACATTTGGTCCTAACGAGCCGGATCGTTAAACATTTAAAACATTTAAAACAATTAAAAAGTGGAAGTGCAAGTGCACAAGGAATATATATAAAACTAATTACATACATGTACACTCCCTCGCGGTAGATGGCTTGCGCTTGTCTTTTTTTCTTGTATATATTAATTTACATACTGGTGCAAAAATTACCTGATTTTACTCAGCGGTTGTGGGAGAAAAAGTTAGGTAGTTCGTATGAGTTGCCCATACTAACACAATTTACAGAGTTCCTGGGAACGCGTTTGCGGACCTTGAAAGCGGTGGCGAGAACGAGTGGCCTTAACCGCAGCGAGAGATGACGGCTACACACAATTAGTTTTACTATGGTGAGTGTGGTTGTGTCCGTGAGAAAAAAACTTGTTTGAGCAAAGCTTGAACAAATTGTTTTTTCTATGAGTCTTTCACCAACCATCGATGCGACAGCATCCAATTTCCCCAGTAGGTCCAAATAAATTTAGTTTTATTTTGTATTTAATAAAGAAATAACAAAACCCTTTAATCGTCGTTGAAAGTTAAAGTTGATTGTTTTAATTATTTTGGGAAGCGACAATACCACATTGGTGACCCCAACAACAAAAAAAAAAAACGTAACAGCGCACACAAATACCGGCTATTTGAACGCAATTTCAAACGAACATCGAAAGCCCACGCAAATCAGCGAAAATGCCAGTCAGCGATGATGATTTCAACAAATTGCAAACAGAATTCATTGCATTGAAACTACAGATGCAAACACAACGCTAAGGTTCGTTATACAGTAACAATGCATAAGAAGCAAATGCCATCAGTGCCGTTTCAGAGGTGAAATTGAGCCCATTCCTTGAAGCAGATCCAGAGTTGTGGTTTGTCATAACAGAGGCACATTTCACAGCGCGACTAATTATGTCTCACAAAACCAAATATTTTCACACTGTTTCGCATCTTCCAAGTTCGGTGGCAGTGAGAGTCAAAGATGTGATCATGGCACCATACGAAAACGGTAACTACGAAAAATTGAAAAAAGAAATAATTGCAATTTTTTCAGAGTCGGAAACAGAGAAATTCGAACGATTGATTTCAAATGAACCCATGGGGATATGAAACCGTCTCAAGCGCCACACAAGATTAAATCACGACCGTAAATCTCGTCGCGATACAACACCACGCCACCAGCGAAACCGCACACAAAGCAAAAGTGCAAAGGAGTGAGAGAGCGAGAACGATGTATGTTGGTACCATCGCAAATACAAAGCACAGGCAACGAAGAGCCGTTCACCATGCTCATTTGAAAAAAACTAGTAGGTGGAGTATCGACGTCATCGATACTCCGGCCAGCAACAAAACGACTATTTATCCACGACACTTATACAAAGAAAAATTTTCTCATCGATTGCGGATTCGACAAAACTGTATTGAAAGCAACATATCGTTTAAGACAGGGCTGGCGGAACACAAACAACAAATACGACAAAGAATATGCAAACTGCTACGCTGCTAATGGCACACCAATTCAAACCTATGGGAAACGATGGCTGACCATTTCATTGGGACTGCGACGCGAATACAGGTGGAATTTCACAACCGCTGACGTAACAAATTCAATCATCGGCGCTGATTTTTTGGAGAAATTCGTATTATTAATTGATCTAAAACAAAAACGATTGATTGATCTAATGACCGGATCAATCTTCAAAGGGCGAAATTGTGTCATGATTAGCACCTCAGGTAACAGCCATTGACTCTAACAATAAAATCAGTTTTCTTTTGTCTGAATTTAAGGAATTACTCGATGATCAACCATCATTTCTGGTGAAAGAAATCGAAACGAATGGACCACCATTTGCATGCAAGGCACGACGATTAAACAAAAATTGGCCGTAGCAAACATAGAGTTCAACTAACGACTCGGAATTTGACGTCTATCCAAATCGAATTTTGCTTCTCCATTGCATATGGCACCAAAGTCAAACGAGGATTGGAGGCCGTGTGGGGATTTCAGAAAATTAAATTCAATAACGAAACCGGATCGTTTTACCAGTGCCAAATTTAAAAGATTTTACATCGAATTTAAATGGGAAAAAAATCTTTTCACGCACCGAAACATTCGGATTGTTTGAATATGTATTTATGGAATTTGGTTTGAGAAACGCATCTCAGACTTTTCAACGATTGATCGACGAAGTACTCAGAAGTTGGGATTTTGTTTTCGCATTCATCGACGATATATTCATCTCATCGGAAACGTATGAATCGAACACATCCGAATTATATTATAACGACTAAAAGATCATGGTTTACGCATTAACGCCGACAAATGTGAATTCGCTGTCAACGAAATAAAATTTTTGGGACACATTGTCACATCAAGCCAAATCCAGAAAAAGTCGAAGCGATTTTATCATACAAAGAATCGATCGTTGCGCAAGATTTGAAACGGTTTATCATGATGATAAATTTTTACCGTGGTTTCTTGCCGATTGCCGCCTCAATTCAAATGCGTTTACAAGCACTAATCACGGGTAACAAAAAGAAAGATAACCATATTGAACGGACTGATGACGCACGAAATGCATTCACCGAATACAAACAACTCCTCGCATCCAATACATTGCTCGTCCATCCGAACAACAACGCAAAATGGATTTTGTCAGCCGATGCAAGCACACCAGTGATCGGAAGTGTTTTACACCAAATCGAAGACGGTTTTTTTCTCACGCAAACTTAGTGATACTGAAAAGAAATATCCAACGTTTAACAGAGAATTGTTAGCCACTTATCGTTCGATACAACACTTTGAGCATCTCTTGGATGGACATGGTCACAAATTCGAAATTCACACTGACCACAAACCACTTTCGGATGCATTCACGACGCAAAGTTTGAAAGTGAAAAATGTGGATGCACGACGAATAGCTCAACTACATTACATCAGTCAGTTCACCACAACAATTATCCACGTTCCTGGTAAAGATAACGTCGTCGCGGATTTCTTGTCAAGGATTAAAGCAATTAATTCAAGTGAAACGAGAGAGATCGATTTCCACGAGATGGCTGAAGCACAGAAAACAGACGAGTCGCTGAAGTCACTCATGGGAAGCAAGACAACAACACTTCAGTTGAAATCAATGACATTGCCCGGAACAAAAACACAAATCATTTGTGATGTGTCAGGTAATTCTATTAGACCTTTTGTACCTAACTCTTTTCGCAATCTAGTTATAGATAAATTGCATGGTTTGAGCCATCCCGGAATCAACGCAACGACAAAGTTGGTTCAGCAGCGTTATGTATGGCCAAATTTGAGAAGAGATTGCAAGAAATTCATCACACATTGCATACCGTGTCAACGAGACAAGGTACACAAGCACACAAAATCACCACTCACACCGTATGACACACAAAGTGATCGATTCGACCACATCAACTCCGATTTAGACGGACCGTTGCCCGAATCACAAGGATATGTAGGGTTTTCTAATAACGACTTGACAACTTTTTTTTTTAAAATAGTAGGCAAACCATTTCAGATATTTCAAAAACTTTATTATTGGCTTGAAGTACAATCAAAACACTTATGAATGGAACTCGACTCCGTTCATAATGGCCACCGCGGGCACGTTTGCAGCGATCGATTCTTTGGTCCCAATTTTCAACGACTCGGCCACACATTTCGGTCGAAGCGGCCGCTATTTCGCATTCAATGTTGGCTCTGAGCTCTTCCAACGTCGTCGGCGTGTTGGCATAAACCAATGACTTAACGTAGCTCCACAGAAAATACTTACTCTTCAATAAATCGATTGTAGCGTGTGCTGTGTGGCTTGTGGCACCATCCTGTTGAAACCATATGTCGTCCAAGTCCATGTCTTCCAATTCGGGCCAAAAATAATCGGTGATCATGGCGCGATGACGCTGATCATTCACAGTAACGTGACGATCGTTATCGTCGACGAAAAAATATGGTTCAATAACGCCACCGGCATGCAAGCCCCACCAAACAGTTGGTTTTGCGGATGAAGTGGTGATTTATAAAGCATATGTGGGTTTTCACCCGACCAATAACGCATATTTTGCTTATTGACGAACCCATTGAGCCAAAAATGAGCTTCGTCACTGAAGATGATTTTGCGATTAAATTCATTATCTTGGAGCATCTTCTCCAGAACCCAATCGGAGAACGTAGCTCGTTGGTGTACTTTAGCATGATGAAAATGTTGAGTTTATTGAATAAATTTACAGTGACAGTTTGATGATAAGTGAAAGAGTGCGTTCACAAATTAAATTAAAAATTTGTCAAGTCCCTATTGGAAAACCTTATACTTATCTACTCAGCACCATCGACAGAGCAACGCGTTGGACAGAAGCGATTCCACTACGAAATATCACCGCCGATACCGTCGCAAGGGCACTGATTTTCGGTTGGATATCGAGATTTGGTTTTCCGAAACGCATATCGGCCGACCAAAGAACGCAGTTCGAAGCGATGCTATTCAATCAATTGAATCAATTGCTTTGTTGCAAATATTTACGCACAACGGCATACAACCCAAAATCGAACGTTGGCATCGTTCCTTGAAAGCATCACTCAAAGCGAAGTTCAGTCAAAATTGGATGGATGAATTGAACATGATTTTGCTCGGTTTTCGTTCAGAAATTAAAGCCGATTTTAATGCGACTCCAGCCGAAATGACGTTAGGCAAATCGCTAATCTTGCCTGGCCAATTCTTCACAGATTCCAAAGAAAAAGCGACTGACGTGGAATTTGTGAAGAATTTCAAACCCATTATGAGCCAGCTACGCCCAACCGAGCCAAAATATCATGATCAGCCAAAGATTTTCATCCATTCAAAGCTAACTACGGCAAAACATGTGTTTATCCGGATTGATACACACACGACACCACTTCAAGCACCGTACATGGGACCGTTTGAGGTAATCAAGCATGGTGACAAATCCTTTCAAGTAAAAATTAATGGAAAAAATAAAAACATCTCAAGCGATCGACTGAAGCCTGCTTTTGTGGAAGCACATTCAGAATCGACAACACCGAGAGACAATGAATCAACCGCGACTACATAATCAGTTCAGCCAAGACGCATTCAGGACGATGAGTAAAATTACCTGATCGGCTGAAATATTAGAGGGAAGCCATGTGGCGAGCAAATAACCGCAGCGAGAGATAACGGCTACACACAATTTGTTTCACTATGGTGAGTGTGGTTGTGTGCGTGAGAAAAAACCTTGCGTGAGCAAAGCTTGAACAAATTGTTTTTTCTAGAGATCTTTCACCAACCATCGATGCGACAGTAATCGGCGCAATCACCCAATTGAAAAATTAAGGATTTTTAGACTTGAAATGAAATGACGATCTCATATCAGCTGCCGATTCAGTTGAGGAGGCATTGCTAAAGAGAGATGAAGTTAGGAGTCTGTTACAATCAGTTGGTTTCCATCTCAAGAAATGGACGAGTAACTCGGAAGATATCCTTTGTGATATTCCGGTGGATCCACGAGAGGTCGGTTTCACATTTCCCGTCGAATTGGTCATGAATTAAAAACACTAGGAGTCTTCTGGTTGCCCAAATAAGATGCCTTTTCCTTCAAAATTTTCCTTTCAGATGATGGAGTCATGACAAAGAGAAGCATGCCATCATCAATCGCAAAACTGTTTGATCCTTTGGGTTGGATAGCTCATGTCTGATTAAGGCAAAAATTATGATGAAGGAGTTATGGTGCCAAGGAGTGATGTGGGATGAACCCCTACCTCAAGAATTGGCAGATTGATGGCGTACCTTTCAGCAAAATTTTCCTCAGATCCAACACATAAGCATTCCGCGCTGGGTACATGTCAACCAAGGCATAACGAGACTGCAACTATATGGGATTTGTGATGCTTCCGAGAAGGCATACTATTTGCGTATAGAAGATGAAGGAGGCAACGCCCATCAGCACTTGATGTCTGCCAAGACGAGAGTCGCGGCCCTAAAAACCGTTTGTTTGTCCAGGCTTGAGCTTTGTGGAGCGGCTATTCTTGCCACTTTACTTGATTATACCAAGAAAGCACTGGAGCTGACAATTCTGGAGAAACACGCGTGGATAGACTCGATAATTGCCCTCGCTTAGATTACATCACCGCTGAACCGATGGAAAACCTTCAATGCCAACCGTGTATCAGAAATTCAACGCCTGACAAACTGCAGTTCTTTGAAACATATTCCGACTAAACACAACCCAGCCGATTTTCGAAGAGCAAAAATGTTAAAGGGATATTTTTAAATATACATTTGTCTAGCAGGCTTTCCTAGCGGCTTTCAAAAGATTCATATCTAGCCGAGGAATGTGCAAAGAGTTATACAGTGATCATGGCACTAATTTTGTAGAGACGGAAACGGAGTAAGAGAGGATACTGCAAAAGGCGAAGGTTGATTGGGGGTCAGTTAACGAACAATTAACTCAGCTGCATACAAATTGGAATTTTATTCCCCTTGCATCTCCCAACTTCGGTGGACTTTGGGAGGCAGGGGTGAAGTCGGTAAAGCATCACTTCAGAAGAGCGTCCGGGGCAGAATCTCTGACATTTGAAGAACTGTAAACGCTACTTACCCAGGTTAAAGCCTGCCTCAATTCCAGACCTTTGTTCCCAATGTCGGACGACATCGAGGACCTGGAAACGCTAACACCAGCACATTTTTTAATCGGCGAAAGACTCTTTGGAATTCCTCAAGGAGACACTGCCCTGGAAAGGGTAAATTATGTTAGGCGAAAACTTCAAAAGAAAACTTAAAGGCACTTCTTTTCGTTAAAAATAATTTATTAATTAATTAAATACAAATAATTATTAAATTTTTATACTAGACTTCCCTACACAGCACAACACATACATACAGTCCACTCAATCACACAAAATCATTCATACCGGATAACGTTGTGGAATTGAAGAATTAAGACCCCGACGACCTTTGAAGGTTTGGTATCCTTCTACGTTAATCACTCAAGCACACAAAAACATTCATCCAGGATAACGTTGCGAAGTTTCGAAATTCCAAAATGCCTACGGGAATTGAAGAATCAAAGTTCCAACGGCATTTGAACTTTCCATAACACGATCAACGTTATCCACTGAAACAACACAAAACAAGACTTTAACTTATCAACAGGTATTCATTTTTAAAATATCTTTAAGATAACATTTAAATATAATATAAAATAGTAATAAACAATCTTAAACTAGTTTAACATAAATTTTTAAAATTTATATTACTTTTATAGCAATAAATAAATAAATAAATCCAAAAAAAACCTTACAGCAAATGTAATTGCTTAAATTTTGCAAATTCAAACAACAGTTCCATAGAGGATGATTTCACACACCACACACACTTTGACAGGCATTTCGGCCATAATTAAAAACTTAAGCGTTCGCGAAAATTTCGTCGCACATAATCGCACTGCACAACCATGAAATGGGTACTCGAAAAAAAGTTATCGTACAAGAATAAATTACAAATCATACCGAATTTCTTGGGAAAAATAATTTTAATCGATTTTTTCTTTAAATTTTTTTTTTTGTTGCACTTGCACACGATCCTCTTCGCGAAGAGAAAACACACGACTTGTGTATATCAATATATACACAAGAACGCACATACGGATAATCGATTGTGTACTCGCACCGGTGTACACAATTCCAAACGACATAAACGAAATGTAGATTTTGGAGGAAACAGGGAAAGAGCAGACAAAAAACATTAAAAAATAATTTAAATAAAAAACATTTACCTTTAATTATTTAACACCACTTAAACAAAAAAAGGGGAAAACAAAAACACAAACCACAAAACACCACGTGAATTGACCTAGTTTGGTCAACAACGTAAACTATTGCACTTTTGCAAAACAAAAGAGTTACATACATTCCATCTCCCTTTTTTGCCCGTATTGTCATGTCGCTATACCTGTCACCTACATGTAATGTTCAAAATTATTAACTTACACGATTTTTTCTCATTTGCATGTAGATAGTCAACACATTCACACTCACACAATACACACTCCTGGTGTTAAAAGAAATACAACGACAAAAAAAACTTTCGTGCAAGGGGCAGTGCGAATCTAAAGCTATTGTGCCAATCGATCGATTCTGTGCGTGTTCGTAGCTATTTTCGAAGGGTTGACCTGAATTTGCGGCCTTACGGCAGAGCGAGATCCAAGACAACAACGTTGGGTCTACAACAACGTGTGTTAGAAGTGCGAACGACGGGTGACGAGACGTTTTCCGTTCAACCCTTATTCGGATTTAAAAATTCATAGCCGCGGACGAATTCGAAAGAGCAGACGAGGCACTGTTTTCAACCAAACTGGAGGCAGCCGAGAGGGCTTACGAAAAATTGGATTTGGAGCATATGCCGCTGGTCGAGAAACCAGCGAACTCGAAAGAATCGGAGGCGATAGGAAGTATTTGGCAGCAGCCGAGGACAGCTATCACATGGCAGTGGCATTATTGCTAACGTGCATTGCAGAGTTGGGGCGGCTAGATCATCTGCGGAGAGTGTCTTTAATTCACAGCCGAGTATAGTTCAAGTGCGACAAGAGTGGCACCCTTAGATAACAGTGTTAAGGGGCGACTACATGAAGTGGCACGAATTCCGGGATCTATTCCTCACAGAAGTGCATAACAATCCGACAGTTGCGAACATAACGAAAATGCGTGATCTGAGGATAGCCTTAGAGGGAGAATCTTACGGATTCGAGCGAGCTGACCCTGGCAGATCTAACGCTTAACAAGCCTGGTAGGGTAGAGCTGTTGCTTGACCCGCAAGTTTGGGTAAAGGTCATCAAGAGCGACGTCAACAGGTACGATTCCGGACTCACAGCACAGCTGAGCTGAGCTGAGCGGAGCAACCCCAGTGTCGCCGAACAATCAATGGGTCGAGAATAGCTTCAAGAGCACACATTACCGAGATTCATCCGGACGATACGTGGTAACTATTTCCATCAAGAGGTTTCTCCAGCTTGAAAGAAAACTAAGTGCGAATCCGGAGCTGAATAAAAAATACGTAAACTTCATGCGTGGGTATCGAGAGCTGGGGCATATGGAGGTGGTAGACGGCACGTCGTGAACGAAGGGGCATACGTAAGAATCGTTGGGAATTCTGATCGCCTTTTGTTATTCAGACTTGGTGGAAAATCTGTTTTCTGTCGCCGCATATTGCTACTTTGCGTTGTCGAAATCTATACAGCACATCTGTTAATGCTGGTAGAATATCGGGCCCACGAAGAAGCATTGTATTAAGTGATATATCTTTTACATGCATAACCCTTTTGGGGCATACAACATAATGAGAATATTCAATCTTTCTTAAAATTCGTCTTTCGGCAGCTTCATTTCCAACAAATGTAAACGCCGTTCAGCTGAAGATCGATTTTTTAGCATAATGGCGTATTCAAATTTCCAGAGTAAAGGAACGATGTAACGTTTATTTTCGTAAGCGGTTGTGGCTTCAAGTATCCTTAGCGCTTGTTCACCTTCCTTGGAAAACGTTTGATTTCCTGGTTTGGTGTTAATGGACTCCAGATTTAAACATTTTTCTGTTTTATTCTATTTTGCCAATTCTAATACCGTAATCTGGTGTACAACTAAATTTGCAAACTTGTAAGATATGTCAATTCATACATTTCTCATTCATTCTCTCTTTTAACATTGTCCGTATGTTGCACATTGCACACTACCTACCCCAGACGTGTTTTTGTAGCTATGGGCTGCAGCTGTAGACCTTCTTTGACACGAAGTGGGACTGCTAATTTCCATTGTTCTAAGCCTAGTAGAATTTTTGGTTTGGCATTCTCGAATGAATTTATTTGAATTCCATTTAAATAGGGATATTTTTGCGGCAAACAGCCAGCGTCAACAGTTTGCACGGAAAGATCTAAAGATTTCACTATTCTGGTGATACTCAGCTTGGATATTTCTGACGATCCTGTGGCTGATATGCTTCATTTACGCGTCGCGAAGAGTTTTCCGTACGATGCATGTTTGACGTCCATTTTATGCAGAGTGGCTCAATGCTCCCTTTTAAATTTAACTGGTTAGCTATATTCGTTTGCATCAACGTTACAGATGATCCATCGTCTAATAAGGCGAATATGTCACACTTCGTATTTTCTCCATAGACTGTAACAGGTAAAATTCTAAGGAGCGTCGATACGCATTTAGTATCATGCAGATTGCAATTGTTACCAGTTTCTCTTTTTTTCACGTTTATGCAACAACCCACGATGTCTAAATAGACAATTATTTTCTTCACATCGTTTATTTACAGAACATCGACAGCTTTTGTGCGTTCGAAGGCATGTCTGACAAATTTCATGCTATTTCAAAATTTCCCATTTTTCATAAAGCGTTAGTTCAAAAAATTGTTTACATTTTTCTAACGATTTGCAACTTCCCTTGCACATTTAACACCTTAATGCGTTAATGGAAGTAGATGGATGTTCCTCGTGCATATTTAGGAAAGTCTTTGGCTTATCATGCTTTCGTTCAAATGTGACTGAGAGAGTAACATCAGATACGTCTTGAGCCACCTTAAATAGCCATGCGCTCAAGTGGACAAGGTTGACATTGTCGATGCTTCGTTGATGTGCTGCTCACATAAGTTTAAATCTGTGTGGTAGTTTTGTTACCAATTCCCGCAGTAAATTTATATTATTGATGTGACTTTGACGTTTACTACATTCCATCATTTCGCATAGATTTTCAACGGCCAATGCAAAACTTATTATACAATAGTTTCAATTTTATCGGCTTTGGGTGAGGGTTCATTTCGAATGTCTGATAGAAGGGAGTTGATAATCATATCATTTTTGCCGAAAACCATTCTCAGAACTTTGATAACCTTTGGGATTTGACTGGGAAATAACAGCTTAAAGAGAACCGACTCCAACGTCTTTCCCGTTAGATAACGCAACAGACGAGAAACATTTTTATCATTTGAAAACACGCAAGTTAGTGTAGAATTCTCAAACGCGTGTAAAAATAAGTAGCCACTCCTCTGATTTTCCACTAAATATTGGGAGATCATGAGGCATCGCTTGTCGCGAAGCAATTTGCTGAGGGCTTAACCCTTTACCAATTTGATCGGTTTGTTTGACAGTTTCAGGAAACGTGATGTTGGCCAATGATATTCCGGCTGTTTTACTTCTGAACCTTTTTCAGGTGCTGGATTCTCAACATTTTCCAACCAACTATGGATATGTGTGTTGTATCTTCAGCTTCGCTTGTGTCTGCCATTTCTTCGAGTATTTCATTTTTTTTTCAGATACTCTTGGTCAAGTTTCTTTTTCAACGTACGTTCTTGATCCAATTGTCTAAGTTTTAGTGAGATGATGTTTCGAGCTGTTTGAAGTCTGCGATTTTGCCTTGAAAATTTTTAATTTGACTACCGTTTTGGAAGTGGATGGACGTTTGTCGTTCGCTGGGATGACAGCTTGCTATAAGGTTTGGGGACTTCCGGTAAGCGTTGAAAACATTTACTGTGATTTTTGGCATTTAGTACATGCGAAAACTTTTGTCGTAATGTCTTCCGTAACTCCCGCGCAGTTAAAGTGACACTATGAATCGCATAAACCGCACTGTACCATATCGGCAGCGCTGTCTCTTCTGTCGCATATAGCACAATTATTATTTTGTGTGTAGGGAAATTATGTGGTATTTCGCTGTGGCACTTTAGACATTATATATTTTTTGTTATAACAACTTACCCCTTACAATGATTGTGACCAGGTTATAATGCTGTTATGTTGACGATTTCGAAATCCTTGATAAGTTTTTGTAGAAATGTTATTTTTGTCCAGAAAACATAAACCCTTTTATTATTTTTTACAATACAAATAAACTTTTATTATTAAGTTAGAGAGAGCAGCAAACAATTCAGCGTTATCGTGCCATGATCACCGATTATTTTTGGCCCGAATTAAAAGATATGGACTTGGACGACATGTGATTTCAACAGGATGGTGCCACAAGCCACACAGCACACGCTACAATCGATTTATTGGAAAGTAAGTATGGGAGCGTGTTATCTCAAGATATGGGCCAGTCGATTGGCCTCCTCGGTCGTGCGATTTAACGCCACTTGACTATTTTCTGTGGGGCTACGTTGTCATTGGTTTATGCCAACACGCCGACGACGTTGGAAGAGCTCAGAGCCAACATTGAACGCGAAATAGCGGCATTTTCGGCCGAAATGTGTGGTCAAGTTGTTGAAAATTGGGTCCAAGTCGACGAAGTCGAGTTCCATTCATAAATGTTTTGTTTGTACTTCAAGCCAATAATAAAGTTTTTGAAATATCTCAAATGGTTTGCCTTTTATTTAAAAAAAAAAATTGTCAAGTGGTTATTAGAAAACCCTATATATGGAAAAAATATTTTCGACTCATTTGTGTATACCTCACCTGAAATATCTTTAAATTCAAAGAGAAAACAAATATTTTCCTACAACCTTAAGTAACGTTGAAGTATTTATTTATTATTAGCATTACAGAAGTAATTTATTTACTTAACGCGTGCTGAACCAAGGAACAACAATTAAATTGATTTCAAAAGATGCGCTTAATTTAGATTTTTCCTCAATAATAGCATGTCCAGAATATGCAAAATGCTTATATATACAACTAACTTCCAACACTTCAATTCTTGCGTCAGCACAATCTTATACGGATGTAGACCCAAATGCAATCGCAAAATAAGCGGCGTTGACTCTGGCGATTTCCAATTCAGCTGATCGGCGTCGAGTAGACAGTTCTATGTTTTATTCGATTCTGGCCGCTACAACGGCTATGTTTTCTTCATTTCACACCATTTCTACCTGGTTGGTGGCTTAAGATTCAGAAAAGTGTACTCACGCACGGTGCGACGAAATGCCGCACTGGAGCCAGTGTGCGGCATTTACGGCATGATGACATAGCAAACCTTGCTGAATATTTTGACAGATGGATGTCATTGAACTTTGAACGTTACGTGAAAATTGCGGTCGTTCTGATAGTGCATATGGTTGGACAAATTCTTGGGGTTTACTGAAGATCAATTAAAAGCTCAGCGACTTGCGAATAAGCTGACTGCGAACAAATCCCTTTAAGTAAATTTAAAAACAGGCAAGTGAAAATTTTACTATTCAAGAATTTATCTGAGGATTAATGAACAAAACAAAAACTCAGACTTATTTAGTTTTAACCAAGAAATCTACGATTCGCTTATTTCTCCGCTAAAAGCGTTTTCTCTTTCCGAACTTTCAAATTTTACTTTCCGTTCACAAATGTGCAACCCAATTTACATTCGCACGACCAAGATATTTGCGTGAATTTAAAATCAAAAAATTTCCTCTTTGGTTTTCTTCGCAGGTCGCTGCGAATAAATGAAATAGTAGCTGTGAATGAACTGTCGAAATCTGGTGATGATCTTTGACACAATAATTTCAAGGGATTCAACCAGCACAGCGACTGACAAGGCAGAATACCAGTTCTAACCAGACATCCACCGCGATTAAATACAAAACTTAAACTTGCTCTTCATATTTCATATCTGAAATACTTTATAAAAGCTATTTTAACGAGTAAAACTTGTGTCGTGTTTTATTCCCCCACTACATATTGTATTTTTCTACTTTGGGTCACATTTCACGTTTACAAAAGAAATATTGATGGCAACAAAACCCCAGACCACAAACCTTTTTTGTATAAACATTGTGCCCAGTCATAACATAAAAATTCTTGTAAAGAGTTTAAGCTTCTTTATTTAAACATTGTGCCCAGGTATAATTTTATATTTTTTTATAATTAGTTTCAATTTTATATTTTTATTATGTTCAACTGGACTTCAATGAAAAGGACTGTTAATTAAGGGCATTTTTTAAATTCAATTTCCCTGTTGTTCTTCGTCTGATGTATTAAGTCAAAAAATTAATTATATAATACTAATAATTACAATAATTAATTAACATTTTTGATCATATTTAGTTTTATAGGAAAATATTTGAATTTTTCATTGAATTTAAAAGTTTCCAAAAGTTTCCAAATATTTCCAGAATGTTTTCTTTTCACAAATTATAGAGTACCAAACGAGTGGTATTTTAATGGCTTTATTGTTTAAAAAAAATCCGAGAATAGGCAATATACAATGTTTAGCAAAACCTTTTATATCCAAACTTAATTTAGTTCTGTCGAAGGGAATTAAGTTTATAATTGTTTTCAACAGATCTGTTTCTTTACAAGTAATCAATGTTTATTTGTACCTCCTTAGAGGCTTTGTTTTTGCCAGTTGCGTTGCATGCAAAATGAGCACAGTTAAATTGTTGATACCCTTAATAAAAAGAATTAGTTTATGTCTTAATTTCGCAGAAAAGAACTTACCTAATATTTTGTTGAGTACTCTTTAAGCCTTTTAACTTCTTTAAGCCAGTCTGGCATGGAATGCGTCAACTTTTACATATATTCACCTGGTATTTCTAGGGCTTTGAACTAAGGCTTTGATGTAATGACATATTTTCGCAAAATCTTTTCTAAATGATTCCAAAGACGTTCTATTGGGTTAAGATCAGGGCTTTGTGGTAGTGTTAGTAGGAAAAGGGGGACTTTATGTATCAACCACATATATATTTTATTTTTTATTTTTTTTTTATTTATTTGTTTGTTGCTATTACCAATATTTTAAATTCAATTTTGCAAAAGGCTTGTGTATAGTTATATTTTCACAAATAAAAACAATCAAAATAATCATTAATCCTTATCTATTATTTCTTACGAAAAATTATTACA
Organism: Volucella inanis; assembly: GCA_907269105.1. Taxonomy (NCBI): domain Eukaryota; kingdom Metazoa; phylum Arthropoda; class Insecta; order Diptera; family Syrphidae; genus Volucella; species Volucella inanis. The sequence continues at coordinate 126,308,752 of OU026156.1, read as the reverse complement.
ATTGAATTTTAACACATATATGTACTTTCCATCTAATCCAAGTTATTCATGAATTGTAATTTACATGCTCTCTGGCAAAAGCATTGATGTTGAAAAGAAAACTTTACCCACATCGTGGTGAAATGAGCAAATGTCAATATTTTATTGAAGAAGGAGAAAATATGTAATTAAAAAATATTTCTATTTTTTTAATTTAATAAAACTAATTAGTTTTTGTTTTATAAAAGGACAAAAATGGAGAAAATAAAATTATATTTAGATGTAAAACTTACATATATTTGTACCGCCCGAAATGCGAGGAAGCCAGGTAAATTTTTATTATGCATGGAACAAGTTTCTTTCAGTGAGCCATCTTAAAAAAAAAAAAAAAACTGCTGACCAGGCCTACAAGAGAAACCAAACACCCAGTAATAATAAATCGGTTAACGCGCCATTATGCATACCTCAAAGGTGGTGCGGAATTGGATAATCCAAGAAAAAAAAATTTTTATTAAATTTATTTTATTTATTGAATAAATAAAGTAAAACTAAAATCGAAGAAAATGCATTTAGTATTTATATTAAACATATAGCTAATATACAGTAATAAGAATGCATTCTGTCGTTGTAGTACAAATGTTGAATCTGCAAAGAAAAAGGCAATAAATGTATTATTAAACAAAAATGTACAATATAATTCTTCATTTTTTTCTTCATGTTTTCAGCTAGTATAATTTATCCACATATATTTAAGCTCTTGAGTATCACTTTCGTTCATTGTTCCTACTATAAAAAAGAAGTACAATAAGATAAATTATTTTGAGACTAAAATGTTTTTACTTACTCAAAAGAAAACGTAAACAAACAATTGCAACTGTTTTTGCCACATCCCCATAAAAGCAGTTTGTCGGTGGCAGATGTATTTTGTAGGAAAATCTCTCATCTTGCTTCAGATATCTTCATTTTTCTTCTTTTGATGTCCTAGAAAATATAATAAAGAAAATTATTGTACAATATTAAAAATATTTTGCAACTTACACGAAATTAGATTTTTAAACATGAGAAATGTCAAAATGAAAATTCACCGCGTCATTTTTATATAGGAGACGTCACTTCTCCAATGTTGACGTATTCACTCTCGTATTAGAAAGGTTAGTGGCGATCAGGAGACAACCGGTTAAAAAGCTTGCCAACTAGGTTTAGTTTATTTTAGCGAATAGTTTAGAACAATCAGTGGAAAGCTGGTCTGTCAAATCCAAAATGTGGAATATTTTAAGCATAGTTAAATTTATTTATGATGTTTACATGGTATAATCACCTGTTCTGGAAAGCATACTTCTACTATTAAAAAATAAAGCAGTTCATATATTATTAAGGGATAGTATACGATTCATATTTTCATTATTTTTGCAATTTAAATGTTCGGCGTTGAGGTAAAAAGCGAAAATGATGAAAAAAAGGCTGCACTTCCACAGCTGACAAGTCTTTTAGAAGAGTTTAAAAGGGAAGATGAAACTTCGTCTGATGAAGGTGTTTCACCAGGTATTTAATTTATTTCACTTTTTATTCAACGTGTGCTGGCTGTGAAAATCTAAGAAAAATTTTATTACGAATGATAAAAAATGCTGTTTGCAGGTGATGAATTTCAGAATCCTTTTAAAGGTAAAGAAAAAGACCATAACATCGATCGAAATTTATCGAGTAAAGCTTGTCAAAACTTCACTCATACTCAGGATAACTACATTGAAAAGAGGAAAGCTGTTGCTATAGACGATGATAGTTTTATACGCAATGGAAATGTTCAATTTAAGGAAAAACTATTAAAACCCACACAAAGTGATATTGAGCTTCGTGAAGAATGGGCGCAAAATTTTCAATATAATGGTAAATTTTGTATAAACGAAAATACAAAAAATACGGAAATTAATATAAAAGATGATAAGGGACAACAACAGTACAATCCCACTATCAACAATTTCAAAGGAACTACTGATACTGAATTAGATCTTGTTAACATATTGAAAACAGAGGATAACGATTTGGATGAAGAACTTAACGTACATTCGGCAAGAATTATTCAGTCCCTTGGTGCAACTGAAGCCGATATGCCTGCGTGTATATATAATTCAGAAAATAATTTATCGGAAAACATAACACCTTCTAATTATTCGTTTACCTATAAAATAGACCAGGGAAGTCCATTCTATAGTACAAACATGAATAATATTCAAAGGACTAGTTCTTGTTTCCCAACAAAGTTTTTGTCTGATCCAAGTGAAGTCCAATGTCTCCCTGTAATCAATAGCGCTGGATTTTGTGGATTGCCCAGTTTCAAACGAATAAAATGTAAATACTTAACATTTCTTTTTTCCAGGCTAATCTCTATTATTTTTTTCAGTAGAAAAAAATACGGAGCAGAGTGAAAATGCCAACGATGGTCCTGTTTTAACTGAAACCCAGAGAGAAGAAGGTACAAATTAATATTATTATTGTTATTTTTATTATAATTTCGTTTAAACAAATCCTTGTATGTATCATTAAAAGCGGAACAACCTGAGTTTGAATTAAAGTGGCACGGGCTACAACTAAAAATTCAAGTTTGTACATTTTTCCTCATTAATTGTTTGATTTATTGTCTGTATATAAAATTAGGTTTCTCAAAATCTTGATTGATTCAGAGAATATTACAAATGTGCTTAATTTCATAAAATTTTATGTTTTGCTCTTATATTTTCTGTTGCACTAACAATTTGTGGTTTTTGATTGGCAAGAATATTATTGATGTCACTACAATTGGCAGTGCACTTGTCTTTAAACACCAAGTCTCTCAGCTGCTGTTTTAGATATGTTGGCCTCCTAAGGGATAGATGAATCTCTTCCTGAATGGATTAAAAATTATCTCCTGTCTTGTTTGTCGAGTTTGATAGCCGCAAAATAAATGCTGATATGCCTTAGTGCGCCGTTCTACCCCCGATACACCTTTTAATTTTCGTTAACGACCTCTTGTTTGCCGCTTCTAATACCAAATTATATGTACGTTTTTATTCAATAATAGCAAAGGATACATACACAATCGGTTCTTTATATTATATCTGATGCAGCTATTCTACAAATCTCTCAGCCGTGTTAGAAGAAAAGTGTCATCTGTTTTCAATATCCTTTCTGTATGATTCCATAGATATAAAACTGTTTACATTTCAACCGCTCGGTTTGAGTATATTATGTACGGCCTCAAACTATCATATTTAAACCTTATCACTACTAATGATTTTATGCCTAGTAAATAACCAATTACTATCGGTGTCAAACCTTTTTTTAAAGACATTAACACCCAATAGGATGGATGTTAAGTTTTTTTTTATTGAAAAATTGAATAGGGAGAAAAAAATGTGTGGGCACAGTGGTTATTTCCCTTCATAGGTGGATTCCAACATTAATTGTGGACACCAACTTATTGGTGTAATTTGATGTGTTGTATTTTTGGGAACTAAATACCTTACATAATTTCAGTCTTATCGTTCGGGCCCGGAAGGAAATCGAACGTCAACTGTCCATTGACCGATACCAGCCGCCTAAAAATTATTGCTGACTTTCAGTTTCGACTTTTCATATGATCACCTCAATTTTGTTTGCACAATCTTAAATATTCTCAATACATGATAACAAACTATCGCTTTCTTAATCGATTTTCATGGCGTTATGCTCCTAAAGTTTTATTCGATTTATGAAGTTTTATGAATGAATTTCCAGATCGGTGCCTGAGCCAAGTTGTCATTAGAAAAACGAACACTAAGTCTTAGAAAAAAGATTAATTTCTGTATTTGCTGTCCAATAATTTTATAAGTGCTCTCCTAGTTGTAGTAACTGCCATTCGTTAAATGAAGAGAGTTGGTAGAATTTTACTCTGCGCTGTAATTTATCTGGACTCTTGTGGTCTTTTTTTTGTATCAAAATAAAATCTACACTATTCTCTTAATCGCATTGATAATTTCGAAAGATACGGTCGTATCTAAAAGTTTTTCGCATTATTTTTCTTTTAAAACTTTTTTAATAAATGCGGTTGTAATAATAAAATGCTATTTTTTTTTTTGAAGTGCTTAGATGTTAGTAATTTAATTTATTTACATGTTTTTAATTTACCATTATATGGGAATAGAAGACATTTGAACAGCAAATAATATATCTGACTGTATCATTCGATTTGCTTATTTCATTCTTTTTATATTCACACTAAAAAATATTCAAGTGCGTTAACAGTTTTGAAATAAAATGTATAAGGTGTGTTAAAAACATAACAGGCATTTTAAAAAAGTCACGAATAGGTAATGGAATATGAGCAGGTGTATTATCATGCTTTAAAAGCCATCAAATGCATTACTACCTCGCCAGCAACTTCTTTGAGATAAAGTGATAGTAAAGCGATGTTAAATAATTATTTCTTACACTTTTGCACGTTGTAATCAGTTGTTGATAAACTACTCTAGTCAGGTTTTCATCTTAAACATCTTCACGGCCATCTTGAAAATGCTTACACCATTTGGAAACCCTTGGGACGACTGATGCCATTGATATTTTTGCATAGTAGTAGAATAGTAGTATTGACTTTATTTCATTATGAATGTTATAAGAAAAAAAAAAATACTGGACATATTGCAGAAAAATGTTAAACATCTTCTATTGTTTTCACAATGCAAATGTAATTCTGTAGTTCTGGCCGATGCGGTATACAGTTTAGCTGGACCTTCTCTCCTCTCATATTGAAAATATGTTCGCATAAATATTCTGATAAGCATAAATTTTTTTCGAAACAGTTGTTAATAAAAGACAAATGCTTATGACTATCGAGATAAAAATAAAAATAGAAATAGAAAGCACTCTAAATCTATTTTGGTTTGGTCCAATGCAGTTTACGAACAAACGCTTAGAACATTTGTAAACCCTTCGGACGACTGATGCCGTGGATATTTTCGCATAGTAGTAGTATAGGAGTATTGACTTTATTTCATTATAAAAATTATAAGAAAAAAATAAAAATAAAAATTCTGGACATATTGCTGAAAAATGTTAAACATCTTCTATTTTTTTCACAATGCAAATGTAATTCTGTAGTTCTGGCCGATGCGGTATACAGTTAAGCTGGACCAGCTCTCCTCTCATATTGAAAACATGTTCGCATAAATATTCTGATATGTCTAATCGACTAATTAGGCATAAATTTTGTTCGAAACAGTTGTTAATAAAAGACAGATGCTTATGACTATCGAGATACTTCGACTGTCATTTACAATTATCATTTTCGAGTTTGAAAATAGGATCTTAAATGGGACAAGAAAATTTTATCCGTACGTATGTTCAATAATAAGGTATGCGAACAGTATATTCATGTAATAAAGGGTGTCCAGCGAAAAAATTTCAAGTTTAATATTATGTACAATATATATAAAAAAACTACAGCGTTATTCTCATATTTTATTTATACAAAATGGAGCTTTTACAATGCGGATTTTATGTTATAAAAACAATATCGTCTAAATTTGTGAGCTCGCGAGATAAAAGCGTTGGCTTAATGGCAGCAACTTCATGTTGGATATTTTCTTGTAGGGCCTAAATTGTTTGGGGATGGTTGCTATACACCCTCGATTTCAGATTTCCCAATAAAAAAGTCGCTAGGTATAAGGTCCGGTGACCGAGGTACCCAATGAACGAAGGCTGTTTGATGAGTATTGAAAGATAGGTGACGCTACTGTTCCAAAATGAGTGTACTGGTGCTTAGTTTTGCTTTGACACCCATTTTAAAACATCGTGTTAGTGTTTTTTGTGGACATGGAAAAGAGCAATATCGCTCGAATGTCTCTGTACTTGCTGATTAATTTATTGGAAAGAATTACACTCAATTTCTTCATTGAAACTAGCGGTGTGTGGAGTAGCCACATCTTGCTGAAATTGTGTTCTGATGTTGAAAAATGCTAATGTTACGGTTCCAAAAATTAGTCGATTATTCGGCAATATACGTTAGCTGTGACTGCCTCTCGCTAGTTAAAAAATATGGGCTAACAATCCTTCGGGCAGAAATTGCACAACACACTGTAGTTTTTGGACAATACAAATATTTTTGGTGGCGTTCCCTAGAGTTTGCGGGGCAACAGTATCTCATCTCATCGTGCGCGACCGAATGAACCAACGAAACACCTCACTTCAAATATTGCTTAGCTGCAGACGTACGGTGCGCTCCCGACTGTTGACTCATTGCGACTGACGATAACCCTCTTACTTACATCACGCTATTAGTTTACGAGGAATTGGAATTTAAACTTGAAAATTTTCCGTTGGACATCTTTTAACTAATTGGAATTAAAATTAGAATTCACTTTTAAATCGGTATGGTCGATCGTTTCCTACAACCAATGAGTTGTAATTGCATTTAAAAAAGCAATTTAACTTATTTTGTTTGGAAAACTAGCTTAAGTAAATTACTTACAATCAATGCTTTAATAAATGGTTTTAATACTATTGGTATATATTATTATATTTATATTATTAGTTTAATTTTATAAACAAATTTTGAATGCATGCAAACACATTTGTTAGTTTTGTTATTTTTTTTTTAAATTATTTTTAAGTACAATAAATAAAATAAAATAAGGTATCTGAATTTAAAATGTAATACTTTTAATAAATATAATAATGTTTATATATTTTTTAATAGTTTTTGCGACATGTACAAGCCTATTACGACATACAGATAATTTCGAGCCCAAAGGAAAATTTTTGTATATATCAAGAGTAGCAAAGATGAAATCTAATATCATTTCAAACTCGACAGTAAATAAAACATTTAATGTTGGTTATAAATTTCATTCCATTGGGCTAAAACAAAACCTTTTAGAATTAGGCTTAAGAGAAATTGGGAAATATAATAGCTTTATTGCAAAAAAAATCTCTATTAACGCCGACAAATACTTCGATAAAATAGAAGAAAAGGCGAAATCAGTTACAGGCGGGCTTATAAAGATGGAAGATGATAAGGCAATGGTTAATCAAGTAAAAATGGACGTAAAAGAATCAACCCTTTCCACTTTTCTTCACAATTGTACGACTCAAACAGAACCAATGGCTTGTAAAGAATGTGCAGCAAGGCAACGGAATATCGGTCATGATATAGCAGTGCAAGTTAAAACGAAAGTCCATCATATTAGCTCTCAAACTTCTCTCATTGATCATAACGACAACATACTATCAGGGCTGAACCAAAATCAAATAAAAGCATTGTATAAATTTTCAAATTTAATACGGGTGTCACTGAATCATACATCAACTGAAATTTTGAAACTACGCGAAAGCCTTATGGACATATACAATCTTTCCCAACGTTCAAATATTGACTCGACCTCTAATACATTATCGCCGCACACACTTCTAAGCCCAATGCCAACCCAAACCACCGATTGTAATTCTTATAATGGCGATCCAAGAACACGAGTAAATATTCGTTCAAATTTAAATCCGAGAAGATATTCAAATTCATTGAATAACATGCATTCACTACCTAATGTTAACTCTTTTCATCAATCATATGTCATGCAGGGATATAGTCAGTCATTTCCAACATATGCTCAGACTACATTGACAAATTCTGCATATTCGTTAGATCAAGTAAATAATACGAGAAATTTTTCGGATAATCGAGGAGCAGGTTATCAGTAGAAAAAAAAAACTTATTGAAACAACTTACAATGATGATAAGAAAATGAAATATGGTGTTTTTAAGTCGCGTCTAAACTTTGTATTGAATATATATGAATATATATATATATATATATATTATATATATATATATATATTATGTTTTAATAAAAAGCAACAGTAAAAAATTGATGAAATTACTTTTAATTTTACTTTATACAAAAGAATAATTTTTGTTTTTAGAATATCTGGCATATGACCACCACGGGTAGCCTTTATTTAGCGATTTGATTAGTTAAATTTTTGACTATTTTTTTGACCGCTTCTGGTTATTTTATTTTCGAAATAGTTAATCTTTTCCTGTAAAATCGACTGAGCAAAAGGAACAAGTATTCTACAATTTGGCATAAGAAAGTTTTCCCTATTTGCTCTGTTAATTTTATCTTGCAGTGAAGGCTTATTACGGTTAATGACTCAAGCGATCTATTGTATACTCGTAACTAGACGAACCAGGAAGAACAAACTAATCGACCACTTTTTACCTCTGAACTCCATTCTTCCCTTATCTCTTTTCTCTTCCTAACACTGTCCGCTCCTTAAGACCATACGCCGATGGATGAATGGCTAAATGCGCACATAGCCATTAGCATGCGTGACTAGTGAGAAAATCATAAATAATGCAATATGCGCTCTCTAGTTCAAATAAATAGAACATTTCAATGAATCTGACTTTACAAACAATTGCGATTCGGACACTACAACCATTGTTAAATCACTATTTGCCGTTCACGATTCTCTATCCAATTGCTTTTAAATCTTAACTTAAATTGATTTCTGGTATCAGCCGGTATACATATACAAGGACTTTCGGATTGCGGTTCCTTGAATTATTTTTTAAGATGCTTAATTGTTTTCGCGTTCAGTAATATCAGTGGTTTTTGTGGATGCCTTTTGGTTTAAAATCGTGCATTAACTTACTTAGGTAGCTAGCCCTACACTTTTGGGTGAACCTGGTCCGCCCTTACCTTTTTAGCCCAAGGAAACGGCGGTTGGCAAGAGTGATCACCAGTGTTATTTCTGCTGAGGTGTTGACAGAATTTATAGCAGAGCCGAGGTAAGTAAAATCTCTTACTACCTCGAAATTATAGCTGTCGATTGTGACAAAGCATTAATTTTATAAAATGAAATAGATACAAATCTGTTGCCCGAAGGACAAGTGGCAATTGTAGAGAAAAACGCAAAGTTTTAATAGTAACAATTTCCAAAGAGATATATAAAATAGGTCGAATACGTATTAGTTCAAATCAATAAGAAGATAATTTATGCTGGTATGGTCATACGAGAAAAACCATTGATTAATTTTAAATAGGAATACTGTTTTTTTCTCACACATCTAAGGCTCTTTGGTAGTTTATTAAATAAGCGCGGAGCAATTGCACTACAAGAGCGCGGTAAAATATCTTTATAAAATATCACGGGTATGATTATTTAATTTCTAGTATTGCCACGAAGATTATAATTTGGATTTAAATTGGTCATGTCATTTAAAATAAATGATTTAAAGACTTTGAAGACGTATAAATGCCGTAAAGGAAGGATTCCAAGATTCCTGAACAACTTATTACTATGTTTTCGATGATTCAACTTCAGCAAAATCCGAAGTGCATGCTTTTGTTTTATTAGCAGAGGATAAATAGAATTAGGGTAGGTAGCACTCCAACAAGAAATGCCGTACTGCAATTTAGAATGAAACAGGCCGTAGTAGACCTTTTTTTTAAGATTATTAGGCGACAATACAAGATAAGATGATATAACTGGTTCACAATTTTCATGAAATATTCACCCCTCTCACAAGGCACAAACAAAATTCAATACCAACGTCTTTTTTAAATGCTGCAAGACAAGCCTGAAAATGCTTAAGGATTTTTAAAATTACCAAAAGAGGAAGTGAATGCTTTTCGGAAAAAAGTCAAAAATCAATTAAATAGCTCCGGTCCACCATCTAAAGATGGCAGCAGCTGGAGAAATGTATATTTTGTAGTTTCGTCAAGAAATTCATATTTATGGAATTGATTTACATTTGTAGGTTTGGTTGGATTGAACATTTTACATCAAAAGAAAATTGGTGGAAAACAAAAGAGAATCCAAGGCCACAGGTGGTGGTAGAAACAAAATGCATTCATTCTCGAAGCTTGAAGAAGGTGGTATAACGTTAACTGGTCTTCAAATATCTACCGGAGAAATAAAAGACACATTTTCATTCGGAATATCAAATCCATCGGTAGATGATTTAGATGCGCATACTGCAGATGATCAACTTTTGGATGCTTCGATGTCATCAGATGTTGTTGATTCAGGAAACATTCTTCGGCGCCCCACAAAAACTATACAAATTAATGATACAATTAGTCTTTTAAAGGAACAGATTAACATGCAACAAGAGTTTTACCGTAAAACTCAACAATATTATGAAAATCAAGAAAAAAGTCTTGAGGAGCATGCAAGCAGCTTGCGTCGAGTGTATTGAGGAGTGATATTGAGGAAAAACGGTTAGAAGAATCCAAAAGGCACAACCAAATAAAAGAACAAATTTTGCGGTGCAAAATTGAACTTAAAATTAAGATTAATGAAACTAAGCAATCAAAATATGAAGATGTTTAAAGTTTAGTTTTTATGTGTTTAATATGAATAAAATATATAGTTCTTTTTTATGTGTACAGCGTTTTAAATTAAACTCCTCAAAATATAATCCCTTATTTGGGATGACACATTATTAAAATTAGAGTCCAGAACTTCTCTGCATATATCTTCCACAGCATCTTCATAATGAACTTCGATGTCTTTAAACTCAGTTTTCACTTTGGAATGAATGCATATGTTGTGCAAAGCACATGCCACATTCTTAATTTGTGGAGAATAGTGGAGTTCTCGTGCTGACAAAAGGCATCGTGATAGATTTTTTAAGACTCCAAAGACTCGCTCAACAATATTCCTTGTTTTATTGTGCCTTTTATTAAATACGCTTTTAATACTTCCAACTTCTGACGATACGGAGTAATAAGCCAGGTGTCAAGCGGATATTCGGTATCACCTGTGATAAATGGACATAATTTACAAATGCAAATACATATTTCTAATCAGTTTACCAATAATCCAAGTATTTCGTTTGCCTTCCTGAAATTTTTGTTTAAAATATGCTCTGGCTAAGGTCAAACTTCACACATGGGAGTCGTGGTTTGATCCCGGGTATCGAGCATCTACAATTCGTACTCTCATCTTGTTATCGCATATCTGAAAAAAGTTTTTAAAAGATTGTACATTTAATTATAAAAATAGAATATATATTCTTGAAACATACCACCATAGCATTAATGCTGAAGTAGCCCTTCCGATTGTAGAACAAAAACTTTTCATCTGATGGAGCTATGATTTTGATAAGAGTTTCGTCCACGCACATAATAGTACCTGGAAATCGGGCTTTGAAATATAACTCAAACCTAGCTTCCCGTTTCTCCAAACAGGACATAATCTTCTTTCCAAAATATTTAAAACAGCCTTCAAACTTGTGGAGAAAGTAGATTGAGCCATTCCAATTTCGAAATCCTTGCCGACGCCGTATTGATATCCACCCTCGACAACGAATCTTAAAACGGCTGCTAACTTAGTGGTTGGTGTAATCGACGAAGAATACACATAGAATCCTAGATCGTACTCCAGCTCATTTAAAACATATTTAAATGCTGCCTTATTCAGCCGAAAGTTCTTTATGAATCTGCAAATCATATCTGACAATTTGAAAACAAAACAAAAATACTGACACTTTGTCATCAAGTTTCGATGGATTAAATGACTCTCTAAAGAGTCTCCTTTGCAATCTTAAATCCCGATTTCGTGCTATATTTTCTCATTTAATTGAAACACTGCAATAGCTATTGAGTCCGTTTTATTATAGAAAATATTCATTTGAAATTGCAATGAAAACTGAAAATAGTTTTCCTTTTTACATTTGACATAAAACAGCTAATTCCGAAACCCCGAAAAAAGGATTCGTTCGCGGCAATACTATTTTGATTCCGTTCGGGGCTCGTGATACAAATATTTTCGTATTAGTATCGTAGTTGACTTTTCGGAATTTTTCTCCGCTGGACCTTGTGATAGGGGTGATTGCTTAAGGTACATGGTATGGTCCTTCAAATTAAGGTTATTGTCCAATAGAATCTCTAAGTATTTAAAGCTGTCAACGCGTTCAATCCGAAAGCACCCCAAGCTGCAATTTGCAATATTGTTAAAGGGTATCAGATTTTTTGTGTACAGATAAAATCTGGGGCAATACGCGAATGATAATTTCCCGTGATCCCATTGTGACCTGGGACCCAGATAAGGGTCACTGAATCTAGCTTTCCGACTGCGTTCAGTGATCTCTTGCATTCTCGAACTAGCTTGGAAGTCGTAAGAGGGTTTACCAAGGCTCTAAGCGCAGCTTGGCTGTGGCTGTAGATGCAAATACTTCGCCCCCTCCACCGTTTCTCCATAATATAGTTCGCTGCCATCAGGATTACGTAAATTTCTGTTTGGAAGACAGATGCAAGCTTTCCTAACGTGAAGTGAAATCTAACGTTGTCCTCCTCCAGAAAGAAACCGGCGCAACTTCCTATATTAGCTTTGACCGAAGCCAGTTCGGGGTACAAGGAAAGTCGATTTCGTATTTTTTTCGCAACAGGAATCCTGGTGTCTTTGCATCGGACGGCATGTCCATAAGACCGGAGTCAGAAGACTTGGAGTTCCAGTGCGTGTTGTACCAAAGACCACTTCTTTTCTTTCATCAATGCGTCTAGAGCGGAACTAGGAGTGCTATGGAAAGCCCCCTTGAATCCGAGACAAACCGTTCTTTGGTTGGTGAAAGCCGCAATCACGTATTTTCGCGAGAGCTTATTCCACCAGACAACCGACGCATAGGATTTAATTGGCCTTACCACAGCCATGTAAATCCAAAGAACCCTTTTCGGTGACAGACCCCATGTTTAGTCCAGAGAAGTTTGTTATCCAGGATAGCACCCAAATACTTAGCTTCTTTGGAGAATTAGATGTTGGTGCCTTAGACCTAGATGGGTAAGACCAGGCAGCTTTCTCCTCGTAAAGAGAACAACCTCAGTTTTGAGAGGATCGACTTAAAGCAAATTACTAGTGCACCAGTCGTCGATCACGTCTAGGGCTGCCTGCGGTTTGGAGCAGACAGTCGCTAGACACGATCCAATAGACAGTACAGCTACACCATCCGCGTACGCTTGTGCGTAGACGTTAGAACTATTGAGTGCGTTGAGCAGTGAGTCGACCAATATGCACCATAGCAGTGGAGACAGAACGCCGCCTTGCGGCCAGCCCCTGCTTACACCCGCCACCACATATTGGAGGCGGCTAGCATCCGCAATCAATGTCCTATTCACTAGCATTGATTCAATTCACTAGACCAGTGACTTGTCTACGCCGTGTTGCATCGCTGACAGAGGATGCATTTGCAAGGTGGTGTTGCGCACATGTATCTCGACCATTCTTTCGATGCTTTCCGGAATGAAGAAGGTCAAACTTATAGACTTGAAATTCTTGGCGAGCGAGTAGTCATCTTTTCCGACTTTCGGTATAAAGGCCACTCTCACCGTTCGCCAGGTATTCGGTATGTATGCCAGTGCCAATCTAGTAGTAAAAATTCTCTTCAGAGCTGCCAGCAGCTGATCTATACATTTTTGTAGCATAACTGCTACATCACAACCGATGAGATATACCAACCAGCGTGTTGTGTTCAGCTCACTACCAGCTTCTTTGATGGGAGTTAATTGCGAACCGGTTTCGATCAGGTTACCTGGAAAGTGAGACTCGAGAATGAGACGGAGAGTCTCTGCTTTCGATTCGGTATAGGTACCGTCAGATTTTCTGAGCGGTTGCAGACTGGCTGAGCTTCCCCTTTTGAAGACTTTGACCAGCCTACTGGTTTCACCCATAGTTTCGATCTTATCGCAAACTTTCGCGCTCTTCGAAGTCCGAATAAGCTTTTTTGCTTTGATCTGTAAAGATTCCAATCTTTCTTTAAATTAGTCTTAAGGGACCTGTTTAGAAGTTTTCTGGATTCCTTACGAAGACGCTAAAGGTCAGCGTTCCACCAAGAAACGGGCGATCTGCAGGATTGCTTAGTAACTGAACATGCTATTTCGAAACAGTTGGTGAAGGTTCAGTTGTTCATGATCTGAACGGCTTCCTCAAGCTTTTGTTTTGTCCTGAGCCTAGGCGGAGCAATATTGTATTTGTCGGGCTCTTCCATTAATCGTGTCCAGTTGGTTTTATGTGGATTCCTCCTCTTTAGCAAGATCTAGACCTCGCATCCAATTGTGAATTCAATGTATCTATGATCTGACATGGAGATCTCCGATAGTACTCTTCAGACAGCAATCTCCTTAGCATACCTTTTAAGTCGATTACTTGCTGCGTTACTCTCGTAACAAAAGTTGGCTGTGAGCAAACGTTATTGACAGCCAGGTCAGAAGATAGTATAAAATCCAGGAGATGGTTACCTCTCACGTTGCATTTGCTACTGCCCCAGAAAGTGTTCTGAGCATTAACATTGCAGCATATGATCAATCCCGTCTTTCTGGAATCACAATATTTAATGAGTTATACTATCGCCTCCGGTGGTGGCGGCAGTAGCGAATCATATGGAAAATAAGCAGACATAACGACGAATTTGTGCCATTCGCCTTTTTCCTTGTAGCTTATGTCTGGAGCAACCAAATCTTAATTACAAAGTTGCACAATCTTAGTTGGTGAGAGTGAATTTGCCACATAAAGACAAGTTCTCTGTTTTACCGATCGCTCGTCATGAAGTGGTGTGAAATTCCTTAAACATCCGAAACCACAGATGCATTTATTCCACACCCATGGTTTCTGTATAGATATTATGTTGGGTTTTGTATTTAATACGGAAAGCCTTCTACATAGGGATGCAGTAGCAGACTTGGAATGTTGAAGGTTGATTTGAGTACACAGAATATATGTGTATTGGGGTGGTCGTCTTCTATTCGCACTCATTTGGAAACAAAGTGGAAATTAACCCGTCCAAGGTGCAGAAAGGGACGTGAGTCATACCTAGATTTAATGGTCTCGACAGAAGCTTGTGTTCCCGATTCTTTCTCTCCTTGTGGGAGTAGATTTTCCACTTTCGAATGTCAAGTCCAGGGTCCTAGGTATAAAGACGCATCAGAACATCTCCCGTTTCTCTGAGTTGTCCCGGTTTAGGTTCTCTGAAGACCTCGAAAGTCTTAATTTCCAGGTTTGGGATTTTCGGCACCGTTTTGCTCATCCGTTCAAGAATTTGCTGCGTGACGCGCTTCACCCTACGAGTTCCATTCTCCATACCGTAGCCCTCTGCTTGAATGCAAACATTCTCTGCTTTGGCTAGCTCCCACAGTTGATCGACACAGTGTTTGCACTTAGCATCGTTCAAACTGTTGTCATTGCCAGCCTTCCTGATTCGAAGCACTATAGAGAAGATAGTAGCGTCCTTGCGTGTGCGCTGGCCTCGTTGCCTTTGGCGTTTCGGGGTTTTATTGAAAATAACTTCTCTAGCGACGCCCAAGTTTCGTCCTCCAGGGCTGCAACTTGTGTTTCAACCGGTTTCAACCAGATCTTGTGCGCTGGAAAGCCACCACTGTTGTAGCACTGACCTCGTCCGGGCGTCGCGTGCGTGTGAAACTGGTAGTCCTTCAGAGTGTGTCTCTTTTGGAGCCCGTTCCATCTTTTCGGTTTTCCGAGAAAAGCTGTCAGAAACAGTACCCTGACCAACCACTGGTCTATTCTGATGGAGTTTAACTATAACAGGCAAGGCCTCTTCGGTACTCTCTCCATCATTCCAGCTCAATCTAACGAACTTGTCGTAGAAAAAGCCGCAAAATTCGCCGGAATCAAGTGATTCAGCAGCTCCTCGGTCAGCGCCGAAAACGGCGGGGGGCTATGAAATATGTTTGGTGGGGTCTCCATAATCCGTGCCGTGGATTGTCGTTATTGCGAGTACCACCTGTAGTACTCTGTGATTCCTGTTGGGTCACCTTCATACTGTTAACTTTTTTACGTCTAGTTAAGACATCCTTGGCGTTTAGTTCGATGTCTCACCTGGGTTCTTTTCAGAACCTTAGGATCTTTGAATCTTAAGCCGTCCTGCCACAACATGGTAACCAAAGAAAGGAAGGTGCTGTGTAATATTATTATAATAACAATATTATTAAATATACATATAATATTATTAAAAAAAAATGTAAGCAATATTAATATAATAATAATAATAATTAAAAAGGGGATTGGTATATAACAATATTTAATTTGAAAACAACGAATATTTCTGGACTGAGAAGACATGCAGCAAATATACCACGCTAGCGCGACCACGAAGACAACTTATGAAAAAGAGAATCGAGCAAGCCTAGGGTATTCTCAGGGTCATCGTGTGTTTTTTGTAGGGTTTTCCTTCGTAGCCTTCTGACGATGCGAAGATATGTCTTGAAAGACGAATTGAATCAAAGTGGTAGAGTTCCTCTCGATAATTCATCCAGTGTGGGGCTAAGGTATAAGATAACAGATCGTCCCATCCCAAATTCAAGGCTGTCGACCAAATTTCCAAGCAATTCGAGCTCCATTTACGAAGTTGTAGACTTGTATTAACTAGTAACATCACTAGCTCAGACTTTAGTGCGACCGACTCATCTGCGGAATCTGGGTTGTCATTACGTCGTCAACGTAGCCATTTTCTAATAATACTTAAGACTCAATGGGGTGGTACTCAGCTTAATAATGCTTTGCTAATTACTTTAACACACAAACGGAGAGAAATGGGGCAGAAGCGGTACCATAAGCTACGGTGCGCAAACAATAAAGTTGAATATTATGAAGCGAATTTTCACGCCACACGACGCGGTAAAAGTCAATTTGGGTTTCATCGACCCAAATTTGGCGAAACATTTTAACAACGTCAGCCGTGAATACAGACGGCCTCTGCCGACTCCAAAGACACACCCCGAACACCGAATAAGAACGTACTATTTAATGAAACACCGAAAGAGCCTTTTACCGAAGCATTGAAGACGACGCGAATTTTCATGAAAGAATTGTCCGATTTCACAGCTGCGTGGTGGGGGAAATATTACTGCCGACCGTGATTCAGGTTAAATTTCTCGGGGGAATCAAAGCCATATGCCCGAGGTGGAGACATTCGCTCATAAAGTCCGGATACCAGCGTCGTAGCGGGGCATTTGAACAAATTCGAGTGACCTTAAATGTGCGACCGCCGATGTAAGAGTGTCACTAAATCATTAATTTGTTACCTGATCCTAATGAAGAGTATCCGGATTGGGTGCGGGAACCTCTTCGATTGTCCAAAAATCACGTAGCAGGCAATCGATGACCATGCTCGATTGAAAAGAGGCTAGAGAAGTTGTACGGGGATCAGAGTATTTAAAGACTT